>JASEVX010000001.1:57027463-57354336 GCA_031761405.1 Serripes groenlandicus
TAGGTAATAGAGTATGTTGGAAGTATTGTGTTCTACTGGTCGTTCGTGCACCTCTGACAGGTCTCAAAATCCTTTCGGCGGTACAGTGAACGATTTTCCCAAATCCCGTTCCCCACATGTCATACAATCCCTATAAATGAACTATCGAAAACATTGTGATAAAAACAGCCATTGCTCATCATGTATTTCAAAGGTCGTTTTGCTTGCTTTGTGTTGGGGGTCTTAGGCCGTTTTCAACAGCATATATGCCCAATCGACATCACAGTGCACATACTCGTGTTTTTGGGGGTGATTCTACCCAGCTAGGCAATAGGGACTTCTAACAGTGTGGTAAGAAGGAGCCATTGCTCATTGTTGGTTGTTTTAGGCCGTTTACAACAGCATTTGTTGTTAAATCCACCTCACTGCTCAACAACATCACATGCTTCCTGGTGAATCAACCCATCTACGCGATAGGACGGAAATCAGTGAGGTATAAGGAGCCATTGCTCATCATGTTTTCAAAGATCAATGTGATTGCATTGTTTGGGTTTATAGGCCGTTTTCAACAGCATTCATGTCCAATCACTCTCACAGTTCACAAACTCATGGGACCTGGGAGAATCAACCCAGCTATGCGTTAGGACTGAAAACAGTGTGAAAAGAGGAGCCATTGCGAATCATGATTTCAAAGGTCGTTTTGTTTGTATTGTTGGGTGTTTTACGCCGTTTTCAATATCATATATGTCAAATCACCCGCACTGTTCACATACTCATGCGTCCTGGGCGAATCAATCCAGCTACTCAATAGTACTGAACACACTGTGACACAGGGAGCAATTGCCCGCCCTGCTTTCAGAGGTCGTTTTGTTTGTATCGTTGGGTGTTTTAGGCCGTTTTCAACATCATTCCTGTAATACCATCCATCAGTTCACACACTCGTGATCCCTGGGTGAATCAACTCAGCTATGCAATAGACCTGATCACATTGTGGCAAGAGAAGCAATTGCCCGCCATACTTTAAAATGTCGTTTTGTTTGCACATACTCATGCTTTTTTAGTGAGTCTACCCAGCTAGGCAATAGGACCGAAACTAGTGTTGTAAGAGGAGCCATTGCACATCATGATTTCAAAGGTCGTTTTGTTTGTATTGTTGGGTGTTTTACGCCGTTTTCAACATCATAATTGTCAAATCACCCGCACTGTTCACATACTCATGCGTCCTGGGCGAATCAATCCAGCTACTCAATAGTACTGAACACACTGTGACAAAGGGAGCAATTGCCCGCCCTGCTTTCAGAGGTCGTTTTGTTTGTATCAATTGCGTAAAGTGTGGATTCAAACACTTCCAAATATAACACAATTTAAAACAATTAGATATTCGGATAAAATCTGATTGATTGAAACGTAATGTTAAAAAAGAGCAAATGCATATTTAAACCAAAGGCTTCTTTTACTACAACATTTTTCTTTCAAGAGCTACAATATCTAAAGAGGCAACGTGTTATGGTGTTTATCCAGTATGCATGAGCTCGATTTTACCATACCAATTCAGGAAAAGTGATTTCCACATCTTTCTCCTTTCCCCCGGTAGATCAGTCGGTAGCGACGCGGGCTGTCAATCCAGCGGTTGTGAATTCGAATCCAAGCTATGCCAACATTTTTTCCGTCGTTTGACAAAAGTTAATGTGACACGCGTCATTCATCTTTCATCAATGGGCTAACAGTATATGAGGAAAAGCAGCCAGTTGCTTGGAAAGAATGTTGTGTGGATTCTGTGTGTGAGAAAGCCAGGAAACACATGAATATGTGAATTGGCCGACGTGATATGACTGAACAATTGTTGAACACGTCGTTAAAGCCCCATCAATCAATCCTTTTTATATGATAATTATTTGATTTACCCTTTACAATGCCCCCTATTCCCCTAATACATATTAAGTCGAGTAGGCGGCGTTCGGGGAACACACCATTCGTGCATTACCATATAACTATTTATAACACTTCTCCCTAGCACACAACTATTGACAACATTGTGAAGAAACATGAGAAATTTATCCCAGGTCTCCAAATGTTGCGACTGCAAGTAGTAAATGCATTAAACTACTTTCAAGGAAAATATGTTGTTAACCAATTATGAGGTAAAAATTAGAAACCTGTAGCAGACGATTTTGAAAATATCTGAGAGGGAATTTTTCCTTTTCCCACAACGTTTCAATTAGTAAACATATATATACATATATAATATATATATATAAATGATGTAAATACCTATACATCAATATAATAGAGGAAATGTAAGGAATATAACTGAATGTCGTAATTAAGGATAGATTAGCACTTTTGGGGGGGAAACTACTCATTGTACATAATTTCTCTTTATCCAACAATGTTTTATGAAATTTGCAGCAGCTTTGAAAACATTTCGCATCCATTACTGAAAGTAAGCTATTGATTTGAAATAAAATATAACTAATCATTCAATGGTGTGTTGGTGTTATTACCGTTGATTTCGTTCCTTTATTATCATTTTATAAAGTTAAAACATAACTTGAAAATTACCCTTTGATTTGTCCCCATTTTTCCCCAACTGAAATATTACTTGCAATAACCGCAACTTAAACTAACCCTTTCCCCCAAATACAACAAATCTGCAGCGGATGAGTTTGAAAACATATGGACAAAATCATGGAAAATCGTTTATCAAATAGTTGGTTTATACAAAATGTATATGTCCGACATTGTCAAATTGCGTATAGGCTGTTGTACGAAACCGACATTGTCGAATTGCGTAAAGGCAGTGCTACGAAACATCAGAAACGTAGATTATCTACCTTCCTGTAACATCATATAATTATAAATTAAAGTATGAAAATAATTAACAACGATGCTGTTTACATGTTGAATTATATAACTGTTGCTTTCTCTACGAATGTCGATTTGTTCTTTTTTATTGATTCAACGACACGGTCTGTCCTCGAATTGACCTAGTTCGTGTATATATCTCTGATCCGGTGTATCGGTGTTGTTCACAAAAGCGTGGCGCGTAGGAATATATACAGACAGACAGAACATTTTATTGTTGACGTATACAAAATACATTGTCTAATAAAAAACATACATATACATACAATATACATGACAGGAAAATACAAACAAACATGATTTATTTGGAATTCATAGGATGATTGAATTAAACATGAATTCAGCATGAGAGTGATATAAACATGAGAATGATAAAAACGTTGTGAGGATGAGCAATGTATAAATATGGGAGTGTTATTTGGAAGCAAAACACATTGAACAATTGTTCCTAAATTTAAATGGTGAAGTGGATAATGTACAATGGAAGAATCAATTATGAATTAAATAATGAGCGACGTATGAATGAAGTATTGAATGAGTGTACGAATTAATGATCATTCAAGTTGCAGTTTTCGAAGAAGAATATACATAATAATGTTTACTGCAGAAATATTTGTATTTCTTAAAATAAAATATATTTCAAAGGACGCAAATACATTTTCAGTTTGAAAATAAAGTGTACAAACTATATTCTTCATTCAACTGATTGTACATGAAAAGACTATATTAGGTAGATTTTACTTTGAATTCATCGCACTATATTGATTAGCGTATGTATAAAAAGGTTCCTGTATAATTAAATGTTATAGGGCATATTCATTAGGGTCAGCAGGCAATCGCATAGGAAGGAGATTATTACATAATAATCACCTTCCAAAAATGAACCAGTCAATTGACTTAGTCTTAACATATTAGGTAGTAAATACAACAATGATCGGATCTCTACTACTTAACAGCAGCTGCTATTTTATTAGACACGTGACGTTTTCCCTATCTTCCAAATATGGTGGAGGTGGAGGTGATGGTGGTGGTGGATTTAAAGTAGGGAAACTTGTAGTGGCCATAATATTGACTGCGTTGATAACATTCCTTGTGTACCATATGTGCTGTAAGAAAGACCCACCAATACCAGAAGTCGGAGGCAAATAACATTTATAGTAATATAAAAACCCTTTTCGTTGTTATTCTTTTCCTCTTCAAAATGAAAATTGCGGCGTTGGGGTAGCGGGTAGGATGTGTTACCTGGTGTTTTGGGTATGATCCCGTAATGAGTAGTTTATTTCATCGATATGCTAGATCCAAGCACATTTCCCCTACAAGTATTTTTAGACAAAAACATAGATAAATGTCGATGTGATATAACTGTCCTATTAAACATTACAGGTATAATAAAGCAAACATAAATGTCCGTAAATGGCACTTTTATCCTTATCTACAAATAACAAATGTGCAGCAAAAGAATTCGAAAACACTTGCCATATTATGGAAATTCTCTATAGATGAAAGTATAAAATTGAAAATATATGACATTGTTGCAAAACGAGAACATTTCATTTTTGCCATAATGTTTTACAAACGTCATCTGCAAAGTGGAAAGGGTATACGTTAAAGTAAATGCAGTGGTTTTAAAAATAAAACTCCGTTTTAGCTTTTAAGCGAATTCGTGGCAGCGGTTTTAAACTGGTAAATGAGTATTACTTGTACTTGCTCCATTTACAAAAAATAAAACTAGTCTTAATACAATGTACCTACAGTTTCGTTCCTTTCAATCGGAGGTGTGTTTGTCAGGCATTGGTCGCAGTTATATATGAGTGTACGACATTGTCTCTATCTATTGAAATACACGAATGAAGATTCCGTATTACTGTGACATATTATAACTGTGTCGATCATAAAAGTATGCGGGTTGTAAATGATCTATGCAGTAACTGCAGTCAAACTTGTAATAGGGGTCACCTCTGTTAAGCAGCCAACTTGTATGTAGCATCCACTTAACGAATAACCACAACTACAGTTTCTTTTTTATTTGACATGTATTAAGCATCCACCTGTGTTTGGCTCTTTCCTGTGTGGCTACTTAAGGCATATTTGACAGTTATTAATATGAAGAGAACTGTCGGTTGAATTGTTTTATCTATATGAGGATGGCTTTTAATTGTATTTGCGATGTTTTATTTATCTGAGGATGGCTTGTAATTGTATGTGCAATATTGTATCTATCTGAGGATGGCTTGTAATTGTATGTGCGATGTTTTATCTATATGAGGATGGCTTATAATTGTATGTGCGATATTGTATATATCTGAGGATGGCTTGTAATTGTATGTGCGATGTTTTATCTATCTGAGGATGGCTTGTAATTGTATGTGCGATGTTTTAGCTATCCGAGGATGGCTTATAATTGAATGTGCGATGTTTTATCCATCCGAGGATGGATTGTAATTATATGTGCGCTGTTTTATCTATCAGTGGATGGCTTGTAATTGTATGTGCGATGTTTTATCTATATGAGGATGGCTTGTAATTGTATGTGCGATGTTTTATTTAGCTGAGGATGGCTTGTAATTGTATGTGCGATGTTTTATCTATATGAGGATGGCTTGTAATTGTATGTGCGATGTTTTATCTATCTGAGGATGGCTTGTAATTGTATGTGCGATGTTTTATCTATCCGAGGATGGATTGTAATTGTATGTGCGATGTTTTATCTATCTGTGGATGGCTTGTAATTGTATGTGCGATATTTTATCTATCTGAGGATGGATTGTAATTGTATTTGCGATGTTTTATCTATCTGGGGATGGCTTGTAATTGTATGTGCGATGTTTTATCTATCTGAGGATGGCTTGTAATTGTATGTGCGATGTTTTATCTATCTGAGGATGGCTTGTAATTGTATGTGCGATGTTTTATCTATCCGAGGATGGATTGTAATTGTATGTGCGATGTTTTATCTATCTGAGGATGGCTTGTAATTGTATGTGCGATATTTTATCTATCTGAGGATGGCTTGTAATTGTATGTGCGATGTTTTATCTACCTGAGGATGGCTTGTAATTGTATGTGCGATGTTTTATCTATATGAGGATGGCTTGTAATTGTATGTGCGATGTTTTATCTATCTGAGGATGGATTGTAATTGTATGTGCGATGTTTTATCTATCTGAGGATGGCTTGTAATTGTATGTGCGATATTTTATCTATCTGAGGATGGCTTGTAATTGTATGTGCGATGTTTTATCTACCTGAGGATGGCTTGTAATTGTATGTGCGATGTTTTATCTATATGAGGATGGCTTGTAATTGTATGTGCGATGTTTTATCTATCTGAGGATGGCTTGTAATTGTATGTGCGATGTTTGATCTATCCTAGGATGGATTGTAATTGTATGTGCGATGTTTTAACTATCTGAGGATGGCTTGTAATTGTATGTGCGATGTTTGATCTATCCGAGGATGGATTGTAATTGTATGTGCGATGTTTTATCTATCTGAGGATGGCTTGTAATTGTATGTGCGATGTTTTATCTATCTGAGGATGGCTTGTAATTGTATGTGCGATGTTTTATCTATCCGAGGATGGATTGTAATTGTATGTGCGATGTTTTATCTATCTGTGGATGGCTTGTAATTGTATGTGCGATATTTTATCTATCTGAGGATGGATTGTAATTGTATTAGCGATGTTTTATCTATCTGGGGATGGCTTGTAATTGTATGTGCGATGTTTTATCTATCTGAGGATGGCTTGTAATTGTATGTGCGATGTTTTATCTATCTGAGGATGGCTTGTAATTGTATGTGCGATGTTTTATCTATCCGAGGATGGATTTTAATTGTATGTGCGATGTTTTATCTATCTGAGGATGGCTTGTAATTGTATGTGCGATGTTTTATCTATCTGAGGATGGCTTGTAATTGTATGTGCGATGTTTTATCTACCTGAGGATGGCTTGTAATTGTATGTGCGATGTTTTATCTATATGAGGATGGCTTGTAATTGTATGTGCGATGTTTTATCTATATGAGGATGGCTTGTAATTGTATGTGCGATGTTTTATCTATCTGAGGATGGCTTGTAATTGTATGTGCGATGTTTTATCTATCCTAGGATGGATTGTAATTGTATGTGCGATGTTTTAACTATCTGAGGATGGCTTGTAATTGTATGTGCGATGTTTGATCTATCCGAGGATGGATTGTAATTGTATGTGCGATGTTTTATCTATCTGGGGATGGCTTGTAATTGTATTTGCGATGTTTTATCTATCTGAGGATGGCTTGTATTTGTATGTGCGATGTTTTACCTATCTGAGGATGGATTGTAATTGTATGTGCGATGTTTTATCTAGCTGGGGATGGCTTGTAATTGTATGTGCGATATTTTATCTATTTGATGATGGCTTGTAATTGTATATGCGATGCTTTATCTATCTGAGGATGGCTTGTAATTGTATGTGCGATGTTTTATCTATCCGAGGATGGATTGTAATTGTATGTGCGATGTTTTATCTATCTGAGGATGGATTGTAATTGTATGTGCGATGTTTTATCTATCTGGGGATGGCTTGTAATTGTATGTGCGATGTTTTATCTATCTGAGGATGGCTTGTATTTGTATGTGCGATGTTTTACCTATCTGAGGATGGATTGTAATTGTATGTGCGATGTTTTATCTAGCTGGGGATGGCTTGTAATCGTATGTGCGATATTTTATCTATCTGATGATGGCTTGTAATTGTATATGCGATGCTTTATCTATCTGAGGATGGCTTGTAATTGTATGTGCGATGTTTTATCTATCCGAGGATGGATTGTAATTGTATGTGCGATGTTTTATCTATCTGAGGATGGATTGTAATTGTATGTGCGATATTTTATCTATCTGAGGATGGCTTGTAATTGTATGTGCGATGTTTTATCTATCTGAGGATGGCTTGTAATTGTATGTGCGATGTTTTATCTATATGAGGATGGCTTGTAATTGTATGTACGATGTTTTATCTATCTGAGGATGGCTTGTAATTGTATGTGCGATGTTTGATCTATCCGAGGATGGATTGTAATTGTATGTGCGATGTTTTAACTATCCGAGGATGGCTTGTAATTGTATGTGCGATGTTGTATCTATCTGAGGATGGCTTGTAATTGTATGTGCGATATTTTATCTATATGAGGATGGCTTGTAATTGTATGTACGATGTTTTATCTATCTGAGGATGGATTGTAATTGTATGTGCGATATTTTATCTATCTGAGGATGGCTTGTAATTGTATGTGCGATGTTTTATCTATCTGAGGATGGCTTGTAATTGTATGTGCGATGTTTTATCTATATGAGGATGGCTTGTAATTGTATGTACGATGTTTTATCTATCTGAGGATGGCTTGTAATTGTATGTGCGATGTTTGATCTATCCGAGGATGGATTGTAATTGTATGTGCGATGTTTTAACTATCCGAGGATGGCTTGTAATTGTATGTGCGATGTTGTATCTATCCGAGGATGGCTTGTAATTGTATGTGCGATGTTTTATCTATATGAGGATGGCTTGTAATTGTATGTGCGATGTTTTATCTATCTGAGGATGGCTTGTAATTGTATGTGCGATGTTTTATCTATCCGAGGATGGATTGAAATTGTATGTGCGATGTTTTAACTATCTGAGGATGGCTTGTAAATTGTATGTGCGATGTTTTATTTTCAGTTGGCCCGGTATGATGCTTCAAGAGTGTCCACACAGCGTGAATTGTTTAATCCTTTCCATCATACGAGAATTCTGCAGCAAACGACTTTGAACATATTTTGTCAAATTTAGAAAATCTCTTTAATTGAATGGATAACCTATGATTAAAAGTGGAAAACATTGTGTCAAAAGAAGAAATTGCTCGTTTTGAGCAATTTCTTCCTTTGTCACTATGTTTTCAAAACATTGTCTGCTGCAGAAGCGTCAGAAAGCGTCTATATGAGGGAAAGGGATACATCCTTCCTAAACTAGTAGCCATGTAATACATGCAGGGAATTGTGTCAAAAGAAGAAATTGCTCGTTTTGAGCAATTTCTTCCTTTGTCACTATGTTTTCGAAACATTGTCTGCTGCAGAAGCGTCAGAAAGCGTCTATATGAGGGAAAGGGATACATCCTTCCTAAACTAGTAGCCATGTAATACATGCACGGATTAGAAGTATTGATTAACATTCAAATACGTTTGGCTATAAAGCAGTTGCATGTGGATATGTCCATTGAATTAGGAGGAGTCATTGTTTGCATCATTTCGATACAGACATTGATGATGACGACGACGAAGGGACTACTAATGAGATTGAGGGTTCAAGTTACAACAAAACTATACATTATTATATATAAACACGTTGTCTATGTACGAATAACTACGATCAACGTGCTGTTTATACGTATTGTGATATTTCATGACATATTTAGTTGTTATCTAAATGTACATATAAAAACAATCGTCCAACATTTTATTTGTTAGTTTTGTTATGCAATATAATGCCTTTAGCCATATACCAGTAGCTCGATTTAGAGTATTGAACCTGAACCTCATTATGAGTTTATAGATTTACAACATTAATCACAAAATCGAACGAATTTAGCCTTATTATTGTGTTATAACAACAATTAAGTTTACATATACGCATGCAGCTCTAACTCAGCTGAACACAGAGACATTCATTTTAGCTATTGTTATCGACCTTTTTCTTACGCCGATTGACGTCAATGAATGTTCCTGTGGTGTTTGGATGAAATACATCGGCACCAGTCGGTATCAGAAAGCTTTGGTTGCATTTATAGCCTACACTCATTGACGTATAATTGAAAAATAGCGCTATCTAGGCATTGTAATAGGTTCAAGGTATTGTTTGTATTGTAATGTTGATATTGAATGTGTATATTAATTTATTCTTATATGTCCGCTTTATAATGATCTTCGTTATAAATATATTCTGAAAGAGTTCTACGTTTTTCCAAATTAGAATAAGTTTTATCTTCTAATGACTAGTAAGGACGAGGTCATAGTCCGAAACCTATCTGTCATGCCATGAGAAATATACAATGTGAGATGAACAGCGTTTACTTATCATTATATAGTGTAACAACATACTGTTTATATTTGGTTTTACTTGTATTTCATTTTATTTTAAAGGGCATAAATACAATAAAAAATATAATTTTACATATGTCAGATGTGTTCTATTTGTTAAAGGTTGAAAACATTGATTAGACAATTGTAATGTCCTTCTAACATTGATATTCTTTGAAGGGTCGGATAATCAGATGAGCCATCCAGTGCCATATTGTTCAGAATTAGCCTTGCATCGATTTTAAATATATTTCTTTAGATACTATGTTTTCTTTAAATAGTTGAAAACAGCGGAACTCTTTGTTGTATGAAAGTGTATGTGTTAAAATGCATATGTGTATTGTATATATCTAGTGTTGTAAAATAAAACTATAACATTTATATAATTGAAATATTAAAAATAATATGTAAAGACGTCAGGTCTTTAGACCTTTTCTTATTTCCCCCAAAGCCAAAGAATTGATTAGCCTGTACAGGTTTGTCTCCTTGTTGATCACATCAACATACTGTTGAACATCATTTTTACAGGTATATTGTAGCTTCTATTATGTGCGGTATTTTAACTCGACTTGGTTTTTAGGATCGTTGATGTCGTCGTTCGTGCGACGTCCTTCATTATTTTTTTTAATTTACTATATCCTCCCCCAAAAATGAGACAATTTTTCACTATATTCACTTAATGTTTCTTTAAAGATGCCCTTTTAGTATTTGCTAAATTGCTACGAGTATTCAAATCATACATACATAGCTCTCATAGTTATTGCAACGGAAAGGAAAAAAGCTTTAAACATCTTTAAATGACATTTCTACTAAGTCATTCGGACGATTTATATCTTCTTTACACGACTATCCATTAGGCTACACCCTTTACGAAGTTCGTTTTAATATAAAATTAGGCGTCTTTTTGGGATTCGGAAAAATAAAATAGCTAAGTAAGCGATTGAAACGGTGCGGTGATTTAGGATACAACTTCGATCGAACTGAAATGGTTTTAAAGGCTAGCCAAAACGAACAGTAGACAATTATTAAGGCTGCACTGGCTTAGGAATTACAAGCTAGTAAGTATAGTGCATGTTCTTACAATAAGCATGCAGAGAACACGCCATACTGGGCTCTTGTTTCAAGGAAAACATAACCTAAGCTTTAAATGTGAAAATCCATTTTGTTCCGACAAAAGGAAGTCGGTTTTTACGGAAATTAAGTGAAACAAACTGGGTTTATGCGAGATTTGTTTCCGTTTCAGATTCTATAGATAACAGGTCTTAACCCTTTCCCAACAAACAACAAATCTGCAGCAGACGACTTTGAAAACATACCCGATTTTTTCTTTTGAAACACCCTTTGAATGAAAGTACAATAATTGAAAAGAGTTGAAAACATGGTGACAAAAGGAGTAATACTTCGTTTTTAGCATTTTTTTTCTTTTCTCACCATGTTTTCAAAAAGCCGTCCGCTGCACATGCGTCCTTATGAGGGAAAGGGTTAATTAAAAAGCATTTTAAAAGCCATTTCAATTCGCCTCGTTACATAGGTTTCAAACGCACAAAAAACATTCAGAATAGCGGATATGGGTTTTTTCTGGGCTTTATTTCTTGGCTTTTTTATTCTTAACGAATCGTTCATAAAAGGTAATATGATATTTATTATATTTATAAAACAACTAAAAATATCAGATTAAATTAATAACATACAATTCAATTTGAGCCTAGATTAGTAGATAAATTGTAAGTTAAATGTACAATCAAAGCACTGAAAGTGTGGTACAGTACCACTGGTATGAGTGAGGAAAAGCTGGTTTCCCGCTGCACTTTTTGGGGGCAGTTACAACACAATTGTATAATTATAAATTATGTTAATATTAAGGCATTAAGTTTTTTCCCAAGAGATCTACAATTCAACTCACAAAGGGTAGACATGATTTATATAAGCACATATTATGTAATGACAGCGCCTCACTGTTTATAAGTGTATACAAAAAATGATCGGTAAATGAATTTTCAAGTGGAATTTGTGATTTGCACTGAACCCAATGCTGTCTGCACTTACAGTGCGTTTGAAAAATACCTTGAATTGTCCATGTATATACTATACCGTAAGGCAATTTGCTAAATAGTAATGCAGACTAAATCATGGTAAGTGAAAGTATAAGTATTGACTAGTGGTCGAAACCTTGTTGAAAAAGTAGAAAATTATGTATTCTCATTCGTCTGTTCAAATCGAGTCTAAAATGGAGAAAGGATAAACATTACCTGTAGCAAATGTTTAACCCTTTCCCTCATATAGACGCTTTCTGACGCCTCTGCAACAGACGGCTATTTGAAAACATATAGTGACAAAATAAGAAATTGCTCAAAACGAGCAATTTCTTCTTTTGCCACAATGTTTTCCACTTTTAGTCATAGGTTATTTATTCAATTATAGAAGTCGTCTGCTGTAAAATTGTCGTATGAGGGAAAGGGATAATATCTAGAATATCGAAAGAGTCAACTTGAAGCACTGGCACCAGAGTAATAAACTGATGTAATATAAAAAAAGAAATAGGTATATTTGTATAGCCTTTTCGATTTACGCTTATAGGCAACCTCTGGTTCCTTCTTACTGTAGAACACACCCTGTGTATACTAGTGTAAGACAACCAACCATAGGAGTCACTGTGTCGGGCTGTCAGCCATATTTATTACAATCCACTGGGTGGAATTCAATACAATTTTACATGAAGCTTCTAAACCAAGAGGAGATGTGCATACCCTAAACGTCTTACAATTGCATGTTATTTTACAGAGTTATGGCCCTTTTACTTATTAAGTTGTTGGTCGGTCGGAAGCCAAATTTTGTCCAGCCTATTTCTTACAAACCACTGGGTGGAATTCGATAAAATGTTACATGAAGCTTCTATAGCAAGAGGAGATGTGCATTTCATAAAGGTCTGACAATTGCATGTTATTTTACAGAGTTATGGCCCCTTTGTTGGTCGGTCAGAAGCCATATTTTTAGTCAAGGTGCTGTTTTGGGGGTATTTATCATCTTCAGTGATAGTTCTAGTTATACTTTTAGTTATCCCTAGCCCACATATAAACAATCTGATATAGCTGACAACCTAAGTTAAATTGTGGAAAAGTAAGCTGAGTGATTTCTCCTTGTGTCACAATGATTTCAATTTGATAAAAGAATTACTATTGGTTATGATCCGCTAAGGGTTACTTGACTATATATACATTCAATAATTGAGATGTTGATTATTTTTGCCTACCTAAGTTTCAAAGTCGTCATATTCAGTTGTGTGTATGTTGGTATAGCGATTTCCATATGATGCAGACTTGTTGTAATCTATGTGGGAAAATATAAAGCAACCGTTAATGAACCTAAAAACTAAATTATGTTAAACGAATGTGTATCTCACGTCCGTTTAATTCACACGAACACCGTAACCAACACGCAAACCACAAAAAAAACGAAAAAAAGCAGAGCTGTCATCCAAATATTTCCTCCGTTTACAATGTACTGTATGGTTATAGGTAATTATAGTTCGCATATATATATCGACAAATCAATTCTCCATGTGAAACTTTCATGTTTTCCATTATTTTATATTCCTACACTTTATCCGAAATAAAAGTTATTTTCAGAATTTTTGTTTTCAATTCGGACACGCCTACAAATACCGTTTTCCACAAATACGTTACAAAACATGTTTTCAACTCTGTTCCAATTATTGTAGGGAGTTTCCAATATTTTTCGAGTATGTTTACAAAGTCTTAGGCTGCAGATTTGTTGTATGTTGGAAAGGGTTATCAAAAAAAAAAAGAGCAAACCATTGGCTATAAATAATATATAATTCAGGGTTCACCGCTGGCGATCGCCAATCGAGACATTTGCGTCAAATTCAAGCTCAAGCTGTGGCCCCTAAAAAAAATTCATGACGAAAAAAGATTTTGTACAATCCGACGTTTACCTAACACAAAAGGTGCAGTCATGTCATGCTTCAATTTGAAAAAAAATCTTCTGCATATCAGACTGGTCCACTTCGGTATTGGTATATCAAGTATTGCTATCAGGTAAAATAACTGGAACCGGTCTTTGTGTGTATAATGTCAAACTGTTGACATAGATTGACACTAACCGATGTTCTAAGACTCCTTCAATTCCGCCTGGAGGACTATCAGATTTTGCGTCAAGGCAGTCCCCCAGACTCCTTACTTTCAAAATTCACATCGTATTCGAAGCGTCATTAATCAGTGACGTTGCAATTTGGGTTTATGGAAAAGTAATTAAGTCATTTATAGTGCAAAAAAGAAAAAGTAAAAAATGGTTTAATGACTATTTTCGACCACTAAAAAGTAAGTTTATAGATTGAAATGAAATCAAATGTCCACTTAAAAAGCTCATTTTCATAATATAGTCATATTAACATTAAAGCAGACATCAAGCGTAATTAATATATTTAGTGAAAGCTGAAAGCTTGTTTTGCAATCGATGTAAAATAAATAAGTTTGATATTAACATTATAAAATAGAAATATCACAAGATATAACAAGATGTAACAAGCTCAAAAAGTAGACGTATATATACGGACACAATTTTTTCCAGATACTTTGTTCAGGGATCTTACGTTTGTCTTTTTTTTAAAGTTGGTATACTCAAAATAAAAATAAACAACATGCAGAGAACATTGCTGAAAGACTTTAACCCTTTCCCACATATAGACGCTTTCTGACGCCTCTGCAGCAGATGGCTTTTTGAAAACATAGTGGCAAAAGAAGAAATTGCACAAAACGTGCAATTTCTCCTTTTGCCACAATGTTTTCCACTTTTTATCCCCTGCTTTTTCGAAGAAAAAAGGGGGGTAACCCGGTTATTAATTTGGGTTTGTCCGTCTGTCTACTTTGATAATTTTAATTTGCACATTCACTGTCTGTTTTTCCATTTTTTTTTTATCCAAAGTCTTTCAAAGTAGTTTGCTGCAGGACCCTTCAATCTGGAGAAGAAAATATTTAAAGAGACAAAAATAACATGGACCAGATGTCTCAAGGATGGCTCAAGTTTTTGTAAATTGGCTCAAGCAATGTCTGCAAGGGCCGGCGGCCCTGTAATAAGTAAAACAACATCTGTGTAGACTATGAACCATTTGTCTTGTGTTCTGCGATCACTTCCATCTTCTTTCTGAGACATTATACCACACAACAAGATGCACCAAGAACCTTTCGCCTTTCAAAACTTAACTATCAAAAGTTAAAATTTAATAAATTGCAGAAAACTTTAAAATAAATAATGGTGTAACAAACTTAATTTTAAAAAATTGACAGATCATCAAATGAATGGTTGATAGATTTCAGTTTATCCTGGATTTTTCTTTTTCTTCGTAAATGTTCTCTCCAGTCTCCACAGTTATAATACATATAGTCATGCTCTGTCACATGCAACTGCAACTGCATCATCCCATGAGACTATAAGGAAAACAAATGTGAGAAGAGCTTATGACGTGGCATGGTGTCCGCCGTCTGTGCGTCCGAAAACAATTGCTTGTGAACGCGATACAGTCTTCAGTTTATCTCATCAAACTTATACAGTAGTTAGATATCCATGAGAGCTCGGTTCCTTTCGCAAACCAGCCAGATCAGCCCATGCTAGACTGGATTATGGCCCTTGCAATTGTCAAAATTGCTATAATAGAGCTTGTGATTACACAATAGAGGCTCCATTTACTATCTGATCTTTACCAAACTTAGTTAGTAGTTAAATATTGATGAGAGCTTGGTTCCTTTCGAAAACCAGCCAGATGTGCCCTTGCATGACTGGTTGAAGTTGTCAAAATTGCTATAATACAGCTTGTGAACGCAATAGAGCCTCCATTTACTATTCGATCTTCACCAAACTTAGATAGTAGTTAAATATTGATGAGAGCTTGGTTCCTTTTGCAAACCAGCCAGATCCGCCCATGTAAGGCTGGATTATGGCCCTTGAATTTGCCAAAATTGCTTTAATAGAGCTTGTGAACACAACAGAGGCTCCATTTACTATCTGATCTTCAACAAACTTAAATACATGTAGTAGTTAAATATTGACGATTACACAATAGAGGCTCCATTTACTATCTGATCTTTACCAAACTTAGATAGTAGTTAAATATTGACGAGAGCTTGATTCCTTTCGAAAACCAGCCAGATGTGACCTTGCATGACTGGATTATGTCCCTTGAAATTGTCATAATTGCTATAATACAGCTTGTTAACACAATAGAGCCTCCATTTACTATCCAAGCTTCACCATACATACATGCTCTGGATTGAAAATGACCAAAGAACCATTCCAGTAGAGCATAGGCCCCCATGGGCCTCTTGTTTTATAAGTACTGTAGGCATGTATCACTATGAATTACAAAGAATAATGTACACTTCATTGTAGGAACACAACTGGCAGATTAAAGACATGGCTGAACCTGTAGAAGAAGAAGGCAGCACAGACCTGTCTAAGATAGGATTTCCCCACTGCATTTATTTTAGAAATGATACCCATGAAAATACTCTTCTCAAGGAGATGAAAAAGCTATATGATGAGGATGAACTTAAAGATGTGACACTTTGTGTTGGAGACATTGAACTTTCATGCCATAAAAATGTTCTTGCAGCTACAAGTCCATATTTCAAATTGATGTTTACACTACAGATGGCAGAGAGCAAAAAGGAAAAAATAGAAATATTTGAGGTCAATGAGATATCTTTGAAAGAAATTATAGAATATGCATATACTGGAAAGGTTAAAATCTCAAGAATTAATGCTCAAAATTTATTGGCAGCAGCATCCTTATTTCAAATTCTGCCCGTTCAAAGGGCATGTGCCAAGTTTATGGAATCTCAGTTGGATATTCATAATTGTATTGGCATTCACTTCTTTGCTGAAGTTCACAACTGTGTAGCCTTAAAAATTAAAGCAAGAGAATTTATAGAAAAGAACTTCTCAGATGTATGCAACACAGATGAATTTTTGGCATTGACCTTTTCAAAATTAATGGAGTTAATCTTATCTGATGAACTGAATGTTGATAAAGAGGAAGTTGTTATGGATGCAGTATTTAGCTGGATAAATCACGAGAAGCGTGGAAGAAAAGGTTTTCTCTGTGAATTGTTACCCATGGTAAGAGTTAATCTGATCAGCTCAAAATACATTGCAGAAAAGGTGCGTAAACATGAGCACATAAGACATTGTATGAAGTGTCTGGAACACCTTGGTGACTTAGAAGAATATGAAAGTAATCCAGGTTTATATAAAGGAGATATAGACTTTGCTTTGAGCTTACGATCTGGTATGTACCGTCCAGAATGCTGTTTTATGTTTATAGGCGGAGTAGAGCAAACAAACATCAGACCCTGTATTAATTGCTACAATCCAGTTCTAGAAGAGTGCTTCTATATCGAGGACTTCCCAGAGGCAAGAAAACCTGAGACATATGACTGTGAAGACATTGCATGTGTCGTCACAGAAGATAATGAAATATACGCGGGTGGTGGTAACTATATATACCATCACCTGTTTGAAGACTCGGAGGATGACTCATTTGAAGATTTAGAGTATAAGGAGTATGTTGTCCAGAAAGACTTTTATCATTACGACAGTGACCATAATGAATGGGTTCTCAAATCACCAATGTTGTTTCCTAAGTCAAATTTCACTCTCGCCAGTCTAAATGACAAAATATACTGCTTTGGAGGTTTGACTGAAAATAAGCACCCAACTGAGATTATTGAAGTCTATGATATAAGCCGGAACCGATGGAATTATCAGGGCATGTTACCAACGACACTGGTGGACCTAGGTTCAGTTGTATACAATGACGCCATCTACTTATTAGGCGGGAGAACAGGAGTTGGTGCTCATAACAGCTTAATAAGGTAACAGAGGGATCGACTCTTGGATAAAAAAAGCCATGATCAACTCCCACTTGCAGACGTATTTTGATGCATCTGCTGCAGATGAAAACATTGTTGCAAAAGGAGAAATTGCTCTTTATGAGCAGTATCTCCTTTAGCCTCAATGTATTCAAAAGGTGTCGGCTTCAATTGCGTCAAATTGTGTTTTCAAGTGGGAAAGGGTTAAATATCAGTTTTCATCTTGCGAACTTATCACTTTTCCTATTATAATTAGATTTTATATTAATAGCCTTAACCAGGGACATTATATTACATGTACTATTGCTCTTTACGATAACTAGGTAACGTCCCTTGATTGCCAAGGGACGTTACTCAATATTCTCCTTCCGGGGACTACCTTTTGACAAAATTGCGGACATAGACAAAATATGAAAATAAAAATTGAACTTTATTATATCTTTAATGTGCAATAGTCAAATTTACAAATGCCACACGCAGAAGATATTTAGAAACATTGTGGCAAAAGGATAACATTCTCTTCAGAGCAATTCCTTATTTTGTCACAAAGTACAAACTGTACCATTTTTTTAAAAAGACTTTCCAAAGTTTTGCCTACACATTTCCCAAGTCATCAGCTGCATATGGGTTTAAACAATTCTGCAGCAGACGACTTTGAAAACATCTTGACAAAATTGCTAAAATCTCGTTAAATGCGTCTGTAGGTGGGAAAGAGTTAAATATACATTCAACATATGAGCCGTCTCGCGAGAAAACAAACATTGTGGTCTCTGCGTAAAGAGTCGACACGGATCAGCCTAATCATGCCGCGCAGGTTTACTTGGACAGACACGTTTCGCCTCCTGTTGATTTTCTTTTTTGGGAATCATTACTCTATTTCCCCCCCCCTGATGTGGAATGTGTCGACCCAGATCAGTCTGTGCGGACAGCGGAAGCTAATCTGGTCAACACATTACGCAGATGCCACAATGTTGGTTTTCTCGCGTGACGGCTCATATATGCAGAAGTAGAGCTTGAAAACAACAACATGAATATCACTGTTTAAAAATGATAGGATAATTATTTAATTAAATAACATTGTTGTAAAAGGTGAAATCACTCGTGAACAAGTGCCATTATGTTAACAATAATTGTATGTTGCAGACGCATCAATGACCCATCAAAATGTGTTTGCAAGTAGGAAAGGGTTAAAAATGTGCCACTGACATTACTACGCTTTTGAAATTATAATTCCTTAATCCCTTTTTCCCCAGCTGACACATCAGCAGCAGATCGCTTTTGAAAACATTGTGACAGTTTAATTTTCATTTCCACTAATACACTTTTGTAGTTCTTATTAATTTAATTCCAGACTAATAAATCGTGCCTCTCATACACCATCCACATATATCATTCAGTAAATATACATTTTGCTCGTCTGTTAATTTCGCGATATTGATGATAAACAAAACAATAAATCATCATCAGTGAACATTCCCATGTTGGAAATTCATTGGTCAATCCACTCTCAGTAGGGAAAAGAGACGGACCGGGAAGGGTATAACTTTGTTTTATCAAATTCTCCACAGTGTTAGCAATGTTGTTCTTTTTCGCTTGATTGACTATTCGAAAGTATTCCCCGGAAGTAAAATTCACATGAATGCGCATGCCCAATTAAAGAGTAATCAAGGGTAGATAACCTAGTTATCGTAAAGAGCAATATTGTCCTTGCCTTAACCCTTAACCCTCCTTTCCCTCATACAACAATTCTGCATCAGACGACTTTGAACATATTTTGTAAAAAAATAGAAAATCTCTATAATTAAATGGATAACCTACTATGACTAAAAGTGGAAAACATTGCAAAACGAGCAATTTCTCCTTTTGCCACAATGCTTTCCACTTTAAGTCATAGGCTATCCATTCAATTAAAGAGATTAAAGTCGTCTGCTGCAGAATTGTCGTATGAGGGAAATGGTTTAGAAATGCAGTGGTCTAATAAATGTATTCAAGTATCTATATGATGTGACAAAAACAAGGGATCAAGCTAAGGATCCAAATGGAAGCTGCTGAACAGAAGATTCTTGTAACTCCTTATGGCTTATTGACAAACAGTGCAGAGCCAGATCAGACTGTGTGATGTGCATGCTGATCTGGATCTACACTGCTTGGAAATGCCTAGCATTCGGTTTTTGCAGAGTGCTGCTCATATTAACATTGCTGCAGGGGAAATTATCAAGTGTATTTAACCCTTTCCCACATATAGACTCTTTCTGACGCCTCTGCAGCAGACGAGCAATTTCTTCATTTGCCACAATGTTTTTATTTTTTTGCAGTAATTATACCTTCCTTTATAGAAATGTTACAGGTTTTCGCAAACATGCTTTCAAAGTTGTCTGCTGCAGGTTTGCTGAATGTGGGAAAGCATAAATAAATAAAGATGAGGCTTCTACAGTTCCATGCTATTTGATCCTAATAAATCTTTTTGTAAGAACCTTCTTGAAAAGCTCTCGAGACAAATAATGCCCAGTGCAGATTCATATCATACTGCATAGATGTGAAAGTTGATCCGGATTAACCTTGAAGATACAGATCAGTCTATGCCTCTGCTTAGTCGGATCAGCATATTGGTCGTTCTTCATCTATTTAAATTAAGCATCCTTAAGGGTTTAGTTATAATTTATATTAAGCCTTTCCCTCATATAGACGCTTTCTGACGCCTCTACAGCAGACAGCTTTTTGAAAACATAGTGACAAAAGAAGAAATTGCTCAAAACGAGCAATTTCTCCTTTTGCCACAATGTTTACCACTTTTAGTCATAGGTTATCCATTCAATTATAGAGATTTTCCATTTTTTGACAAAACATGTTCAAAGTCATCTGCTGCAGAATTGTCATCTATATGAGGAAAAGGGTTATATAAAAACTGTACTTTCATATATAGAAATTAACTATATTTTTAAGGTCGTCTGCTGCATATTTTTTATATGTGGAAAAGGGTTTAAAACCTCAAGAGAAAGGTTTTCATGTGAAATGGCTCATTTGATTAAAAACTCGGCTGCAGAGAAAGTTAGAAGTAGCTTTTGGAAACGAAAATTTATTCATACAGAACATTTTCACCTTTTCTCACAATGTTTTCTATTCCATCTCAAAATCACTCTGTCATTTGCCCAGTCAGATATACCTTCTTTTATTTTGATATGTTAAATCTTGAAGATACAAACTGAATGGTAACTGGGTAATGGAGCTGTAGGTTATGAAAATAGTCCTAATTGAAAGAACTCTTGACTGTCCTAATTATCATAGACTAGGGGCATAACACTGATCTTTTCCTCTTACTTAATTTTACCCTATTGAGTAGTTCTCATTGTCTCAGTGAGTCCATTCTTTACAGTATTCACAACATTGGGTTTGAAGGTCTAGCAAGAATTTAAGAAAGAACATAAAATATGGACCTACTTTATCTAGAGCTCTGATTAACTAAGTTTTACTATTTTAACCTTTAAACAGGTACAACCCAGAAACAGAAGAATGGACGTCTCTGGCAGGGATGCTGACACCGCGCTTTAATTTCGGTTCATGTGTGGTTCATGGGGAAATCTACGTGGCCGGTGGTCAGATTTATTCACATTCAACCTTCACCATCTCAAGAGAGGTGCTTAGGACCGTAGAAATCTACGACATTGAAGCGAATCAGTGGAGATTAGGACCCGAGTTACCATTAGGATTGTATAATGTGCATTTATCACAGATAAATGGTGTGTTGTATGCATGCGGGACCCCGGATTACCAAGACGAGCAGACTACACAACGATATAATGTGGTGTGTAAACTAGATCTGGTCTCGAATCAGTGGAAGGTGATAGAAGACAGTCTTTGTAATGTTCGTAACTATCGATGTGTTGTTGCAAAGATGCATACTAGGAAACTCCAGAAAGTGTTTGTTACAGAAGATGAAAAGAATTATTCTTGAACCTATGATAAACCTTTCCAAGGTACATAAACATTTGATACACCTGCAGCAACTTTTAAAAATATCATAGCAAAAAGAAAAATTGCTCATGATAAGCAATTTCTCTTTTTGCCCAATCATTTTATGATCGATTCAATAATTAAACTTTTATTTATAGAAAATTTCCATATTTTTGCTGAGGTTTTTTACAAATTTGTCTGCAGTAGATTTGTTGAATGTGGGAAAGGGATAAAGTTTTATAGTTGCTTTTGAGTGAAGGAAATTAAATTTCCCAAAGTTGAGCTATTAGAAATTGTTTAAATGACCCCTGTCTTAAGAATCTATATATATAATGCATTTATCCAGCTGTTTTTATCTGGATCATTTCCAAAATTGAAAGAATCTGTAGCAGACAACTATGAGAGCAGATAAGGAAAATGTCTTGAACTGTATAATTTTAGAATTTAGTTTAAAACATTGAGACCAAAGGAGGAAATGGTCTTTATGAGCAATTTTTCTTTTTGCCACAACTGTTTAAAAGTGTGTCTACTACAGATGTATTAAAATGCAATGCATGTGCAAAGGGAACTTTGCATAATCCACTGGAAATGATCCTGGATACTACATGTATTAGAGACATCAAATGCCAAATTGGTGTCAGATTTATTATCATATTATACACATACAGTAATTTACATGTTATTTTTATATTTCTATATGACTGCAATTTATTCAAAATAATGACATTATTTACATATACATATAAATTATATAGAAAAAAACATGATATCCCTGATGGTCTTCTATAGGTCACCTGATTTAAAAGATACGTGTTGTATTATGATTACTTAAACAATTTTGTAAGATTTTTGGATGTCATAAGAATTCATCGGAAAAACTTATAATATTATAGTATGTAGATGGGTAACCTGCATTTACATGATGTCTGCTCCAACCCTTTCCCATATATACAACAAATCTGCAGCAGACGAATTTGGATAGATATGGGCAAAAATCTCTTACATTAATGATGTATATTATTAATGAATAAAGTTTCAAACATTGAGGCAGAATTTCTCCTTTTAACACATACCCACTTTTAACGCATCTGCAGCAGACAACTGGGCTCATCCGTTTTACATAGATATATATAGGGTAAAACTTTGAAAGTCTTCTTGTCTGAAACCGAAAGGCCTAGAGTTTAGATCCTTGGTATGTAACATTCAAAATTGGTCCTCTACAAAGATTGTTCAATTTATAGCCGAGGGGTCACCTGTTTTACATAGATATATATAAAACAAACTTTAAAACTCTTCTTGTCTGACATCAAAATGCCTAGAGCTTAGGTATTTGGTATGTAGCATTGTATCATGGTCCTCTAGGTTGTTCAAATTATTCCCTTGGGTTCAAAATTGGCCTCGCCCAGGGGGTCACCTGTTTTACAGAGATATATAGAGGAAAACTTTAATAGCATTCTTGTCTTAAACAGAAAAGCCAAAAGCTTAGATATTTGGTGTGTAGTATTGTCTAGTTGTCCTCTACCAAGATTGTTCAAATGATGACTCTGGGTTCAAAATAAGCCCCAGTCTGGGGGTTGTCTGTTAGGAAAAAACTTTGAAAACCTTCTTACGAGTCTTAAAATGAAAGGCATAGAGGTTAGATATTTGGTGTGTAGTATTTTCTCATGGTTCTCTATGAAGATTGTTCAATTTATGCACATGGGGTCAAAATTGGCCTCTACCCTGGGGTAACCTGTTTTACATAGAGATAATATAGGGGAAAACTTGTTCAAGCTATGTCATTTATTACCATTAAGTGCAGGGTTAGTTTTCACATTATACTTATATTCACTATATTCTTATTTAAATGGGCCCTCTTAGTGGGGCATGAAAATAACCATATGTACAGGAGGTTGGAGTCTCTAAATGAAAGCTAAAAGCTCACTAGGCAAGAATATAATATTCCTTTCCAGTATTCATGATCTTCATTAGTCATTTTTACTCACATCCAGTCTCACTCCAGCTCCTAATTGACCTCTATGTTGCAGTGCCATAAATCCCAACTCATTCATAACACAAGAATTACGCGTAATCAATTGTTTCGCCATCATCCGCTTTGCCCATGAATATGAAGAAGAGTACTAGATGTATCTTTATTGAGTAAAAGTAACAAAATTGAAACTTAAACGTTGATGTTGTCGCCATTGCCACCACCAAATCAACACCTTAGTCACTCTTTCGCTACGTCGTCGCAGCAAGACAAAAATGATAGGTAAAAATATTTCAGGTGAGTTTTCCAGGGCCATCACGGCCCTCTTGTTTTCAGTATTTGTACCTTCATTTATAGAGATTTTCCATGTTTTTGTTTTGTTGCCTGCTGCAAATCTTTTGTACCGATATTTCGAAAAGGTTTAAGCTCTGTTGAGTTTTGTGAAGCCCACTTGGTAGTTGCTTGTATTTACATTATCAGTCATTCTCTTCAGAATATAAATAAAGAGGGCCAGAGGTTTGTGTCCTAAAATTACTGTATTTTATCTGTGCTATATTTTCAGTACTATTACACCTACTTGTAGGCTAGAGTTACTAAATTTGCTGCATACATGTACATGCATCTTGGGATGATGTAATGATATCTAAATTAAGACCACTTTGATGCAACTTAAAATATTCTGTCTTGACTATATATACTGCCCTTAGCAACCATTTAAAACAATTGATATTTGTGCAAATTTATTTTCAAATTAGGCCATGATGATGTTTAGCTTGACTATTCAGAGAATATGAGAGCTATCCTTCTCACTCTGGTGTCGGCATCACACCTTGGTTAAGGATTTGCATGCAAGTGCATATATAACACCATAGCTTGGTTACTACTTGATGTTTTGCATTGAAACGTTCTACAATGCTTCCCAACTATCACACCTATGTAAATAAGCAAGTAAGATGACTACAATGCAAGTTAGGGAACTTTTTTTAAATTAGAAATTCTAGTTAAAGTTTACATGCAACTACATTAATAGTCCATATCTCAGTAACTACTTGATGCATTGCATTGCCACTTAGAGCAACCCTGCAAAACCATCACATTGATGTAAACAATTAAGTAAGTTAACTCTATTCTGTATATAATACAAATTATGGCCCTTTTTCTACTTAGACATTCTGGTTAAAGTTTTGCATGCAACTACATTAAGAGTCCATTTCTCAGTAATTAATTGATGCATTGCATTGACATGTTGTACAGCCCTTCCTAACCATCAAACCTATGTACATAATCAAAAAGGATAACTCTATCCTACACATAATGCGAATTATGGCCCTTTATTATTTGACTTAGAAATTCTTGCCCTTTTTCTACTTAGACATTCTGGTTAAAGTTTTGCATGCATCTACATTAAGAGTCCAAATCTTATAAGCAGTGGAATAGTCAAACACGCTGTCTTACTGACAGCTCTTGTTGAAGTTTTACTCTATATACTTGTAAGCAAACCAAACCCCCGCCCCCTGGTGGCCATGTTTTCAACTGATCAGAATAATTTTGGTCGACTCAATTATTTTTTCAAATCGGGCCTGTAGTATACCTTTTGAAATGTTTGAATTTTTACTCTTTAGAAATATAAGAAAAACAAGCCCCTTAACCTGGTAGCCATGTTTTACAACATGCGGAAGTATTTTGAACACCTAGAGGATGAACAAAAGAACATTATATGCAAAATTATTATACCCTCATGACAAGATTGAAGTGGGTATATAAGACTCCATTCCTTATCAAATTTTAATGAAACTTAACACACATGTTCACCAACATTGCCTCTTCTAGGAGTTCATGTTTAACCAACCTAGGTCAAGATCACAATGGCTAATATAAGTTTGTATGAAACAATGTCATAATTCTACCGTCTTTATTTATCCAATTGTCATGAACCGAAACACATGTTCATCAGCATACCCTCTTGTATTAGTAAATGTTTCACAGACCTAGGTCAAGCGTCGGCCTTTTAAACCAAAGGTCCCGGGTTCGAGTACTGTGATGGGCAGATTTCTTTTCGGTATTTTTTCACTCAAACTGCGCTAGTATTGGTCAAGTCTCCAGGAAGCAGACATAGAGCATGATAAATATAAGCTGAAAGCTCGTTTCGCAATCAATGTAAATAACTAAAGTGTCAACTAAACTAAAAACCGGTTCAGATGTGCAGCCTCCATGCCTGTTCTAGTTGTGTGTTTTGATTTTTTACCTTATGTGTCCGATACTATTGGGTTAAATGGTAGGAATATGATGGAGTTCAAGAAGGAGAAAACAACTGAATGTAGAGTCTTTCAATTTAATTACCAATCTATAATACATTATTTATCCATAGCATACATCAAAGCTCAAGATATGTGACAGTATTACCACTGTCAGAAGTAGATTTATTAGTAAACCCTTATCCGGCTATATGCAACTAACAACATTTGTGAACAAGATCGGGGTGTGCTTATATTCCGTCTAGGTTTCATCTAATATTCTTGTATTTTACACATAGTACAACATAATCCTAATATATAATTGCATTTCCAGGTTATATGTCTTGTTCTTTTAACCCTTTTCCACAATCAGACACATTTTGGCTTCTTAGAAGTAGACATTTTTTTTTTAAATTGCTAACAATGATTATTAGGAACAATTGATTTATTATCTTCACATTTTCACAATATGTTCCAACTCTCAATTTATATTTTCATATAGATATTTTCCCAATTTTGCATCATTGTTTGTTTAGATATTTTCTACAGATTTGCTGTGTGTGAGAAAGGATTCAATTTCCAGGAAGCCTTATTTTTTTCCCCAAGAACTTCAAGCATGGTTAAGTTTTTAAGGAACAACAGATTGCCTGATTACATATCATTTTTTGAAGTGAATTTTTTAAAGAAAGATAAAAAAAATCTCCTTTTCCAACAATGTTTTTAAAATGTCAATTGTAATCTGTATCAGGTAAAAGTTAAAAGCGGTAAATGTCCATTTTTATGTTGCATTATAATTGTAGCTTTGACTCGGAAGGATAATGCCACATACCTTGAGCCTCGATTGATAATAGATTTATCCATTATTTACATTATATCACAGTGATGAAGCCAACATTATATATACATGCCACATTATCAAAAATACATTTAAGACTTTAAAAATGGTAGTAGTAGCTCCCTTTCTTTAGGCTCAGGATAGCAAGGATAAAACTGAGGCACTAGGGCCAAGATTTACTTACCAGCAGTACTGGTAATTTACATGATATAACTAAAATACCATTGAAAGCAGAAATAAAACACCAATAATCCATTCACTTGAATGTTAACAGAGAGAGTTTAACAGTAATATAGTCCCTTGCATAGACAGAAGGCCTGATAGACAGTATTTTGAAATCAGTGTGGGATTACAGGTCATTTATTTAGACATCCAGGGAACATGTGAGTGTTGATTTATGAAGTTATTCAGAGAAAACTTTTAATATAATTCAAACTGTTTCAATGAAGACTAGTGAAAGAAATATGGCATCTGAACAGGATCTACATGGTCTCAAGGAAGCAGACATCGAGCATAGTTCATGAAAGATTGTTTGGCAATCAATGTTATTAAGTAATATATTTTAAACTGAGTCTGTCTTTGTTCCACATAACTCAACTAAACGCTAGTGTATTGTGGGAAATCTAAATGGGTTAATGACATGAAAACATGAATAATGTCCAATGTCTGCAGCTCTGGTGGTATTGGCATCATTTGGACTGGTCTTCATTAAGAATGTTTGAATTGCATCGAGGTTCATTTTTTCACCCTTTATATAATTTCAGTGAAATAATCTCTCTGCGCGAATAAAAAACATCATTGATCTTGTTTATTGCATGAGTTTCAAGCTCCTGTATACAATGAAAAGAAATAAATATACAATAGAAATATTGGGTAAAGAAGCAAAGCCTGTTTTTGTTGTAATTCTTCCACACATAATAAAGATCCAGCACTGTACGCTGCCCAAAGTACTCCCAGTAGCTGAAAGAGAAATTGTCCAGTTTTACTGTCTAGATTTTTTAGCAACATTTACTTCACAGATATAAAACATCTTGTTAAAAGTCAAGTGACAAGGATGATAATATTAGAAGCAGGATAGGGATAAGAAAACTTTGCAAACGGTAACATTTAAAAACATTCAAAGAAAGTGGACTTTCTTTTTTTCTGGTACTTTTTGTATTCAGTTTTTCTTTAATACAATAAACACCAGCATTGTCTGTCTAAAACGTCATAAGTCTAATTTTAACATATTTAGTTAAAACATGATGGACAAACAAAAAGATTGATAAGGGTTTCCCGGCATTACAAGTAAGTGACACAAAACCAAAAGTACTTTGGAGAATTTTCACTCTTTTCTTCATAAGTTTTCAAAAAATAATATGCACGTAATGAGCAAAATGGCATTAAAAAATTGCAGGAGATACACAAGTTCCCCACAAGCTTAATGGCAGAATCTTAGATTTATTTAGGTTCGATCATGAAGTGTGACCCTGACCTTCACGCAACAAGATAATAATAAAAGATCTCTAGAACCCCTTTATTACCCTCTATGCACTCATCAAGTTTGTGAACTAAGCTCTTACACATTTCAAGTTGTCGCATAATTCTTTTTTTTTGTAGACATACAGATTGAGGGTAATCTTAAAGTTCATTCCCATAAACCTTTCCCAGATACAATAAATCTTGGAAATATATTGGCAAAAAAATGGAAAATCTCTAGAAATAAAAATATAATCATTGAATCGAGTTGAAAACATTGTGATAAAAAATTATAAATTGCTCCAAAAAAGTAATCTCTCTTATTCCACTAATGTTTTAAAAAATTGTCAGCTGTAGAGGCGCAAGAAAGCATCTGTATATGGGAAAGGGATAAACTGGTAGGGGCTCATAAAACACACATATTGAGGAAAACATTCAATAAAATCGACTTACCTTTACGAGAAGCCCTATGTAATGAAACGTGCTGAAGAGTGGTAGGATCAAAGCTGTTAAAACTAATGGTAAAACGGAGTAACCAATCACACCCAGACTCTGTGAGTAGGACACCTGTAGTAATACAACAATTGAATCAGTAGTTCTCCATCAACAATATTTATACCAGTTACTGTGTAAACCAGTCCCGAATACTGTCTTTTGATAAATCAGAATGGTTTTAGAAAATTTTGTAAAGTTCCATATAAGAAACCTTCCTCATTATTTTTTTTCTCAAAATCTACCCATCTTTTTCAGGAAAATATTTTTACTTCCTATTTCTGATGACAAGGCATCCAAAGTTTTGCAAATGATAAATGTCTGTCTGCAAGCAGTTTTTGAATGTACCCACACAAAGAATTTTAGAGTTTAACCCTTTCCCTCATATAGACGCTTTCTGACGCCTCTTCAGCAGACAGATTTTTGAAAACATAGTGACAAAAAAAGAAATTGTTCAAAACGAGCAATTTCTCCTTTTGCCACAATGTTTTCCACTTTTAATCATAGGTTATCCATTCAATTATAGAGATTTTATATATTTTGACAAAATATGAACAAAGTCGTTTGCTGCAGAATTGTCGTATGAGGTAAAGGGTTAAGTGGCTTTTCGAAAATAGTGCATGTTTCCCCATTGTACAATCCTAGGGTCATCTGTTCAGATAGGCTAATCATTCCGTGAAGTTTGAAGAATCTTGGTCAAAGGATTCTAGAGATATTCAGAGGATTTTTTTTTTTCAATTTGACTGCCTTTATGACCTTGACCTTTGACCAGGTGACCTAAAGCCAGTAGGGGTTATCCACTACAGAATCATATCAACTTGTAAAGTTTAAAGACTTTGGTTAAAGGGTTCTTTAGATTATGATAAGAAACCAATTTGATCATTGACCAAATTACCCCAATAACAATATTGGTCATCTTCCAATGGAGTCCAATCACCCTGTGAAGTTAGAAGATTTTTAGACAAAGGGTATTTGAGTGAAACAGAGTTGACCTTTGATGCCCTGTGACCTTAACCTTTGAACCAGTGTCCCAAAAAACAATGGGGGTCATTTACTCAAATCAGTAAATCAAATCATCCTATGTCGTTTGAAGACTCTGGGTCAAAGGGTTCTTGAAATATTGAGTCTAAATGAATTTGAACTTCATGGTCCCCTTGACCCCCTAAACAATAGGGATCATCTACACCAATCATTCTTTGGCATTTGAAGAATATGGGTCAAAGGGTTCTTGAAATTGAGCAGCAATAGATTTTACCTTTATGGTTCTGGTGACATAGACCTTTGACAAAGTGGACCCCAAACAAAAGGGAGTATCAACTCAATAGGACCAATCATTCTATGAAGTTTGAAGACTCCGGGTCAACGGGTTCTTGAGTTATTGAGTGGAAACAAGTTTAACCTCAATGGACCCTGCGACGTTAATTTTTCATGCGTGATTCCCAAAACAATATATATCATCTACATAATTTGATCAATCATCTCATGAAGTTTGAAGAATCTGGGTCAATGGCTTCTTGAGAAAGATTCGACATTTATAAGCCCTGTAACCTTGAAATTTGACCCCAGAAACAAAAGGGGTTATCTACTCTATACACCAATCATCCTTCCAAGTTTGAAGGCTTTGGGGCAGAGGGTTCTTGAGATTTTTAATTAAAACGGATGTAACCTTTATGACTCCTCTGACCTTGACCTTTGACCCAGTGATCCTCAAAACAATTGTGATCATCTAATCAATTAGACCAATCATCCCATAAAGTTTGAAGACTCTTGGGTCCTTGACATAAGATATGAAAATTGACACAGGATGAGCTTAAAAGCTTAATTTGAGTGCTTTGTTTTCAGGTGAGTTGGCAAATAATCTAATCAACCAGAATTCAGTTAAAATACATGTTCCAGTTATTGTAGTTACAGGCTTACCTCTCCTCCCAAAGCTCTAGCTAACCAAAAGATGATAAGAGATCCAAATATCCAGATAGTAATGATCCATGAAATAACCTGCAAATATACACATATTTAACTATAGGTGGCTTATAAAATCATTTGTAAATAAGTCATGTTACCAAATTAACCACTACATTGTGGATACTCAAAGAATTGTCTCATTGAGATAATTCTTTGAGAACCCACAACATAGGGTTTGATGGTCAAATAAGGATGTAAGAACATGAAATATTCTCCTCATCTAGATTAAGAGCTTTACTTATATTAAAATGAATAAACCCAATAAACTTAACTTAATTTGTGCAATATGTATCATCCCACCTGATTGTTGATGCATTCTTTTATAGTACTGAAGTGGTCCTTTGAAAGAATTCATAAATGTATAAACAATATAAACCAAGATAATACTGCATGAATGTGATGACTGAATTTTTCTAAATAAAAAACCAGTTGTTCTTTAACCTTAACCCTTTCCCTCATATAGACGCTTTCTGACGCCTCTGCAGCAGACGGCTTTTTGAAAACATAGTGACAAAAGAAGAAATTGCACAGAACGTGCAATTTCTCCGTTTGCCACAATGTTTTCCACTTTTTGTCATAGGTTATCCATTCAATTATGGAGATTTTCTATGTTTTGACAAAATATGTTCAAAGTCGTCTGCTGCAGAATTGTCTTATGAGGGAAAGGGTTAAGCAGTAGCAGTGACATTCCTCCTTTATGCTCAGGATTGTGTGGATAGCATTATAATACACAATTGGCAAAACAGATCTTCTGAAAACATAGATACTTTACCCAGGAAATGCTATGGCTTTACCCTTTCCCACATATAGTTAAGAAAGAAGAAAACATTTTTGCCAAAGGAGAAAATTGCCATCATGACTGAGTAATTTCTCCTTTTGCCACACTGTTTTCAAATGTAATCGGTTTCAGACGTCAGAAAGCGTCTATATGCAGGAAATGGTTAAAACACTCTCAAACAAATAAATCTATGTTATATAACTTACATTCAAGCAAAAAACTTTATATCATTCTCTAGTACTTACCCTAAACTGCCCATAAAGAGAAACCAAAGAATACAGTAATATCACCACCAATGGACCCCAAAAATCTGGATTTTCACGCACAATTTGTCTTTTGAAGCCTAACTGGGGCAGAGGAAATAGAACACAACGCAGCTTGTAATAAATGTCTTTTAAATCAATGTCAAGTTCTTCTCTGCAATAGAATAGAAAAAAAATTCATCCCAAACATTATCATGAAAATTATTTCATTTATTGCTTTTTAATTAGGATAACAATATAACTGATTCCCTTTCACTTCTTTTTCATCCAAATGGAACTATCTTGGATATATAATCAGATTGTTGTTTACTTTGTACATTATTTGTCAGTGAGTTATAATTCTTGACATCATGTGCTTTAGCAGGAAATCTTCCAAAATACAAATGCACTAATTTAATCAGGGTTTCCAAAAAAGACACCAGTTTTCTAATCGGGTGTTCCACCCAAATTATTTGTTCCTCAGTACAGTGAGTCACTGTTAGAGTCAAGCTATGGTAATTGATTATACATGAGAGTCAGACCGTTACAAAGTATGAAAATACACCGTTTCTCCTACCAAAGAATTCATTCTGAGTGATGGCTTTGCAATTAAAGCTATAAGAATTGTTTCTAATAAACTGTATATACATACTGTTACAAGAACATTAAGGTATTTCTAGTTAGCAAGAAAATACTTGTGATACCAATGTCAATTATGAATAGTTTAAAAGTGTGTATGAAGGAACACATGTGTTGCCTGACAATATGACAGGAAGAGACATACCAGGGAAGTGATTCCTGACAAGATACTCAATAAAAAATTTGGATTACAAATCCAATTACTTTATCATTTACTTGACCAATAATCAATCTAAACAAAATCTTCCCCCACACCTAAAACATATATATATATTTGTTTTAAATACTATCAAATAGGCTTACAGAAGTGGTTCTAAATCTTCCTGATCAATATCGTCTTCCTCTAATAACCATCCAAACCCTTTACTGTCTAAAAACTGTGAGGTCTTTCCACGATTTTTAACTCCAAATGCACTACCTTTTGTCTCAGATATTGTGGGTGCTGAGATGGTACCCTGTAAATCTGTGGTGTCTGTAATCAGAATTACAAAATCAAATTTATAAGGCAAATGAGTTCTTATTCTAGGATTACCTATTTTAGTTATAATCTAGTTGAATTCGATGACAATCTAATAAAGATAGTGAAATTTGTTTAGAACACTAAGCTTGATTTAATTTGGTACTGTACCGGTATCTTTTTTCACAGCAAAATAGGTATTGTTTGAAATTCACTAATCATCCATGTTATATCAAATGACATTGGACAGTAGACAACAAGCATGATAAGACAGGCTTACTGACATCATATATGGAAATTAAACAGGGTGTTGTTGCTGGCGTATCTGCCTCTGGAACCTTCTCAAAAAAGTACATATCATATACTCATTATTATCATGGCAAATAGTGTTGCGTTTACACTAGTGACTAGGCCACGATGTCTACAATCTCCAAGATTTGAGAGAATCGTGATGAACGTGGGGTTAAATTGTAGTGATCGTGGGGGAACATGGTGGAATCGTAATGATCGAAAGGATCGTGACAACATTTTTGGCTGTTAAAAAGTTTGCCACGATTATGCCGATTTGACGCTAAAGCTTGAGAGAGCATGATAGAACGTGGGAATCGTAGTAGAGCGTAGTAGACCTTAACAGACCTTAACCAAGCGTAACAGAATTTGATGAACTTGGAAACACGATTCCTTCAAGGTTCACCACGTTTCTATCATGCTCTATCACTCTACTAAAATTCGCCAAGTTACATTGAATAGCAAGAGTAATTACATTACGCTGTGACATGTTCTGCTATGAACAGCCCGATAGTCATACACGCTCTGAGAAGTTCCCATGCGGTTCCCACGATGTGTATCCACGCTCTGCAAGCTTCATTACGTTTGCAACACTGAACAAGGAAACATCTATAGTTTTTGGTAGATTAAAAATATGCCAGCCTTTTTATACCCGAGCGTTTTTTTAATTGTGGACATTGTAGACTAGTTTAAACGCAGCATTACTGGTGACCACGCTGTATTCCTAAATTAATAACATTGGTTACTGCAATTTTTCATTGTAACATAAACAAATTCACCAGTGCCCCCAAAAAATTGACCAATTTTATCGATAACATTTCAGATTCCAATTATGTGTTATTTTAAGTATACTATATATACACCAATATACACGGATATTGTTATGTATCTTTGATTTGAACCCTAGATGCATGTTCTCAATTATTACATGTCTCAGCTTGTCTCAGCATGAAGTGTGGGGTGAGCTATTGTGATTACTAACCATTGGGCGGCTTCTGTAAATTATTATGTTCACATTTTGATTCATACAAGTTCTACTATTCCTAAACAATTGGTCAAATTAAAAAAAAGTATTGTGCCTCAGGTGATCCTTTTGCAAATTTGCCCAAATAATTGAATTCCATGGAAAAAAAACACAGGATTTGAAAATAATATTCCTTCAGTAGAACTCGACCATGATTCTTCAAATCAGTTGGATCTGTTGAAAAACATGACCAGCAGGGGCCAGAACGGTTTTCCTTATAGGTACATAGTAAACACCTTATTCAATTAATATTGTTCAAAAGAATTGACTAAATTTGAAAATAATTTGAAAATAATTTGAACAAATATTCCTTGGGTCTAACAGGGACACTAGCATACATGTGATAATTTTTCGTGACCTTTCTGGTAAAGCTGACGAAATGACCATCAAATGACCCAACCCCCTTGAAATTTTTTTAAATCGGGAACGTCTGTGGTGCATTTCTAAGGAATAGCTGGAGTTACTTTTAACGTCGGGAAAATGTACCTTTTTTCTGATTTTTTTTTTAAATACTACTGACCTCCATGCTCATTTATCGGCTGTGGTGCGATCTAAGGCATAGCTGGGGTTATTTTAGACGTATTTAATGTCGGGAAAATTACCTTTTTGTCTGATTTTGTTTTTGACACACAACTAACCTTCATGCTTGTTTATCGGTAAAATGTGTATAAAATGTCAATTCATATATTAATTTAAACACTGTCATTCATAACACAAAACAATTCCATATAAAACAAGTTTATTAGTATACCTGTATGCTTCCGGTCTCGTTAAACAGACAACAATAGCCGATTTTAAATCAATTATCGGATGATTGGCAAAGACCACATTGACCAGTGTTCCCACAGACATTTTTTTTGGGGGGGTACATGGGGTGCCAGTGAGTTCGTACCCTGACCAGTTCGTAACCTGTATATTTCGGTGAGTTCGTACCCTATGGTCGGTGAGTTCGTAACCTATTGAAAAACATTCGATATATTGTTTTATATGATACTTCAGTTGAATAAAATATGATACTTTTGTTGAATAAAATATTTCGTAACTTGTCTTTGTATAATTTTTACTTCTATCTGATAAATAATGATATATTTATTTATTTATTCATCCTATTCTTTGTTCTTATTACAATAAAAAATATCCTATTTGATGTGAGAGGTGTGATAATCCTAGATAATTGAGATGACGAGCGGCCTTTTATAAATTAAAGTTGCCGATTTATGTAATAACAGTTTGTGAAAAACAAGAATATTTAATCGAAATGTCTGACTAATTGTTTTAATTGCATTTGTCAGTTTGCTTGATTGGCTGCGTAATTAAATACTTATTTATTAATTAGAGTGATTCTTAGGTATATAAGATGAGGGAAAAGTAATGATTTCATCAGTGCACTATTAATCAATTATGAGTTCAATATACCCGTGTTTACATTGTTTACGACCGGTTTTAAATCATCACCAGGCTGTAGAGTGCGACTCCTGTAGAAAATGGCAACACCGTGGCTGCGGAAATACAGGTACACTTTTATTTCACATTTTTACCAACATGTTTTCAAAGTCGTCTGCTGCAGAATTGTTGCATGTGGGAAAGGGTTAAGAAGAGATAATATTGCCCTTTTTTCAGAAAGTCAATCGTGGTACGGATTTTCCGTCATGTCTCGATTTTGGTCCTGAAAGTATAACTTGTTTGAAGAAGAGAGCAACTTCTCCTTTTATCACAACGTTTTAAGTTGTTCCCCGTTCTAGTTAAAAAAGGAATTGTGAAAACTTTGTTTTAAGAAGAGATATTGCCGATAAATAGTAACTTCTCCGTTTATCACAACGTTTTAAGTTGTTCCCCGTTCTAGTTAAAAAAGGAATTTTGAAAACTTTGTTTTAAGAAGAGATATTGCCGATAAATAGTAACTTCTCCGTTTATCACAACGTTTTAAGTTGTTCCCCGTTCTAGTTAAAAAAGGAATTTTGAAAACTTTGTTTTAAGAAGAGATATTGCCGATAAATAGCAACTTCTCCTTTTATCACAACGTTTTAAGTTGTTCCCCGTTCTAGTTAAAAAAGGAATTGTGAAAACTTTGTTTTAAGAAGAGATATTGCCGATAAATAGTAACTTCTCCTTTTATCACAACGTTTTAAGTTGTTCCCCGTTCTAGTTAAAAAAGGAATTTTGAAAACTTTGTTTTAAGAAGAGATATTGCCGATAAATAGCAACTTCTCCTTTTATCATAACGTTTTAAGTTGTTCCCCGTTCTAGTTAAAAAAAGGAATTTTGAAAACTTTGTTTTAAGAAGAGATATTGCCGATAAATAGCAACTTCTCCTTTTATCACAACGTTTTAAGTTGTTCCCCGTTCTAGTTAAAAAAAGGAATTTTGAAAACTTTGTTTGAAGAAGAGATATTGCCGATAAATAGCAACTTCTCCTTTTATCACAACGTTTTAAGTTGTTCCCCGTTCTAGTTAAAAAAAGGAATTGTGAAAACTTTGTTTGAAGAAGAGATAGTTAAAAAAAGGAATTTTGAAACTTCTCCTTTTATCACAACGTTTTAAGTTGTTTCCCGTTCTAGTTGTATGATGTTCATTTGGAATTTATTTTTAAACCTTGTTTTATGCAGGTATATCCAAATACATGTATGCCAGAATGCGGAAGGGTTTTGCTGACATCCACTTTGTGTGTGAGGATTGCAACAGATTAGCCATGGTATGATATAAGTTATTAGGTTAATGATAATTAGATAATTCTTTTTGACTTATACAATACATGTATTTTATCATTTTCCTTCATTCACATGAAAACGTAAAAAACAGCTCAATATGGAAACCGAAGGACTGGTCGGTGTATGGTCAGTCAGTCCGCACAAACAACGACTGTGAGGGTAAGTTGTATATTAAATAAACCCATCACTTACAAAAAGGATATATTATGGTGAAATATTAAATAAACGCGTTACTTACGAAAAAGATATATTATGGTAAAAGGAGCAAATATCACTTATTTGCAAATGCCGTCTGATTTAAATTGGAAAAGGTATATATTTTTTTAGGAAATTAATAATTATTTATATTCTTACTTTCAGGTTGGCATCGCAGAATCAATTATAGATGCGCAACCGCTCCACCCTTCTACGCCCTGATAGAAATGCTCCACCAAGAAGCCAAACTTGTCGACATCCAGGCGAAACTTGTCAGTGAAAAAAAATTGAAAAAAAAGACAAAAGAAAAAAGCTCGGTCCACGCAGGCAATGATTTTTGGAATCTGGGAGACATATAGTCTTGGAGACATGTCTACAGACGAATTATTGAACAAGCTTATACGTGTTTATGGACATTAAAGTGATTGTGCCAAGTTCTTGTGTAAATTGTAACATGAAAATGTATTTTTTGTCAAAAAAATGTAAATAAAAACATGATGTATATATATATATATCTTTTTTGTTTGTATGCAACGAAACACTCTCAACGAGAACTTTAATAATATTTTGAAATAATTTAAAGCCTATAGTCGCGTGCGTGCACAGAGGTAGTTATGTTCACACCTACTTAACACCTACTTAACAAATGACACTTCGTTTATTATAAAAAAATCCGCTATATTGCCGTCATCTTTACTTTTATATTAAATAACTAAAATACTACATCAATATTATAAAACCATATTTCCTAAACTCAAATTCTACAAAGACAAGTTACGAAATATTTTATTCAACAAAAGTATCATATAAAACAATATATCCAATGTTTTTCAATAGGTTACGAACTCACCGACCATAGGGTACGAACTCACCGACCATAGGTTACGAACTCACCGAATATACAGGTTACGAACTGGTCAGGGTACGAACTCACTGTAACTCGGTACATGTACCCTCTGGAGTGAATACTTGGGGGTACAAGACAATTTTTGGGGGTACAACATATCATGATGTTATATTGTAAATAAAACAAAACAATCTGTGTTATTATCCTTTAGATACAAAACACCATTTTTATATTGAAATAAAACACATACACAACTAATTCATTATTGTTTTTTTTCCTTTTTAAGATTAATATAATAATAGGTTATAATGTTATATGAAAATATGTGACATTGACTAGAGTAGATACAACAATTGAACATATGACATTTATCATTTTGAATTTGTGCTTATCACATAGTGTTGTTGTATAAGTGCAAGGCATGATACAGCATGGTCATCAGATTTTTGGTGACGAATCAAGGCAGAACGTTCATAATTTATGCTTCCATGAGTGAATGCAGACTTGTTAGTTGGATTTTTCTCATGATGTTCACATCAAGAACAAAACATTTTCCCGGAGTCCGAATCATATAGTTACCATGAAAATTCTGACACCTAGATATTTTGAAACCTTTTTACACAATGTTTTTTTCTGGAGAGGACCAGCGCCTTTGTCAACATTTGAACTATCTGAGACGGGGGAGTCCTCTTTGTCAAATCCAAAAACAAACAAAAGTTTCTGCGACGTTTTTCAGTAGCAGACAAACATTAGTTATTTAGTAGTCTGCCTCTCGTTTTCGAAGGCAGTGCAATAATTACCCGTAGAAAAAACCTAAAACCTAAAACCAGTCAGCACACATACATACGTCATCGTATATGTATGGCCTTTATGGTTTAATCTGAACATTGACGAAGTAGAATGATTATTTGTTTTTCTACGTAATTCACGTACATATATACGTGAATAGGAACTCTGATTGACACACATACCAATTAACGAAGTAGTGTCAGCATGTCCTGTGTACTGCATCAAGTGGGTCAAGACCAGCGTCCTGTTCAGGCCAACAGCCTACTTAGATTGGTAAAATTATGGGTCTAAATTTTATTTTTTCTATTAGTAAAAATTATGATTTCAGGACTAACATGCGTCCCTCCAGGACAGAGATGTGATTTCTGGGACATTAATGTACGTCCCTGGGTCTACCAAGATTTTTTACATTCGTTTCCAAAGAGGGACAACTGGACACTGCATCCCCTTCCTGATCACCCATACGTTATACAGCAACTACTAACTGTCATGGCCAAAATCAACCAAGAATGCAATGATACCCCTTAACCTAAGAAATGTTAATAATTAATTATTTAATTGTTAAGGAACCGGCACCACCATAGGCATTATGATTTGTTTGTTTACTCGAGATAATATTATAATTTAAGGGAAATGTCAGCAAAATAATTGTACCAGTGGTAGCTGCTCCTTGATGAAATTGGAAGTCAACTTCTCCTGACGTGTAGGAGTTTTTATTGAGATTCTGACTATATGGCGGTGGCTGATTCACGTCAGGTTCTCCCATATCCAGAGAAAAACTCCCTGGTGATGTGGAAGTTTGTCCGTAGTCAGCCATTTTGGATATACTGTGACGGAAGTCATATTTTCGAATAGTATCAAATTACTTACTTCTTTTAGCAAAGATAATGACAATCACAGTTATATTACATAAAAAGGAAAAAAAATAACCTTTTTAAACCTTTGATTTTATTCAGTAGACTTAGATTTTTATTTTTATTAATTCGAAACCACGGTTACAAAATATAAATTAGGCGGGAGCTAAAAAGGTAAACAATCGAGACCGATTTTATGGTGTTCCACAAAAAGAATCAAGTTTAGAGATCATCGTCTGTTGCGAAAATCTGATAAAATTGATGAATGTTGATCTTTAATGTAAATATTCTGCCTGTATATGTCCAAAATCGGAGTTGCAATATGTTGTCTCTGGTATTTGCACTGGTAATATAATGACTGATCGTTCGCCACATTTATATAACGATTCGCCACAGGTGTGAATAATAATATTTGGATGCCGAATTAACGATAAATCTACAAGTTATGACAACACAATGTTAGTAATTGAAGGATATTACTTTCATAATGAACACCAGACGAGCATTCATCAATTGGATTATTCCCTTGTACAATTTAAGATCAATAAATATGAAGGGTAACCAGATAACCCGACGCCTAGGTAGCCCGACACTCAGATAACACGACTCCTTTTCGGCCAAGCCGACACCTCAAGGAAAAAATCATTGCGAGCTCTACACCTCATTTAAAAAATAGTATTCTCAAAAATTACCGTCAACAATAAAGGAATATTCAATTTTAATTTTCGGGCATCATTTAAATTATAGCTTCTTTGAGCTTGAATTTTAAATCCTTACTCACGATGTGGGTCCGATTTGGACATGTTTTATTGTTATTGATACCATTTAAAATTCGAGCCTAGACTATCTCGTACAAAATATCATAGAGGAAACATTTAATGTTCTTTCTTGCAACACTTGACCTTATCAGACCAACATGGTGTGAAATGATTTGAGAGTCAAACGTCAGGAAATAAAGTTTCAATACCGTTCATGTATACAGTAAAATATGGGGAGGTCTCGGGACGACCGAATTTCACACATATTAACAATCACAAATTAATAAAGGGTGTCGGGTCGACAAACTAATGTCGGCTTAACAGGGTGTCGGGGTGACTGGTATTCATATGAAGGCATGCGAATACAGGGAATAAGGACTCTGTATGAATTTGAATTTCAACAATTCAATACTTCATTGCCCTTTTCTTCTTTTTTTTACAGAACTAAAAAAGATCGATTGTAAAGACACCATGGGCATTACAGGCCTCCTCCCGTTTCTTAAAAAGATCCATGTGCCGGTGAATGTATCCAAGTTTGCAGGATGTACTGTAGCCATAGATGCTTATTGCTGGCTGCATAAAGGGGCATTTTCTTGTGCTGAAAAACTGGCTTTAGGAGAAAAGACAGACCAGTGTGTATAAATTTCACATTTTTAGCTTGTCTGTTTTTTTAGCTCACCTATGCACAAAGTGCAAGGTGAGCTATTGTGATCACATTTTGTCGGGCGTCCGTCCGTCGTGCGTCGTCAACATTTGAGCTTGTTAACACTCTACAGGCTACATTTTGCATCAAATCTTCATGAAAGTTTATCAGAACATTCATCTCCATAAAATCTTGGACAAGTTCGAAACTGGGCCATATGAGGTCAAAAACTAGGTCACTAGGTCGAATTGAAGGGAAATCTTGTTAACTCTCTGGAGGCCACATTTTTAACTTGATCACCTTGAAACTTTATCAGAATGTTTGTCTTGATGATATGTAGGTCAAGTTTGAACATGGGTCACGTCGGGTCAAAAAGTAGGTCACTATGTCAAATTGAAGGAAAATCTTTTTAACACTCCAGAGGCCGCAATGTTTGCTTAAGCAGTTTGAAATTTTGTCAGAATGTTTGTCTTAAACATATCTAGGTTATGCTGGGTCAAAAACTAGGTCACTAGGCCAAATTGAAGGACAATTTTGTTAACACTTTGGATGCCGCATTTTTTGCTTCAGCAGCTTGAAATTTGGTCAGAATGTTTGTCTTAAAGATATCTAGGTCAAGTTTAAATATGGGTCATATTGGATCATAAACTAGGTCACTAGGCCAAATTGAGGGAAAATCTTGTTAACTCTGTAGAAGCCGCATGCTTTGCTTCAGCGGCTTGAAATAAATTTGGTCAGAATATTGAGCTGAATGATATTTAGGCCAAGTTCGAATATGGGTCATGCCAGGTCAAAAACTAGGTCACTAGGCCAAATTGAAGGGTAATCTTGTTAACACTCTGGATACTGCATTTTTAATTTCAGCATGATGAAACTTTATCAGAATGTTTTTCTTGATGATATGTAGGCCAAGTTCGAATATGGGTCATGCTGGGTCAAAAACTAGGTCACTGGATCAAATTGAAGGAAATTCTTGTGAACACTTTGGATGCCACATTTTTTGCTTCAGCAGCTTGAAATTTGGTCAGAATGTTTGTCGGAATTATATCTAGGTCAAGTTCGAATATGAGTCATATTGGATCAGAAACTAGGTCAATATAGGAAAATATTGTTCAAACTCCGGAGGCCACATTTTTACTTTGAGCAAGTTGAAGCTTTGTCAGAATGTTGTCTTGATGATATCTAGTCCATGTTGGAATATGGGTCATATCAGGTAAAAAAATATAGATCACTAGGCCAAATGAAGGAAAATATTGTTAACACTGTGGAGGTTGCATTCAGAATAATTGTCTTGATGTGTTTTGCATTGCAGTACATTGTATAATTAAGGTGAGTGATCCAGGGCCATCATGGTCCTCTTGTTAACAAAAAAAAGTTGGGGTATTGTGATACGCTTAGCGTCATGAAACTCGGTACACATGTTCCAAGGAACATTGCGCACACCTCTGAGTGACCTATACCAAGTCACATAACGCTTGCTTTGATAATTATTCAGTAATGCCCCTCTTTCGATTTAGAAAAAAGCAGACAATCCTAGGAATCGTGAATAAGTGAACTGTCGCCGTGATAATTGATATAACTGAAAATATCTCTTGGGATAGAAATTTCATGTAAAGAGTTTATGGTAAATATCATCTACATGTATATCACTAAAATGTACCTTCTCTGTCTAACCAAAATCTACACAAGTCTAACAAGCTTGTTTAAAAAATACATTAATAGTGGAGGTATTGATCAAATTGTGTAGATCTACACTGTTTGTACAGTCAACTTGTACCTTTTCCCCTGGATGGGCTTATCCCTTTCCCTAATATAAACGCTTTCTGACGCCTCTGCAGCAGACTGCTTTTTGAAAACATAGTGACAAAAGAAGAAATTGCACAAAACGTGCAATTTCTCCTTTTGCCACAATTTGTCATAGGTTATCCATTCAATTATGGAGATTTTCTATTTTTTGACAAAATACATTCAAAGTCGTCTGCTGCAGAATTGCCGTATGAGGGAAAGGGTTATATATGAAACACTATTGGATGGTTTCAGTACTATGAGTAAAGTTAGTGCTATGATTTCCTTATGTAGAGCTCTAGATAAGGGGTGTTTTGCATGTTCTAAAATGCGTATTTGTCTCTCGAACCATATGTTGTGGGTACTCAAAATAATTGTCTCAGTGAGATAATTCTTTTGAGTACCCACAACATTGGGTTTGCTTCAATAATAAGAGATAAATTATGGAAAAAAGAGCTGAATACCCATCCTTATCTCCTTCTCTGAACCTCTACCTATGTCTATGTCTATCTGGGTATGTTGTAATGTTGAAGTTGTATTATTATATTGAGATAATCTTGTTTATTCAATTTCTCTTTCAGATATGTTTATTATTGTATGAAGTTCATAAACAATCTTTTAGCAAAGAATATAAAGCCAGTTATGGTGTTTGATGGATGCAATCTGCCATCAAAGAAAAATGTGGAAAAGTCAAGAAGGGAGTAAGTGTATTATTGTTCATCATTTCCCACATGCAGATGCATCTGCAACTATTGAGTGGTAAAGATATTTATTGATAGAAATTGGAGAATAATCTGTTTTTACCACATTGCTTAAATTCATACAACAGTCAGTGTTCAATTTAATTATCATTTTGTTTCCTATTTTATATTTTGATGTATTTTAATAATTTCAAATGAGCCACATAAGTTTTCGATCGTTCTGTCTTCAGCTGTCAGTCTGCCAAAGTCAATGAGGCAGATGTTTGACCAGTGCCGGATTTCAGTTGGTAGCTCTGTAAAGTTGCTATGTTGGCTATCATCATGCTCTTTAATGTTGCCTTAGATAAGTCGGCAACATATTAATAAGCATGACCTATTAAAAGTTATGTGACGAATGGATATAACTGTTAAGCATTCATTTTGAGGCAGCGACACACAGACATGTAAATTGCTCTGTGTACTTACAATATAAGATACCTTAATGCTTCCATACACGCGTCGCCCTGTACGCACAACATAGAGCGAACTAAGTAAGGACCAACAAGATATGTGGCTTTATGTCATCAAGTCCACAACATTTTTAAGCAACCTACATTCAGTATAAAAGTTGAAACGGAATCAACGTACTAGTTTCCTTTCACATAATTCTTTCCTCCGCATCCGGTGCAATCAAAATGTCGATTTCGGGAACAAATTGGTTAAAGGAATCAACAAATTTCGTTGTGTATTATATTTCTTTAAATTCAAAGATATTATTGGATACTACGAGCATGTGCATTCTGGTATTTCCATACGTACAAAACCCTATTAGGTGCATTCCGGTATATCAAATGTCCATTCCGGTCTATTCCTGTATACGGTCCATTCCGGTATTTCTGTGCACCCCAAACAAACAAAATCAATTGCATCAAAATGTTTTTTTATGTGGGAAAGTGTTAATTTAAAGCTACAAGTACATAACTTTACTTCAATCAACATAATTAAGATCATTTGCATAAGTACTTGATAATGCAGATGTGCATGTAACATTTAAATTGTCCCTTGATTACCAGTATCTCAGTTTTGACTCCTAACAATTCAGAATTAAGTCTCTCAATAATGCTAATTGCTTTTGATAAGATGCAGCATGCATCAACAAATTTACCAACATGGCTAGACTGCGATTCAGAAAACGATAATTTAACTAAAATCTTCTTTGTTGTCATAATCCCGGCTCGGCCATCTTTCTTTCTGACGATTGACAAAAGTCAATGTGACATGCGTCATTCGTCTTCCACCAATGGGCTAAGTCTATGTGGAAAAACAGCCAGTTGCTTGGGAAGATTGTTGTGTGGAGTACTGGTTTGCAAAAACCAGGAAAAGCATGTGTAGGTGAACTGGCCGCCGTGATATAACTGAGAAATTGTTAAAAACGGCGTTAAACCCCATTCAATCAATCAATTTGTTATCATATACAAGTCCTCAGTCAATGATGAAATGAGAAATTAGTAAATAAATTTGTTAAGTGAACAAATCTCAAAAATAGAAATTGACCGAAGTATATCAAACCATTAAAACTTAAAGGTAAAATTGTTTAGACTCTAGTGCATTACAATTTACATAAGTGACAGAAAATTCTTTCAATAAAAGCTTAACACTTTTTTGGGGCTGATTTGAATCAACCTAGTAGGCTACCAAGAAAATCAAGCAACCAATTTCCCTTTATTTTGAGTAGAGCTATGAATTTTAAATGTACAATGAATATGTCTGTTTTTCCTTTCCAGGAAGAGAGAGGTGAATCGTAAAAAGGCTGCCCAGTTTTTAAGAGAAGGTCGTAAAGCTGAAGCCAGAGAATGCCTGCAGCGATGTATTGATGTCTCCCCTGAAATGGCGTTGAATCTCATGAATGTAAATATCATTTTTTCACACCTTGATCAACAATTTGCTTGTTAACACTCTTGAGTCCATTATTATCATCCAATCTTCATGAAACTTATTTAGTTTGTATATCTTACTTACTCTTAGGCCAAGTTGGAATATGGGTCATGTCGGGTCAAAAACTAGGACGCTAGGCCAAATTAAAGGAAAATGTTGTTAACACTCTGAAGGCTGCCTTTTTGGCTTGACCATGTTGAAACTTTGTCAGAATATTTGCCGGGATGATATGCATTGCTTTATCTATCTTTAATACACCAACTGTTTTATCCAATCCTCAATTGGCTGTTTAAAACTCGCCAAATTTACAAGGGCTAAACTATTCAATGGCAAGAGATTTGAAACTGATGCAAGTAACATAATCACTACACATGACTGGACTTGAAGTGACACATGTTACAATATAATCAACAAAATATAAACGGTTACATGTACATATATATGAAGGTAAATGATGACTTGATTCACTTAACAAACATTGCACTTAATGTCATTGATCTACAGAATCACATATTAGCAGTGGTGTATGAATTAATGTTTTTCTACAATTTCAGGCCTGTAGAGCCAAAGGTGTGGACTGTATTGTAGCCCCATATGAGGCTGATGCCCAGCTGGCCTATTTAAACAAGATTGGCGTGGCTCAAGTAATCATCACGGAAGATTCAGATCTCCTCTTGTTTGGTTGTGAACGTGTATGTATTTTTTATAAGTTAATGTTCCGGTAGTACTTGTAAATTACTCAGGAGTCAATGTGATATGACTATAACACTTTTGAAAGTGGCTTAAAATGACTGGTTAATTGATCTTCGAATTTAGTGGATATTCACACCTAGCAAGAAACTTTTATACATCTGTATGTGGAGATTTTGAAACAACTGTTTAGTAATAACTGTTTACCTGATAGGAAATGGCAAGTCTTCCTTGAATAAAAAATTATTTCTTAAACTATTGAAGTATAATTCTTTATATGCATAGTTTAGAAGATTGTGGGAAAAAACATCAAAAACATCAAGCATCATTAAAATCTGATAAACGGTTAATCACTTATTACATACATTTGTAAACTAATTTTAGACAACATGACAGCAACTGAAGAAAAGAATGGAAACTCTTGTCAAATTAAAGAAGTTTTAAGAAAGAGCAGAAAACATTGGGATTGGCCGATAAGCTGATCTTATATCCAAAAGTATTTGACTGCAAAACCTCAAATGGTTTCAGAAGGAATATTTCAACAAAAAAGAGTTAAAATAAAATGATTTTGAATATTGCTTGCTCTTTCCTTTTAATGATATGAAGATGATTAATTCTGACATGTTAAATATGTTGGACCTTGGTGTAAGTTTCTATTATACATGCAATGTACTTCTTTTTGTAATATTTTAACCATTTCCCTCATATAGACACTTTCTGACGCCTCTGCAGCAGATGGCCTATTGAAAACATAATGATAAAAACAGAAATGGCTCAAAACGAGCCATTTATGCTTTTGCCACAATGTTTTCCACTTTTAGTCATAGGTTATCCATTTAATTAAAGAGATTTTCTATTTTTTGACAAAATATGTTCAAAGACGTCTGCTGCAGAATTGTCGTATGAGGGAAAGGGTTAAGTGACTGTGTAAAACTACTGTATAAATAACAAAGGTAGCTACATGGAGTGATGAACATATTTGTCAATTTCGTTATTTGCATAAATATCAATTTAGACATGAAAAGGATTGAAGGACAGTCAGTTCATAGTTCCACATGCTGAATGTCTAAAATTCCAGTCACACTTATTTTTCAACTTACAGTAAATTCAACTTTATTCCTCCAAATGTCAGTAAAACAATCAGCAGCAGACCTCCTGTAAACAATTTTCTTAACCCTTTCCCTCAAATAGACGCTTTCTGACGCCTCTGCAGCAGACAGGTTTTTGAAAACATAGTGACAAAAGAAGAAATTGCTCAGAACAAGCAATTTCTCCTTTTGTCGCAATTTTTTTACCACTTTTAGTCATAGGTTATCCATTAAATTATAGAGATATTCTATTTTTTGACAAAATATGTTCCAAGTCGTCTGCTGCAGAATTGTCGTATGACGGAAAGGGTTAAGGAAAATTTGCTCAAAGTAAGATTCTCCTTTCCCTACAATGTTCCCTTCTCAATCTAGAATTGTACTTTCATTGACAAAAATTTCCAATGTTTTCAAAGTTGTGTGCTGTCAGTTTGTTGTATGTTGGAAAGGGTTAAAATACATCAAAACAAAAAATTAAACATAGATCAATTTAAACACTGATTATTTTATAGATTAAGCAAATAAAAGGTGACATTATAATTAACTTGACTTTTCTCAGGTATTGTTTAAAATGGACCATGCAGGGAATGGAATGCTGATAGAAAGGAGTCGTTTGAATGAAGTAATGGATTTACAAGGTGGGCATTATACATTCGAAAAGTTCAGATACATGTGTATACTCTCTGGCTGCGATTATTTGGCATCCCTGAGTGGTATTGGACTTGTCAAAGCTAACAAAGTCTTCAAACTCGCGAGACAATCTGATATTCGACTGGTGAGTATTGTTATCATAGATATAATTCCAGATAAGCCCGTATTTTATGTTTTGTAATCCTTTATTACCTCCAAATCCTAAAGTGTTGGTACACAACAAAATTGTTCTAGTGACACAACCTTTTTGAGTACCACATATAGCAAAACTGCAGCAGACAACTATGAAAACTTATTGACAACATCCTGAAAAATCTTAGTAATGAGAGTTCAACTATAAAATAGTTGAAAACATTGTGGCAAAATCTGGTAACTCTCCATCAAGTTAAATAAAATGAAGACTGTCCTCCAAAAATGAGGCCCCCCCCGGGGTAGGGGTAGATTTTCCTGAGTTTAATTTAAACTTTATAATTTTACATTGATTGCAAAACAAGCATTAAGATTTTATCAATTACCCTCAATGTCTGCTTACTAAAAACTTAACCCTTTCCCATACAACAATTCTGCAGCAAACGACTTTGAACGTATTTTGTCAAAAAAATAGAAAATCTCTATAATTGGATGGATAACCTATGACAAAAAGTGGAAAACATTGTGGCAAAAGGAGAAATTGCACGTTTTGTGCAATTTCTTCTTTTGTCACTATGTTTTCAAAAAGCCGTCTGCTGCAGAGGCGTCAGAAAGCGTCTATATGAGGGAAAGGGTTAACCAGTTCATCATGCCGTATGTGTTTACTAATGCCAAAGACCGAACCCACTCATCACAGGTTTCACAGGTTGAATCTCTACCACTTCATCCTTACATGGTTAAAATGATTATTCAATAATAAAACGTATTTATGTTAAGCCTTTCCCTCATATAGACGCTTTCTGACGCCTCTGCAGCAGACAGCTTTTTGAAAACATAGTGACAAAAGAAGAAATTGCAATTTCTCCTTTTGCCACAATGTTTTCCACTTTTACTCATAGGTTATCCATTCAATTATAGAGATTTTCTTTTGTTTGACAAAATATGTTCAAAGTCGCCTGCTGCAGATTTGTTGTATGAGGGAAAGGGTTAACTCATGTGAACGACACTGGGGCATCATGGCCCTCTTTTCAACTTTTATCAATAATTATACTTTTACTTGCAGAGATTTTTCCACTTTTGTCACATTATTTTTAAATTTCTCTATTGCAGACATGTTGTATATGGGAAAGTGTTAAACACTCTTTATACAAACAGCTATTGATACATCTCATGATCTGCAAATAACATTGGAAAATATTGAAAGATATTGAAATATTGATCATACTAAAAAAAACCTTCTTTCCTACATTTTTTTTCATTTTTATTTAACCTTCTTTTCTTTTAAAAGTGAGACGCCTATTTTTGAGTACCCACATCATAGGGATTGGTATTAAAAGAAAATTTGTTTGTGGGAAAGTCGAGTTTACACATCCATGTCATCCTCTGATTCATTTGATGATCTTTCCTTTTCAGTTACTAAAGAAACTATCAACATACCTAAAAACCAGTATCACAGTGCCTCAGGAATACATAGATGGTTTCATACAAGCTGACAATACCTTCCTCTACCAACTTGTGTTTGATCCTCTACGACGAACATTAGTACCTCTGACACCTTACCCACCAGACATAAAACAGGAAGATATCCCTTATGCTGGTCCTCATATGAACTCGGACAGGGCTTATCAGTTAGCGCTTGGCAACATCAATATATATTCAAATGAAAAATTTGCAAATTACAATCCAGATACCTATGTGGTATGATATTAGTAATATATTGTTTTATCTCTTTTCCTGTTTCAGACAATGTTCAATGTTTAACCCTTTCCATCATATAGACACTTTCTGACGCCTCTGCAGCAGACAGCTTTTTGAAAACATAGTGACAAAAGAAGAACTTGCACAAAACGTGCAATTTCTCCTTTTGCCACAATGTTTTCCACTTTTTAAGGGTTAAAGCATCTTGACCAAATTACTAGTCTAGAGGAGAAAAACATAGGAAATCAATTAAAAATGTGATATATAATATATATGTGTGTGACTTAGAACTGCAATAAGGCCAAGATAGTTTACAGCTCAATTTCAAAAATGGTTTCCATCAGATTATAATTGCTCCGTGACTTTGAACATTTCATAGATTTTTAGATTGCTGAACCCTTTCCCTCATACGACAATTCTGCAGCAGATGACTTTGAACATATTTTGTCAAAAAATAGAAAATCTCTTGGATATCACATTTTTAGGGAGACATTCAAAATCCCATCTGTGCAAAAGAGGCAGTGCTCAAAATCCCCTCAATAGATTTAGCAAGTTATTCAAAATCCCCTTAATTGGTTTTCATAAACCCCTTCCATTGGGTAGTTTACTCAGTTACTGTTTGACACTGTCATCACCTTGGTCCTAGCCAAGTTGTTGAGAAGGGGAATAAGATGTGACTAAATTTAAAGGGTCAAATGCTAAAATAAAGTCAACCGAAAGAAAAATAAAACAATTAGTAAACATAATTTTATATATTAGCCCTTTCTCAAATACAACTTTGGAATCATAAGGGCTAGAAAATTAAAAATCTTGGTTAACCCTTTCCCTCATACGACAATTCTGCAGCAGACGACTTTGAAGATATTTTATCAAAAAATAGAGAATCTTTATAAATTGAATGGATAACCTATGACTAAAAGTGGAAAACATTGTGGCAAAAGGAGAAATTGCTTGTTTTGAGCAATTTCTTCTTTTGTCACTATGTTTTCAAAAAGCCATCTGCTGCAGAGGCGTCAGAAAGCGTCTATATTAGGGAAAGGGATAATTTAGGTTTTGTTCTACAGCCTCTGGCATTTTTGCATTTATAGAAACGAGTAATGAGTAATTATTCATGGACAACTCTTTTTGATGGAAGTCTAATCTTTTGGGATCTCTTTTATTTTTAAGCCCAAAGATGTGAAAAAAAAGGCAGAATCTCTTCATTTACTGTGTATGTGGGACAGAAATTACAGAATTCGTCCAAAAGCCGGCCTTACTGAAGTACAACTCTGTGACAGACCAGAATTAACAGGGAAAGAAGTCATAGTCAAGTCAAATTTTAAGAAAGCAAGTCCTCAGAAAAGACTCCGGGAAGGTACAGATTTTGTCAGATTTTCTCTAAGCATCCAAATTTAAATGAAATGTTTATTGTGTTGCCTGTTTGTAAGACAGGGAAACACTTTTGAATCTCCTCTCTGCTGTCTTTCGGTCACACTTTGACTTAACTTGTTATAAACTTTGCATTTTGTGGGGTTCACTTCAATTATATAGCTTATGATCTGCAGAAAAGCAGTGTGCAGGAACAGTAACTATCATGAATTCCGATGAGTTATTTCCCTTTCTCACTCTATCTTTTGTGGTATAAACTTCATTCTTTGTATGCAGATAGTTGGTAACCTGCATATGTACTATGCATGAGAAATATGCCTAGATTTATTCCCCATAACAATTGTTATAGGCGTTTAAGGCCGTTCTATGGGAACAAAAGTAGGCCGCCCACATCTGTTGTCTGCTCTCTAAGTCAAACAGTTTTCTTCAAATCATCAGCCAAATTTGATCACCAGCCAATTTTTCCAAGGGTCTTAGATTATGGCTCTTGAATTATCCAAACTCGGCCAAATTAGCCTTATCAGCTGTCTAATAGTTTAAATCTGATCTTCATCAAACTTGGTGAACTTGTTTGTTGGCATAATGTCTGGGCCAAGCTTGATAATCAGCCAAATTGCTCTCTAGACTAGGCTTATTGCCCTTAAGTTTTCCAAAATTTGGCCTAATATGCCTTGTCCACACTTTAGTTTCAACATTTCTTATCCATTCTTCATCAAACTTGCTGTTAATGTTTATGAGCATAAAACCTTGGTTGGTATAAAAAAACTTGGCTAAATCGCTTTCATTTTTCCAGAGTTATGGCTACCTGACGGCCTTATTTTGTGACAATTTAGCCCCGTTGTTTCTTGTGCAATCATTTTCTAACTTAATTTCCAAAGTATCAACTTCAAACATGGTATTCAGATTAGGGTTGGATATCGTTAAGGACGAACCGGTCTGATACCAACAAGCGATATGGTCTTTTTATTGATACCGATACTGATACCATGTGCCACTTTTTATGCTTTTATGAGAAGATTTGTTGCTTATCTAAGACTAGACTGGCTATATCTGACACTGGGTTTTTCCAATGCAAATATTGTAAGCTGATGGGTGTATTTAAAGTTTTGTCTCGGAGTGGGAAATGGATTTGGTAATAATTTCACTTATCAAAAGAGATAATTAGAATCTTTTTTCCTATTCTCTGTTGTATTTTAGTTTAAACTTGATTACTTTCTTTTTTATAAAATATCGATATCTGTATCGGTAATTTTCGAAACGGTATATATTGGTTCTTTAAAAAGATTATCGTATTGAACCGATACCGGAAACCGATATCCAACCCTAATTCAGATACTTTTTTCATTTCAATAATTTTCATGTGTCCCTTTACATGGACCATTGTTCTACCATGCTTATTTGATATCTGCCCTTTGTAATATTTCTTCCTCTAGTCACATCCTGATCGCTTATATATATTATTGAATAAAGCTAAAACATTGTGGCAAATGAACAATTTCTCCTTTTGCCAAGTTTTTTAAAGTTGCCTGCTGCAGAGATGTCAGAAAGCATCTGTATTTGGGAAAGAGTTTGTTATAGGACATAATCCTCATGCAGGCTTCACACATGTTCTAACACACTTTTTATTGACACTATTTTCATTATTTGTACATTTCAAAAGAGCTGGATTTAGTTTATGACTTAATGTTAATTTCTTTAAGTTTATGAAACAATTTTTCTTTAACAAAGATGTCCAAAGCTAAAAACAAAAGCATATGTTTATCTTTACAATGTTCACTTACTTCAACCCTTAACCCTTTCCCACTTGTTGAGACATTTTGTCGCATCTGTAGCAGAAAACTTTTGAAAACAATGTGACTTAAAGTAGAATATGCTAAATACGATTAATTTCTTCTTTTGCCACACTGTTTTCTAGTTTTTTCAGCAATAAAACCTATATTTTTAGTGATTTTCTGTGATTTTATCTATATGTTTTCAAAGTTGTCTGCTGAAGATTTGATGTATGTTGGAAAGGGTTAATTAATATGATATGTTTAGGCATAGAAAGCATAGACGGGAAAATTGTAACCAGTGGAAACTTGATTCCTTAACAATTACACTAGATGTTAATTTTGATACAGTGTTTGCCCTGTTTCCACAGTATTTTTCAAAAAAGTTGTCTGCTGCATTTGACTTCAAAGTTTTCTCTATGAGAATTAGAAAAGGATTAAAAATTGGGATTGTGATAAAATTTATTTGATGATTAAAAGCAGTCTTAGCACTGAGAAATATTTGACCCCTGCCCACATACAACAAAATACATACAAGCAGACGCTTTGAAAACATACGGCATTTCTGCAGCAGACGACTTTGAACGTATTTTGTCAAAAATAGAAAATCTCCATAATTGAATGGATAACCTATGACAAAAAGTGGAAAACATTGTGGCAAAAAGAGATATTGCACGTTTTGCGCAATTTATTCTTTTGTCACTATGACTTCAAAAAGCCGTCTGCTGCAGAGGCGTCAGAAAGTGTCTATATGAGGGAAAGGGTTAAGTCTCCAATATGGAAACTCTTTTAATGAAAGAACAATTATTGAATCAAGTTGAAAACATTGTGACAGTAGGAGGTATTGCTCAGCCTCATTATGAAAGTACAAAATGAATCAATATTTGTTTATACAGCTGATGAAAGCAATGATGTTATATCCAATTCGGAGCTATCAACACTGTACATACACCAGTCCCCCTCTAAAAAGAGGTTAAAACAGGACGACACAAAGGACGAATTGCATAGATTTATGTTTTCTGCTGAGCAGAAGCTTAGTGAAGGTTGGAATTCTTGCTTATATGAGATGTAGGTTAACCCTTTCCTACATACAACAAATCTGCAGCAGACATCTACAGAGGTATCAAAGAACTCTAATGTATGAAATAATAATTATTGAAAGGAGCTAGAAACATTGTGGCAAATGTAAAAGTTGCTCATGATGTTTTCAAGCTATTTATTTTGATTTATAATAGAAGAAAGGGTTGACACTTATTTTCTTACTGTATAGTATCTTACTATGAAAAGTTCTTGCATTTACTTTCCAAGGAATTTGAACCCTTTCAAAAGTATAGACAGCAACTGACATGCATGTAGCAGACATGAGCTGAAAAAAGGAGAAATTACTAATACTGTTTCAGACTTTTCTTAGCCTTGGACTGGTTAGCCAGCCAGGGATCATGGATAAGTGTACTGAATATAGCCCTTTCCCTCATATAGACGCTTTCTGACGCCTCTGCAGCAGATAGCTTTTTGAAAACATAGTGACAAAAGAAAAAATTGCTCAAAACGAGCAATTTCTCCTTTTGCCACAATGTTTCCCACTTTAAGTCATAGGTTATCCATTCAATTATAGAGATTTTCCATTTTTTGACAAAACATGTTCAAAGTCGTCTGCTGCAGAATTGGTGTATCAGGGAAAGGGTTATCTGTGTTGACATATATTTTGAATGGTTTAGAAACAACAATGAAATTTGTATAAATGCTTTGACACGTAAAATAAATCTGCAGCAGAAGACTTTTAAAACAATTATGTAGAAATGTTCCGTATGCAATTTCTTCTTTTGCTTTGTTTTAAATAGTTGTCTGCTGCGGAGGTGTCAGAAAACTTTGTATGATGGAAAGGGTTAAACTGAAACATTATGAACAAGTAGTAAATATTGGAGATAGTGTTAATTTAGTCATAACCAACTCCAATTCAAATTTTAACTCATTCCCACATACAACAAATCTGCAGCAGACGACTTTGAAAACATGTAGGCAAAAATATGGTAAATCTCTATAAATGAAAGTTTAATTATTTAAAATTAATTAGCAATTTCGCCTTTTGGCAAAATGTTTTCAAAAAGTCGGCTGCTGCAGAGGCATCAGAAAGCGTCTGTATGTGGGAAAGGTTAATGTTGTCTGGCTGTATGGCAGGAAACTGAAGAGTTCACTTCTCTGTGGACTGTCCATCAAACTTCGACTTAATCAGTTAACCCTTTCCCTCATACGACAATTCTGCAGCAGACGACTTCGAACATATTTTGTAAAAAAATAGAAAATATCTATAATTCAATGGATAACCTATGACTAAAAGTGGAAAACATTGTGGCAAAAGCAGAAATTGCTCGTTTTGAGCAATTTGTTTTCTTTTGTCACTATGTTGTCAAAAAGCTGTCTGCTGCAGAGGCGTCAGAAAGCGTCTTTATGAGGGAAAGGGTTAAAGTTATCTAGCATGGTTTTCTGCAGGTGACACATGTGTTTCATGGAACAAACTACACTCTTTAGTGCAGATCAAGATCGGCTTACACCTATGCAGAGATTGATAAGGGTTTTCACCATTTACCATCTAAGCACTCTGGTTGCGTCATGAGAATGGTTATGAATAGAATAGAAAAAAATATTTTTTTATTAACTTATACAACATACATGTATCTCGTCATACAAAACATATTTATACATGAATTAAAGAAGATAGAACACGGTTACATCAATAGATAAATATGAACCCTTTCCCTCATAAAGACGCTTTCTGACGCCTCTGCATCAGACAGTTTTTTGAAAACATAGTGACAAAAGAAGAAATTGCTCAAAACAAGCAATTTTTAGCTCCACTGGCTATGGCGAATTGTCCGTCGTGCGTGCGTGCGTTAACTTTTTCCTTTAAACGACTTCTTCTCCCTAACCACCTGGCCAATTTGGTTGAAACTTCATGGGAAGCATCCTCTCAATGTCCTCTACTAAATTCCTTCAATTTTTTTTGATCCATTCAAAATTCTGGTTTCCATGGCAACCGAAAGAAAAAAATAGTGAGAACTTAAAAAATCTTCTTCTCCGAAAGTGTCAGGCCGATTTTCAAATAATTTTGTAGAAATGTTCCTTGGGTGACCCTTTATTAGATTCCTTCAAGAAATTTTGATTGGGCGAAAAACATGGCCGCCAGGGGGCGGGGCTTTTTTGCCTTATATAGCTATAGTGAAAACTTAAATAATCTTCTTCTCAAAAAGTGTTCAGCAGATTTTCAAATAATTATGTAGAAATGTTCCGTGGGTGACCCTCTATCAGATTCCTTCAAGCCATGTTGATTGGTAAAAAAACATGGCCGTCACAGGGCGGGGCTATTTTGCCTATATGGCTAAAGAGCAAACTTAAAAAATCTTCTCCTCCAAAAGTGTCAGGCCGATTTTCAAATAATTTTGTAGAAATGTTCCTTGTGTGAACCTTAATTAGATTCCTTCAAGAAATGTTGATTGGGCGAAAAACATGGCCGCCAGGGGGCGGGGCTTTTTTGCGTTATATAGCTATAGTGAAAACTTAAAACATCTTCTTCTCCGAAAGTGTTCAGCCGATTTTCAAATAATTTTGTAGAAATGTTCATTGGGTGACCCTCTATCAGATTCCTTCAAGCCATGTTGATTGGTCGAAAAACATGGCCGCCAGAGGGCGGGGCTATTTTGACTTATATGACCATAGTGAAAAATTAAAAAATCTTCTCTTCCGAAAGTGTCAGGCATATTTTCAAATAATTTTGCAGAAACATTCCTTTGGTGACACTCTACAAGATTCCTTTAAGCCATGGTGGTTGGTAAAAAAAATAGCCACCACGGGGCAGGGCTGTTTGGAGATTTTATTTTTGCCTTATGGCCGTGGAGCGATACTGGCCCTCTTGGGCCTCTTGTTTCCTTTTGCCACAATATTTTCCACTTTTAGTCATAGGTTGTTATCCATTTAATTAAAGAAATTTTCTATTTTTGACAAAATATGCTCAAAAGACGTCTGCTGCAGAATTGTGGTATGAGGGGAAAGGGTTAACTGATTAAGTGGAAGTTTGATGGACAGTCCACAGAGAAGTGAACTCTTCAGTTTCCTGCCATACAGCCAGACAAAGCAGGTTAACAAAGCAGCAATACATAAATATAAACAATGATTTTATTGTGTTTTAAGTCAAAAATGTGACTGGATATGTAGTAACAATATTTAATAAGTTCAGTTTTTGTAAACACAGCTCATTACATTTTGCAACCATTTACATCTGCAGAAGATACTGATGAAGTTGCAGAGGATGAAAAACAAAGTGGCAATGAACCAGAATTCTTTAGTTCACTGTCAGAAGCACATCCTGAAGCTGCACATGATCCAATAGAATTGAAAGAAGAAGATAAAGAAAATGGGCTAGTTTCCCCACAAAGAAATGTCTTTGCATCCAGATCACCATCTAAGAAACCCAGGTTTAATCTAAATGCTACAAAACCTCCTGAAGTTAAGAGCAGGTATTGTTACAATGTGTTTGTTTCTCTTATTTTTATCATCCAACTTTTTAGCTCACCTGAGCATGAAGTGCTCAAGGTGAGCAATATAGAGTGATCACATTTTTTGATTGCTCTACAGGCCACATCTTGCATCCAATCTTCATGAAAGTTTATCGGAACATGTATCGCCATAAAATCTTGGCCAAGATTGAAACTTGGTCATGTGAGGTCGAAAACTAGGTCATATTGAAGGAAACACTCTGGAAGCTGCATTTTTAACTTGAGCATGTTGAAACTTTGGCAGAATAACTGTCTTGATGATATCTAGGATATGAGTAAATATGGGTTATGTCCAGGCACTAGGTCACTAGAAAAAAAATGTTTACATTCTAGAGACCACATTGTTTGATTTAGCAGCTTGAAACTTTGTCAGAATGTTTTTCTTGATGATATCTAGGCTAAGCTTGAATATGGGTTATGTTGGTTTAAAAATTAGGTCACTAGGATAAATTTAAGGTAAATCTTGTTAACATTTTCAAAGCCATGTTTTTAACTTATTGAACTTTTATATGAATGATTGTCTTGATGAAATCTATGCGAAGTTCGATTATGAGTCATGTTTGGTCAAAAACAAGGTCACAAGGCCGTAATGAAGAGGAATTTTGAAAAGGCTCTTTTTTTTTTATAAAAATGATGAGCTGTTAATATCACTGTCGCATCCTCCTCATTTGCATTCCAGGTTTTATTCAATGTCATGGCTAGGTCAGTTTTATCTAATTCTTTGATAATTGAGTAGTTATTTATATTCAGCAAGTGCCTTTTTAATTCCAAAACTTTACTATGTATTTATTTTGAATCATAGCCTTTTTATTGCTGACACTGTAATATTTGTATTTCTTCTAGGTTGACTATGATGATCTTTGAATACTTCATAAAGACATAGCTATGACATGCATGTTTTATTAAGTACTCATATAATACCATTTTCATACTTAATAAGATCGGATGATTTTTAGCTCACCTGAGCACAAAGTACTCATGGTTAGCTATTGTGATGGCCTGATGTCCCCCGTCGACAATATCTTTAAATGACATCTCCTCCTAAACCGTTTTTCGGATTTTTTATTTAACTTGGTTGGAATGATTCTTGGGTAATCCTCTTTCAAAGTTGTTCTAAGAAATTGATTCCATGCAGAACTTGAAAAGTCTTCTTGTCGGAAACAGAAAGGCCTCAAGCTTAGATATGTCTAGTGATCCTCTACAAAGATTGTTCAAATTATACATCATTTTTAGCTCACCTGGGCAGAGCATGAAGTGCTAAAGGTGAGTTATTGTGATCGACTTTTGTCCGGCGTCTGTCAACATCTTCTCCTCAGTAACCAGTTGGTCAATTGGGATGAAACTTCACAGAAAGCATCCTCTCGATGATCTCACCAGAATTCCTTTTGGGATCCATGCAGAATTCATGAAAAGAAAATAACTTTAAAATTCTTTTTCTCCCAAAACTGGTTGGCAGATTTTCAAATAATTTTGAATTAGTCGAAACATGGCCGCCAAGGGGTGGGGCTATTTTGCCATATATGGCTAAAGTGAAAACTTAAATAATCTTCTCCTCCAAAAGTGTCATAATCTTCTCCTCCGAAAGTGTTAGACTGATTGTCAAATACTTTTGTAAAAATGTTCCTTAAGTGACCCACTTTCAGATTCCTTCAAGCCATGTTGATTGTTCAAAAAACATGGCCGCCAGAGGGCAGGGCTATTTTGCCTTATATGGCTATAGTGAAAAATTAAAAAATCTTCCCCTCCGAAATTGTCAAGCCGATTTTCAAATAATTTTGTAGAAATGTTCCTTAAGTGACCCACTATGTTGATTGGTCTAAAAACATGGCAACCACAGGGCATGGCTATTTTGCCTTATATGGCTATAGTGAAATCTTAAAAGATCTTCTCCTCCGAAAGTGTCTGGCCGATTTTCAAATAATGTTCCTAGGCTGACCTGACCCTCTATCAGATTCCTTCAAGCATGTTGATTGGTCAAAAACTATCGTCACCAGGTGGCGGGACTTATATGACTAAAGTGAAAAAAATATAAAATCAGATGGGCGATCCAGGGCCATCATGGCCCTCTTGTTAATGTGTAGCATTGTATCATGGGCCTCTTGTTGTTTTGATTTGTTTTCATTTTGAAATAGAAATAAGTTCTATATTGCAGAAAAAATATTTTGTTTATTTATTGTAGATTTTTTGCCAAGTCTGGTAAACAGCTCAAACTTTCAAAGAGTTTGAAGAATGTACAGAAAGTGGAGACTCCAGTGAGAAAGGAAATACTAAATGGATATCAGCTTGTACATGAGAACACTGCCAATGTGAATTCCAATGACTCTGAACAGCAGATAACAAGTAGTCAAAGTGAACAAGTGGATTTATCTGTAGACTCAAAGTCAATGCTCCACAAGCAAATTTCAGTGGATTCTAATCCATCCTATGTGCAATCCCCAACTTCAGCTTTTAATTGGTCCAGATTCAAATTTGCTTCAAAAGATGGTGCTTGTAATAATCAAAATACATCAAAACTAGTTTCTTCACCCCACCCACAAGGTAGATTTAAATTTAAATCTGATACAGAACTGAGGAAATCTTTCAGTAACATCCATCAATCTGATAGTGATGGTAACAAACAGTGTGTACCTGAACAAATTGACCTAACTAACCCAAATGAAGATGCTAAAAGTTTTGAGTCTAGTTTAGGTGACAGTTACTCATTCAGTATTGACCGTAATTGTATGCCAAGCTTGCCAGTAATGCCAGATTATGATACAGAGTCTCAGGAAACTTGTGAAAGTCAAAACACCAACAGTCAGAACACCAATAGCCAAGAATCAGTACAGTCTGTAACGTCCAATCAGCCTAGAAAGAAAGGTTTAAGTATATACTTTAAAACCGCTTCCACACTTTCAAATAAAATGGGTGAAACAGAACACCAGAACCAACACAATGACGGTGACTCTGAAGAAGTAAAGAGAACTCTGGATGAAACTGAAGTAGTTTTTATTGCATCAGATAATGAAGACAATGATACAACTGCCCATACAAGTGCTAATAAGGTATGGATACTAATCTTATAACCCTATCCCACCTGCAGACCCATTTTTGGCCGGACTGCTTTAGCAATTCCGGTCTATAGATTGGCGATGTCCGTCTGTCTGTCTGTCAACATTTTGGTTAAAGTTTCAGGTTGAGGCAAAATCTCAGCACTGGAAAGGGTTACAAACTTGAAACTTTGCCTGAAGGTAACCAGTAGTAAGTTCTATTTATTTCTATGGCTACTTTGACCTTGACCTTAGTTTGTCGATTTTCAAGGTCAAATTGCCGACAATCCGGCCTTACTGTCTTCAGCGGTTTCTTGTTACGCAATAGCAGCAGACGACCTTTGAAAACATTGTGGCCAATGGTGAAATTGCTCATGATGAGCAATTTCTCCTTTGGGCACAATGTTTTCAACTTTATTTAACAATTAAGCTATCATTTATGGAGATTTTTCAGGTTTTTGGCATTATGTTTTCAAATTCGTCTGCTGCAGATTTGTTGTATGTGGGAAAGGGTTAAGAGATCTGCAGCAGATGACATTGAAAACCTTGAGGCAAAATGTAAAATATCATTATATTAAGCAATTTCTCCCTTGCCACATTTTCAAAAAATCAGCTGCTGCAGATGCGTCAAAATGTGCAAGTGAGAAAATGTTAATTTCAACTATCAATTGTCAAACTCTTTAACTCTTAACCCTTTCCCTCATACGACAATTCTGCAGAGACGACTTTGAACATATTTTGTCAAAAAATAGAAAATCTCTAATTGAATGGATAACCTATTAAAGACTAAAACTGGAAAAAATATTGTGGCAAAAAAAAATGTTGCTTGTTTTGAACAATTTCTTCTTTTGTCACTATGTTTTCAAAAGCTGTCTGCTGCAAAGGCGTCAGAAAGCATCTATATGAGGGAAAGGATTAAACTCTGAACTAGTTATGTTGTTAACTTCAACCACTTTAAATGTTTATACCCTGCAAATGTGTGTGTCATGTTTATACTTTTAATATGTGTGATGGAGTATTAAGTTACCATTAGTAACATTTCTACTAATTGATTGTTTAGTGTTTACAACACTTTTAACAATTTTTCAGTTATTTTGGTGTTTCCTAGGTAAGTTACCTCTGGTCTGTTTATTTTGACACCAATCAGTCGGGCATAATACTATCCCACAACCCTGAGCGCCAAGGAGGGCAGCCATTACTACCATTTTTAAAGGCTTTGATATGACCCGATCATGGATCGAATCCACAACCTTGCACACCTGAGACTAACGTCTACCACGACACAACCGAGGCGGTTTAAATAAATTAAAAAAATATCCTGTTTTATGTGGTTTGATTTTTTATAGATATGCATAATAATGTATGTATATATATATAGTAATATTTTATCATAATTTTCAATAGGTTAAGAGTACAGGCCTTTCAAGAAAGTCACTTAAGCACAATCAAGGTAAGAACCATGTGTTTATTCTTTCCCACTTACATCAAACTGCAGCAGATGACTTAAAACATCTTGGTTAAAATATGGAAAACCTCAAAAAGTGTTAGTTCTGAAAAGCGTTAAAAAGCACATTGGCAAACGAGGAATTGCTCATGATGAGAAATTTATTCTTTTACCTCAATGTTTTCTTACGTTATCTGCTGCAGAAGCAAAATACTACATTTCTTCTTGTTGTGATCTTAATATCTCCTGTTTTGAGTCTGTAACTGGAAAGGACTGTAGAGTCTGTCAATCAGGTGATCAGTCTAAAAGAAGGATTATACAATACAGTTCCTTGACAAGGGGAAACAAGAAATTGGGAGATAATTAACATTATCAGGAAAATAAATGGCCAAATGTCTTATATTGATTAATAGAGTCCGAGTTACATGGTCATGTATTTTGTATTGAATAATATAGTCGGAAGTTACATGGTCTATTTTATATTGAATAATTGAGTCAGATTTACATGGTGATGTATTTTATATTGAATAATCAAGTCAGAGATACATGTTCGTGAATTTTATATTGAATAATCAAGTCAGAGTTACATCGTTGTGAATTTTATATTAAATAATCAAGTCAGAGTTACATGGTCGTGTATTTTTTATTGAATAATCAAGTCAGAGTTACATGGTCGTGTATTTTATATTGAATAATCAAATCAGTTACATGGTTATTTATATTGAATAATCAAGTCAGAGTTACAAAGTTATTTATATTGAATAATCAAGTCAGAGTTACAAGGTTATTTATATTTAATAATCAAGTCAGAGGTACATGGTCGTGTATTTTATATTGAATAATCAAGTCCGAGTTACATGGTTATTTATATTGAATAATTGAGTCAGAGATACATGGTCGTGTATTTTATATTGAATAATCAAGTCAGATACATGGTTATTTATATTGAATATTCGAGTCAGAGTTACATGGTTATTTATATTGAATAATCAAGTCAGAGCTACATGGTCGTGTATTTTATATTGAATAATCAAGTCAAGAGTTCACATGGTCATTTATATTGAATAATCAAGTCAGAGTTACATGGTTATTTATATTGAATAATCAAGTCAGTTACATGGTTATTTATATTGAATAATCAAGTCAAGAGTTACATGGTCATATATTTTTTGTTGAATAATTGAGTCCGAGTTACATGGTTGTGTATTTTTTGTATCAGACAAGCCCAAGAGTGGATGTCGAGTGTCTGGGTTATCTAGAAGGACTAAGACAGTTAAATTAGAAGATACGGGTAAACAGCAAAGTCTGAAGGACATGTTCTCTAAGTTTGCTCATTGCAAAAGGTAAGATTATTTATACAGATTAACATTTGTGCCGCCTAATTTTAAAGATTTCACCGTAATCTGTCTGTATGTCTATCCGTCTGGTTTTGACTTTGGTTTGTAGTTATTCGTTCAAACACAGATCATATCCTCACAAAAATTATTCAGAACGGTACAGTTATAACATGAGTGCCTCTGAATGAGCTTGTTATTAGCGCGTAAAGAGAAATAAGATATAATTTCATACCAATTATTCAGTGGTCAATGAATGATATATTCCTTTTAACCCTTTCCCACATACAGACAAACTTTGGAAAGCAATGTGACCAATTTCCCCCACAATGTTTTCAACTCTTTTCGAGAGCATCCATATTGTTGACTGATATGATTTTAATTCATATCCAGCCAACAGGTTGTTTTCTATGGGAATTATTTCATACATTGAAAGATAATCATGAACTAAAGATGTGCAAGACCAAATTTTGGATCCTTTCTGATGAGGGGTACTACAGTTATCTCCCTTTGAACTTTGACTTTATATAGGGGTATTTAGTAAGCATAGTGACAGATCTTGTTCTTGTATATTTGAAAAAATCCCCTTAACCCTTTCCCTCATACGACATTCTGCAGCAGACGACTTTGAACATATCTTGTCAAAAAATAGAAAATCTCTACAATTGAATGGATAACCTATGACTGAAAGTGGAAAACATTGTGATAAAAGGAGAAATTGCTCGTTTTGAGCAATTTCTTCTTTTGTCAGAATGTTTTCAAAAAGCCGTCTGCTGCAGAGGCGTCAGAAAGTGTCTATATGAGGGAAAGGGTTAATGTCCATTTTATAAAGCTGTGAAACTTAGAAGAAAAACATATTCATGTCTTGCAGCCCAATGGACGGGTTGCTTTCTATACTAAAATATGCAATTTTGTTAACTCAACTATAAAGTCTATTCATAGAATAGTGCTAGCTATTCCAGTCAGATTCACATGATGCATTCATTCTGTATAATATTTTCTTTTAACAGTTCTAAACCAAAGCTACAACATGACAGTGAAGATGCTTGTACACCAGAGACTGATAGTAGCCTGCTGAACAAAGATAATAGAATACAGAAACAATTACAACTTTAACTGTTCCATAACGCTTCCTATGACTGATAGAGGTGGTAGCATGCTGAACAAAGATAACAAAATACAGAGACTGATGGTAGTTTACTAAATAAAGATAATAGAATACAGACAACTTTTAAAATGAGCCTAGTTATAAGAAAGCCGAATTTTTGTTAGGAAATTGATGAAAATAAAGATCTGCTTAGTACTTATTTAACCCTTTCCCTCATATAGACGCTTTCTGACGCCTCTGCAGCAGACGGCTTTTTGAAAACATAGTGACAAAAGAAGAAATTGCACAAAACATGCAATTTCTCCTTTTGACACAATGTTTTCCAGTTTTTGTCATAGGTTATCCATTCAATTATGGAGATTTTCTATGTTTTGACAAAATACGTTCAAAGTCGTCTGCTGCAGAATTGTCGTATGAGGGAAAGGGATAAACAGCTTTTGTCATACAAGAAAATAATTTGCATCTGCAGCAGATACCTTTAGAAAACTTTGTGGAAAAAGGAGACTTTGCTCAATGTTGTCAATTCTATTCAATAATTACACTTTCATTTATAAAAATAACAGATTTTCCAATTTTGAGCTTACCTGTGCACAATGTGATGGTCAACAATTCCTTTAAATGAAATCTTCTCATAAACTGTGTTTGAATTTTGACAATACTTGGTAGGAATGATCCTTGGGTGATCCTCTTTTCAAAGTTGTTCATAGAAATTAATTCCATGCAAAAGGTTTTTTGTTTTTGTAAAACTTTGAAAATCTTCTTATCTGATACAGAATGGCCTTGAGCTTAGATATTTGGATTCTTCAAATTATGCCCCTTGGGTCAAAATTGCACCAGTTTTACATAGAGAGATATAGGGAAAAACTCTCTAAATCTTCTTTTCTGAAACCGAGGGTCTAGAGCTTAAATATTTGGAGTGTAGTATTGTCTCATGGTCCTCTCCGAAGATTGTTCAAATAATTCCCATAGGGTCAAAATTGGTCCCTGCACAGGGGTCACCTTTTTTTAAATAAAAATATATAGAAAAACTTTAAAATCTTCTTGTCCAAAACAGAAATGGCTAGAGCTTAGATATTTGGTTTAGCATTGTCTCATGATCCTCTATGAAGATTGTTCAACTTATTCAAAATTGACACCTGCCCAGGGGTCACCTGTTTTATGTAGATATATATATATATATATATATAAAAAAACCTGCGTTGCAGTGATGTAAAACGTAACTCAATCATTCTCTAACAAAATGATAGGTATAAATATTTCAGGCGAGCGATCCAGGGCCATCACAGCCCTCTTGTTCGTCTGGATACTATCAAAGTTGTCTGTTGCAGATGTGCTGTTTGGTGGAACGGGTTAAAATTATGGAGAATTTATGAAAATGAGATTTTTCACACACATATATTGTGCTTCTGATTCTAATGTGAGGGTCCATTAATTTACCGATTGTCTCATGTTATATTATTTTATATGAGATTTTTTGAACTATTTAGTTTGATTTTAAAATTATATAAAAAAAAGAATCTTTTTAAATGAATAAACTGAATTGTGTTTTTTAGATCACCTAGAGCCGAAGGCTCAAGGTGAGCTATTCTGATCACTTTTTGTCCGTCGTCCGTCCGGCGTTAACTTTTAGCTTTAAACATCATCTCCTCCCAAACTCCAAGGACAATTTCCGTGAAACATCACAGGACTGTTCCTCTGGTTGGCCTCTTTCAAAGTTGTTCAAAGATTTAAATTCCAATGAGAACTTTGGTTGCTGCGGCATCAGAAAGGGGGCAAAATGTCCGAACTTTAAAAATCTTCTCCTCCGAATCTGCCTGTCAGATTCAAATATAATTTGGTAGAAATGTTCCTTGGGTGACCCTCTATAAAAATTGTTCAAGCCATACTAATTGGTCGAAAAACATGGCAGTCAGGCGGCATCAGAAAAGGGGCAAAATGACAAAATTTGAAAATTCCATTTTTATGAAAGTGTTTGTCTGATTTTAAGAAAATATAATACAAATCTTACTTAAATGATCCTCTATTTAATTTGTTTAAGCCGTTTTGATTGGTTACACAATCATAGCAACCAGGCGTCATCACAAAAGGGGTAAATTGAACTTTTAGCTACAAATGACAACCAACACCTGCCATTCCAATAGACCAATTTCCACAAAACATCACAAGAATGATCCTTCGGTGGTCCTCTTTCAAATTTGTTCAAAGATTTAAATTCCATTGAGAACTTTGGTTGCTGCGGCATCAGAAAGGGGACAAAATGTCCAAACTTTAAAATCTTCTCCTCCGAATCTGCCTGTCAGATTCAAATATAATTTGGTAGAAATGTTCCTTGGGTGACCCTCTATAAAAATTGTTCAAGCCATACTGATTGGTCGAAAAACATGGCAGTCAGGCGGTATCAAAAAAGGGGCAAAATGACAAAATTTGAAAATTCCATTTTTATGAAAGTGTTTGTCTGATTTTAAGAAAATATAATACGAATCTTACTGTAATGATCCTCTATTTAATTTGTTTAAGCCGTTTTGATTGGTTACACAATCATATCAACCAGGCGTCATCACAAAAGGGGTAAATTGAACTTTTAGCTACAAATGACAACCAACTCCTACCATTCCAATAGACCAATTTCCACAAAACATCACAGGAATGTTCCTTTGGTGGTCCTCTTTCAAAATTGTTAAAAGATTTAATTTCCTTTGAGAACTTTGGTTGCTGCGGCATCAGAAAGTGAGAAAAATACCCAAATTTTAAAATCCTTTTCCTCCATAATCTGCTTGTGCGATTGCAAGATAATTTGGTAGAAATGTTCCTTAAGTGACACTCTAAATAAACTGTTGAAGCCATATTGATTTTGTTGAAAAACAGGGCAGCAAGGCGGCATCAGGAAAGGTGCAAAATGACAAAAACTTTATAATTTCATTCTTATTAAAGTTCTTGTTAGATTTCAAGATATAAATGGCCTTTACTAATAAGCTGTTTCTTGAGAAGTGTCCACTCCTTGCAGTTTCATTTGCACTCCTTTATCAAATTTTCCAAGATATTTGCAGTTAAATATTTGCTACTAATTTACTATCAATTAGGTGATCGATTTAGGGCCATTTTGGCCCTCTTGTTTATATTGGTCAAGTTTGCTGTTCTCTGAACGTTTTATCTGATATGACTTCTTAGCTCACCCAGCACAAAGTGCGCGGTAGGACTATTGTGATCCCTCACCATTTGTTGTCTGTCTGGCAGTTCACATATTCATACAAACAACTGGCCGATTTAAAAATCATTTGGTGACCCTTCACTAAGAGTGTTCTTATTACTCTGATCCTTTTGAAGACCATTGATGCCAAAGGGCAAGGCTTGATTTTCTTATATGTATAGTGTAAACTTTAAACATCTACTTGTATGTACGAGTATAGTGAAAACATTAAAAATATATAGACCTGATTTGAACACAATTTGGCACAAAGGTCTCTATTAATATTCTTTAAAATTATTTTGATCTGTTGATAAACATAGTTGCCAGGGTGCGGGGTTTGTTTTCCATATATGTGTATATAGTGAAAAATTTAAAAATCTTTTTGTCCAAAGTATTGGCCTGATGTGATATGTTCCTTGGGTAACCCTTTATCAAGAATTTCATATTACTTCTAGCTGTTGATAAACATGGCAACCAGGGGGCTGGGCTCGTTTTGCTTATACGTACAAGTATAGATTAAGAACATAAACAACTATTTAACCCTTTACCACATACAACAAATCTGCAGCGGACAACTTTAAAAATATCCAAGCAAATATATGAAAACTTTCTGTAAATGAAAGTATATATATTGAATAGAGTTGCAAAACTGTGTGACAAAGGAAAACTTGCTATTTATTTTGCAATTTTTCCCTTTGTCACACTGTTTCAAAATCAACTTCTGCAGATGCGTCAAAATGTATCTACATGTGGGAAAGGGTAAAGCTCTGTTAGATCAGGTGCGAGATATAGGACCATGGTGGTCAACCTGTTTAGCTGAATTGATGCGCATGCAGTGCGGGAGGAGTGGCTGTGATCATTAACCGACCGGTGGTGTCGTCCATTCACATTTTGTTACAAACAACTTCTAAACCAATTTACCAATTTCAAAATAATTTAACAAGAATGTTCATTAGATGGTCCAACTATTAAAGTTGTTCAAATAACTTGTAGAACCTTGGGTGTTGCAGCATCACAAAGAGGGAACAATTTCAAAACTTTAAATATCTTCTTGGCCAAAAGTAATGTTAAAAAACATGGCCACCAGGGGGCGTTGCTCGTTTTCCATACATGCATCGAGCTAGAACATTGAAATATATATATAGTGCAAATTATTGCCCTTTTTTTACTAAGAAATTCTGGTTAAACTTGCGTGCAGTTACATTAAAAGTCCATATCTCGGTTTTACTTGATGCATTGCATTGAAAATTTATACAACCCGTTCCCAACCATTACACCTATGTACATATAACATTTAACTCTATCCTGTATTTAATGCAAGGTATGGCCCTTTTGGACTTAGAAATTCTGGGGAAGTTTTGCATGCACATTAAGAGACCAGATCTAGTAACTGCTTGATGCATTGCCTTGAAACTTAATATAACCCTTCCTATCCATCAAAGCTATGTTAATTGCCTTGAAGCTTAATATAATCCTTCCCAACCATCACAGCTATGTAAACAAGAGGCCCATGAGGGCCTATGCTCTACTGGTATGGTTCTTTGGTCATTTTCAAACCAAAGCATGTATGTATGGTGAAGATCGGATAATAAATGGAGGCTCTTTTGTGTGGACAAGCTGTATTATAGCAATTTTGACAATTTCAAGGGCCATAATCCAGTTTTGCTTCGGCGGATCTGGCTGGTATGCGAAAGGAACCGAGGTCTTATCAGTATTTAACTACTATCTAAGTTTGGTGAAGATCGGACAGTAAATGAAGGCTTCTATTGTGTTCACAAGCTGTATTATAGCAATTTTGACAATTTCAAGGGCCATAATCCAGTCATGCAAGGGCACATCTGGCTTGTTTTCGAAAGGCACCAAGCTCTCATCAATATTTAACTAATATCTATGTTTGGTGAAGATCAGATGATAAATGGAGGCTCTATTGTGTTCACAAGCTCTATTATAGCAATTTTGATAATTTCAAGGGCCATAATCCAGTCTTGCATGGGCCGATCTGGCTGGTTTGCGAAAGGAACCGAGCTCTCATTAATATTTAACTTCTATCTTAGTTTGGTGAAGATTGAATAGTAAATGGAGGCTCAATTGTGTTCACAAGCTGTATTATAGCAATTTTAACAATTTCGAGGCCATAATCCAGTCATGCAAGGGCACATCTGGCCGGTTTTCAAAAGGAACCGAGCTCTCATCAATATTTAACTACTATCTGAGTTTGGTGAAGATTACTTAGTAAATGGAGCCTCTATTGTGTTCACAAGCTCAATTATAGCAATTTTAAGAATTTCAAGGGCCATAATCCAGTCTTGCATGGGCGGATCTGGCTGGTTTGCGAAAGAAACCGAGCTCTCATGGATATCTAACTAATTTATAAGTTTGATTGAGATACAATCAAAACTGAAGACTTTATCGCGTTCACAAGCTCTATTATAGCAATTCTGACAATTTCAAGGGCCATAATCTAGTCTTGCATGGACGGCTCTGGCTGATTTGCAAAAGGAACTAAGCTCTCATGGATACCTAACTACTGTGTAAGTTTGGTGAAGATCAAATATTAAATGGAGCCTCTATTATGATCACAAGCTCGATTATAGCAATTTTAAAAATTTCAAGGGCCATAATCCAGTCTTGCATAGGCGGATCTGGCTGGTTTACGAAAGGAACCGAGCTCTCATGGATATCTAACTACTGTATAAGTTTGATTGAGATTCATTAAAAACTGAAGACTATCACGTTCGCAAGCAATTGTTTACGGACGCACGCATGGACACCACACCACGGCATAAGCTCTTCTGGCCTTTGGCCAGTAGAGCTAAAAATAAGTACGATAACTCTATCCAGCATTTAGTGTACATTATAGCACTTTTTTTACTTAGAAATTCTGGTTAAAGTTTTGAATTGTATGCAACTACATTAAGAGTCCATATCTCAGTAACTACTTGAAGCATTGTATTGAAACTTAATACAACCCTTCCCAATTTCACAACTAGGGACATATTTTATCTACGTCCCTGACACAACCAAGTAAGATAACTATCCTGCATATAATGCAATTATCACCCTTTAAGAAATTCTGTTTAATGTTTTGCATGCAACTACATTATTATCTCGGTAACTAAGTCTAGCATGCTGTCCTCCGATAGCTCTTGTTATCATTGCCATATTAACTGTAACCCTTTCGGTTCTGATTTATCAAAATGGACTTATCCAGCATTGGGTTTGTTTTTTCTAGGGGTTCAGTACCTTTTACCGTTGACATAGGCTTTACCATACCGGTTAAAGCAGCGGAAGGGAAGAGGTGTCATATACCGAAGGTAGGTCACAGGACCTAGACCTATCCCGCTTCTCCTACAGTTCAAAACAGATGTTAATAATGGTTATCTTAATGACATAGAAACATGTGTTCGTTTCTGCATTTATGAACGGTCTATGATAAGTTTGGCAGTAATTTTGTAATTGCTTATATATTTACAATTTTGCTGTTGATTTAAGGACGAAGGGAAAACTCTTTATGCACTAATCTGAATGAGTTGTCTCTCTTTGAACAACGTTTTTAATAATATCGGAAATCTTGATTGTCTTGTTCTTTCGAAATTGAACATATCACTTTTTAGCTCGACATTTCAAAGGCTAGCTATCCTACTTGCCTTGGCGTTGGCATCACACCTTGGTTAAGTTTGTTGTACCACCTCATTTGTTATCAAAACCATTAGAGATATTGCTTTGCACTTTTCAATACTTGTTCACCATCAACAGACAAGAGTACATAACCCTGTCAATGTTTGTGTAAGAATTATGGCCCTTTTTCGACTTAGAATTTTGATTAAGTTTTTTGTACCACCTCACTTTTTTTCAAAACCGTTAGAGATATTGCTTTGAAATGTTCAATTCTTGTTCACCTTCGTTATCTTCTTCAACATACAAGAGGACATAAATAACTCTTGTCAATGTATTTGTAAGAAGTATGGTTAATTTTTTCGTACACCCCACTTTTTTTTCAAAACCATTACAAATATAGCTTCCAACTGTAGGCAAGAAAAGATAACTCTGTCAATAATTCTTGTTTTGCCTATTACTGCAAACAGTTTTGTTTTATTAGCAAGCATCAAACAAGTCGAGCGCGCTTTCTCCTTTCTCATGGACAGCCCTTGTTTGTTTCGTTTGTAACTTGATTTCTGTAGTTACTATTTTTTGGATATATCGATGTATTGTTCCTGTCCCAGGTTGTCGAATTCTCAATTGAAACGACTGTTTGGGGTATCACTAAACAGAGTCCGGTAGAGTCTGGTAGAGTCTGGTCGTCAAATATCCCATTATATCACTGTTTTGTTGCGTTTCTGTATTGAAATGAATAAAATAAAGTGCTATTGTATCATATAAATAAAAATAAAAAAGGTATTTGCCTATTTCAGATCATTTTCGATTGAATATAGAAATATTATATGCGTGAACACGGACACTGGTAGAGTCTGGTCATTATTAAGCAATAAATACAAAGTTTTATACGATTTTTAAGTTATAAAAAGTTTAATTTGATTTGTATGTGTCATATTATATATTTATTTCTTATATTATTTCAGCTGATAATCGGGAAAATAGTGGAAGATTGAGGATTTTTAACGATAACATTGTGTTTCGTAAATCAAAATGGCTGACGTGAAATTTCCGTTTATAATGCGGCCCTATCGTACATCTTGAACGAGTAATACACAACATTCTCTCTCTATTATGCGCCAACTAATTGATTAGGTGTGATCAACAGATTAGTGTTATAATTACCAATATTTTAAATGTATGAAAACTACTTGATTGGAATAATTTTATGTTTTACATGTCATTAACATTAATTAAAACAAATGCTTAGAGAACTATATACATGTACTTACTTAAAAGTAATTCATATGAAATTGCAGGATAAATTGAGTTACATCGATCAGAGTAAATTAATTCTTTGTTCCGACGAAGAGTTTTCAACTTGTAAAGCCATTGACATATGTTTCCCACAAACTACAAGAGTCCTTTGCGCGAAACATTTGAAGGATAATGCGGTAAATCAACTCAGTAAGTGTCTTCCTCAACCTGAGGTTAACCGCATATTTGTAAACTCTTCGGTCCTAATGGTATCTTAAGTGCTGAAACTGCAACCTCATTCACAGAAATGAACCAAGAAGTATCCAATACACATCCAAATTTGACATATTTAGAACGGATACTTACCAATTTGGAGAAGCATATGTTTCTCCCCAAACTCAAACATCCCTGGCTACCACAACAATGGTTTAATAATGCAAATGAGTCATACAACCATGTTATCAAAAGGACGACAAACTGGGTAGTCCAGAAATTGCCCGACATGATAGAAAAGTTACAATAACTTGGACAGTGTCAAACTCTAGATGTGAGAGGCGCATTGCACGAATTGGGTAAATATTGTTTGGCGACACAAGCGTCGGTGCTACATGTTTCTCATGCTACATGGACACAGTTAAGTCCTGACCAGAGATCAAGGCGATTTATGAAATTATTGAACTTTAAGTCGCATCACATTTCAAACATCACATCAATAGATAAGCAACTAACATTACCATTACGAGAATTGCACGAAAACTCGGCACGCGCAAACGCCTGAAAAATTGCAAAACATACACATTTGAAAATAAAAAACAAACACATTCATGTAAAAAGGACTGCATATTTTAGCTGCACACCAACAACAATATATTTTTTATCAAGCATTCGCTAATACCTGTATGTCAGTTGTACATTAGACATTCTCAACACAAATTCCTCTATATCTGTCTAGAATGTTAACGCTAGGACAAGGTTTAAATTTGAGTACTGGTTATGTCTCCAGGAAGCAGACATAAAGAAGCGGAGAATATAAACCAAAAACAATGAATAAAAATTCCAAAAAATGGAGCTCTGTGTAGGGTCTTTTTTGTTAACCAAAAATGAGATCACGTCACCAATTAGAAACGAATTGAATCAAACACACCTTAATCTTGAGGATACAAAATAAACCGGCATACATCTGTTAGAGATTCGGGTTGAGACAAATGTGTTAAGGGAGAATTCCTGGTTTGTCCTTTGCGTATTACTCGATTTAATAGCGAGCTGGCAGGGGAAGGGCGTTATATTAATTTATAGGTTTCGCGGGTAATGTTGGCACCGGATTCACATGTCGGCAATGTCTGCATGCTAAACAAGCGCTGTGAGCACCCTAAGCTAGCACGCTCAACAGTGGTGCAGACACGGCCAGTAGCTGGGTGCTGCTGCTCGGCAATGCTTTGAATCTCTATCAAATGAATGTACATAGAACCAAAATCATAAAATAACAAATCCAAAAAATGCAGCTCTGTGTAGGGACTTTTACGGCTCTATTTTGGTAACCTAAAATGGAAAACATAGAATAAATTCCCAAAATGATATAATATAGATCCAAACATCAAATTTTAGGCCATGAGAGAGTTCCCCCACGTGGTGTGGCCTGGATACAATATTTCGCAAAATGCATTTTATGAACTATATCAGGATATATAATTATTTTTCAAGTTAAAATATTTTTGCATATTTAAAAAAAAAATGCAAATATGGTTTAGTTTGATTCTACTTTTTGCGGAATGTAGTATCTACACAGTCTCTTTAATTTCATATGAATTACTTTTAAGTAAGTATATATAGCTCTCTAAGTTTTTGGTTTAATTAACGTTAATGACATATCAAACATAAAATTATTCCAATCTAGTAGTTTTCATACATTTAATATCTTGGTATTGTTATAATATAATTATAACACTAATCTGTTGATCACACCTAATCAATTAGTTGACGCATAATAGAGAGAGAATTTAGTGTATTACTCGTTCAGGATGTGCGATATTGCCGCATTATAAACAGAAATTTCACGTCAGCCATTTTGATTTACGAAACACAATGTTATCGTTAAAAATCCTCAATCTTCCACTATTTTCCCGATTATCAGCTGAAATAATATAAGAAATAAATATATAATATGACACATATAAATCAAATTAAACTTTTTATAACTTAAAAATCGTATAAAACTTTGTATTTATTGCTTAATAATGACCAGACTCTACCAGTGTCCGTGTTCACGCATATAATATTTCTATATTCACTCGAAAATGATCTGAAATAGGCAAATACCTTTTTTTATTTTTATTTTTATGATACAATAACACGTTTTTTCATTCATTTCAATACAAAAACACAACAAAACAGTGATAAAATGGGATATTTGACGACCAGACTCTACCGGACTCTACCAGACTCTACCAGACTCTGTTTAGTGACACCGCCGGCTTGGCATTGAAATGATAAGTATGAAAAATTCACGTAATTTGTGTCCGTTTTGAGCGTGATTATTTGTAACACATTAAAGTGAATCGCTGCGGTTTAATTCAGGACTTTTATGTTATTGCTCGTCGCGATTGACCGCCTCTGTGGTGTAGTGGTAGAGCGTCCGCCGTTGTTAATGGCGAAATATATATATAATAAGATTAATACCTTACACTAGAAGACGACATATCTATAGAGAGGTAATATCCAGACAGTTTAGGTCAATAGCTTAACATGTTATGTGATATCTTTGTGTAAATATATATTCAATTAATACATACATGTACATAGCTAGCAAACATTATACAACACTAGAATGTCAATTGTATAGGTACCCGCTGTTAAAAAAGCTCCAGTATTGTTTAAATCTGTCCGAACAACAAACCATTGTATAGACAGATTATGTTTTTTGCCTGGGGCTTTAGCCCCTGGTCATAGTAGTAATACTATTTTTTCGGAGTTGGCAGCCTGCCAATTACTGCTAGCACCAAACAACGCATGAGAAACTGCGCGAGAAAAATAGTTCATCATGGATTCAACAAAACTGCATTTAAAAGGTTAGGATTTCCCCATAAATATCATTGTAATGTTGGAACATCAGTGAAAAACTTAAGGCGTGAGTACTCCAGTATAAGTGTTGATTAATTTCGTATAATTACATTTCGTATTTGTATGACCATTTCGTTTAATGTCATGATTGGTATTCTTGTATGTATCCGCCCGAATAATAAAACCACACGTGTCCTTACTCTATTGTTTATCTAATCATTCCTTCTCCAGCTAGTATAAGTGTTAAACATGGTGGCAGCGGTATAGACCTAAGCCGTATCCGAAGTACTGTCGAATAATTACGAACATGGCGGAGGCATTGTTCAAACCTCCTCGCGAATTAGACATTGTTGATGGAAATGTATCTGAGAATTTCCGTAAATGGAAGCGTGAGATGGAAGTGTACATGATTGCCAGTGGAGCTTCTGAAAAAGACAAGAAAATACAAACCAGTATTGTTCTACACTGCGCAGGTCCCAAAGTTATAGAAATATATGACCAATTTGAATGGGATTCCCCTGATGACAAGGACGACCCAGAAAAAGTTTACAGAAATATAGAAAAGTACTGTAATCCGCGCAAGAATGAGGTTCTGGAATCTCACAGGTTTTGGAATTGTAAATTGGAACATTTCCCATCTTTTGAACACTTTCTCACAGAACTGCGCAAGCTTGTAGAATCCTGCAATTTCACTGAGAAGGACAGAATGATAAGAGACAAAATTGTTTTCAGTACTAGTGGGAAACTGCAAGAACTACTATTACGAGAAGACAAATTGGAACTTGTGAAATGTATAAAAATAGCCAGAGCCTATGAACAGTCGAACAAACATGTCAAGGAACTGAGAGATTCAACGTCGGCGCAGAAAATAAACACAATCACAAGGTCGAAGCTAAGTGACAAACAACAAAAGAGTCAAAGACCGCCACAAAGGGCAAATCAATATGAACATAAAAGTAAGACACAAACTTTTAAAGAGTGTACTTTTTGTGGGTACAAGCATGAACAAATTAAAGAAAAATGTCCAGCTTGGGGAAAAAGCTGCGATAATTGTAAGGGTAGGAACCATTTTAAAAAGAAGTGTAAAAAAATACACCAGGTGACCCGAGATGACCCTGAAGATGATGAGAACGACTACTGGCTAGCTTCTGTGGAATCAGGACCGCGTGAAGTTATAGCAGCAACCATGCTGGTCAACGAGATTGGTGTGCGTTTCCAGCTTGACAGCGCTGCGGATGTCAACACTATTTGCCAAAGGTACGTTCGACAGGAACAAGTCAGTCCTACTGAAACGCGTCTTCGCATGTGGAACAGGTCTGCACTAAATCCATTAGGGGAAGCTAAGCTGAAGGTTACTAACCCATGCAGTAACGTAGAACATAAAGTGTCCTTTATGGTCGTTCCAAATGGCTACACCTGCCTGCTAGGTCTGAAAACGGTAAAAGAAATGGGGTTGATAACCATCAATGAAGATAAATTCATTTACAAAGTAGAGTCAGCACATTTGGGAAACCTGGGAGAGGCTACTCTGAAAGTAGACCCACATGTACACCCTAAGACACTCGCTAGTAGGAAGATACCACTCGCCATTGAGGAAGATGTCAAACGGGAACTAGATAACTTAGTAGAAAGAGGCATCCTAATACCGGTTACCCAGCCAACGACATGGGTAAGCCAAATGGCAGTAGTGCGCAAATCCAATGGAAAGCTGAGAATCTGCATTGATCCACAACCCTTAAATACTGCGCTAATGAGGGAACACTACAAACTACCAACATTAGAGGATGTTTTGCCAAGGCTACATAACGCGAAGATATTTAGCAAAGTTGACGTAAAAGAGGCATATTGGCATGTCAAATTATCAGAAGAGTCAAGTGAACTTACCACAATGATAACACCTTTTGGACGATACAAATGGAGCAGACTACCATTTGGTCTGAAAGTATCTAGCGAGATCTTCCAGCGAAAGATAAATGAGGCACTGAATGACCTTGACGGCATATTTACAATCGCGGACGATGTTATTGTTGTAGGATGTGGTGAGACCGACTCTGAAGCAAAAGCTGATAATCTTCAGAAATTAAGAACACTTGAAAAACGATGTAAAGAACAAAACATCATTCTTAATGAAGACAAGAAAGTGGTTGGTTTGAGTGAAATATCGTTTCACGGTCACAAAATATCAAAAGAAGGTGTAAAACCTGACAACACCAAAATTCAAGCAATTATAGAAATGCCAGCACCCAAAAATGTCTCGGGAGTCAAGTCATTTTGCGGTATAGTTCAGTATATGGCCAAATTCATGCCTGATTTGGCATCGCTTCAAGAACCGATACGCGCTCTAACACGTAAAGAAGTGAGATGGCACTGGTCAACTGAATGTCAAGCCGCGTTCGAAAAGATTAAAATAAAGCTTACAGAAGCCCGAGTACTCGCCTACTTTAATCCAAGCAAACAAGTAGTGATCCAGGTAGACAGTAGCAAAGATGGTATGGGGGCAGTATTACTTCAGGACGGAAGGCCAGTAGAATTCGCGTCGAGATCTTTAAAATCAAATGAACGAAATTGGGCTTAAATCGAAAAAGAGGTTTTGTCGATGCTTTTTGGACTCGAGCGTTTTGATCAATATTCATATGGTAGGAAAGTAATAGTCCAAAATGACCACAAGCCGCTGGAAGCCATATTGAAAAAACCACTGAGCCAAGCTCCAAAACGTCTACAAGACATCTTAATGAGACTCAACCGATACGACGTAGAATTCGAATTCATAAAAGGCGTTAACCTGGTAATAGCTGACTGTCTAAGTAGGGCATATTTGGAAGAGTCAGATCTGAAATTTGATGTTAGGCCAAGGATTTTGAATGTAAACGCGTTTGAAGACATACCAGACGCGCGTGTAAGAGAAGTTCAAAACGCGACAGGAAATGACGCTAACTTGCAAGAGTTGATAACATGCATTACGGAGGGATGGCCAGAGACTAGAGACAATGTACCACTCTCCATAATGGCGTTCTACGACATGCGCGATACACTAAGTCATCAAGACGGTGTTGTTCTGAAGGGTGAAGCCATAGTGATACCTAAGTCACTCAGAAAGGACAATAAACATAGACTTCATAGCGCACATATGGGGTATGATAGCATGCTTCGTAGAGCACGAGGAACTGTATTTTGGCCGGGGATGAGCACTGAAATAAAACAAATGGCAGATCAATGCGACATCTGTCAGGAAGTGAAGCCTTGTAATCAAAAAGAAACACTAAAACAACACTCCGATGGATCAGAACCATAGAATAAGATTGGTTTAGATTTGTTTGAAATTGAAGGCAGGCACTACTTAATTGCGGTAGACTACTATTCAAACTTCATTGAAGTAGACCTGATGACAAAGACAACCAGCGCAAAAGTTATCGCAATACTGAAGAAACAATTTGCTAGATTCGGGATACCAATGACAATAGTATCAGACGGGGGTCCGCAATTCGCGTCTACTGAATTTAGTAACTTTGCGTCAAGCTGGGGCATAACTCACATAATGTCGTCCCCAGGACATCAACAAGCAAATGGTAAAGCTGAATCTGCAGTGAAAACAATAAAAAACATGATCAAAAAGACAGTAAAAGATAACCGCGATCAAAATGAGGCACTCCTAGAGCTAAGGAACACTCCGCGCCAGGATACCAAGCAGAGCCCTGCTGAAATGATGTTTGGCAGGACAACGCGCTCTGTAATACCTGAAATCCGAAAACAAATAAAACTGAATGAAAAACGTGTGTCGCGAAAACAAACAGTCAAGAAATGTTACGATAAGAATGCGCGAACAATGGAAATGCTAGAAATAGGACAATGTGTCTATTTTGAACATAAGAAGGGAGATAACTGGAGACAAGGGAAAATCACCGCCATATTGGGTGATCGAACATACACTGTCCAGGATCAAAACGGTGCAATATACAGAAGAAACCGTATACACATGAGGCCTTCCAAAATAGAGGTCAACGTTCGCGACAAATCACCTTATCGCGAAATCCAGATTAGTCATATTCCGAATGACATGAACACTGTACCAACTGTTGCCAATCCACCAATACAACAAACACCTATGGTCAGTGAAACCGCGTCAGCGGAAGATCAGCCACCCATTAACCAACCATCCGTGGCACGCGATCGTCCTAAACGAAGAACCAGAGAACCAACATACCTCAAAGACTTTGTAAAATTCTAGTCAATATTCTAGTCAGAATTGTGTTTTAATTGATAACAGAGACTAACTCTTGCTATAAAAGCATATTTGTATTTGTGTTCTTCATGATTCAATATCATTGTAAACAAGTAGTTAGAACTTTTAAGTGTTTTAGTTTTAAATATAAAAAGGACAGTTAATGAAAATTTAAGTTAATATAAGACATCTTGAATTATGAATGTTAAAAATTTAAAAAACTGTCAATGTTATTCTGTTAATATAGATAATGCAACTTTATAATATTGATAACATTCAATTGTATTAGATACATTTAATTTCATGACATGCATTTTAGAAAATATAAAACTGACATGTTTTCATTTTCTTGTAAGAAAAAGGGATGTTGATTAATTTCGTATAATTACATTTCGTATTTGTATGACCATTTCGTTTAATGTCATGATTGGTATTCTTGTATGTATCCGCCCGAATAATAAAACCACACGTGTCCTTACTCTATTGTTTATCTAATCATTCCTTCTCCAGCTAGTAAAAGTGTTAAACAATAAGTTTAACAAATGCTTTAGACATTAATGCGCCGAGAGGTCAAATATGGACGCTTGTTAACATTATTAACATTCGCGAAGAGGAACGGGAAAAAAGAAAGAAGTCCCGTGAAAAATACAGTGGCGGATTAACCGGAGGAGCCGTAGGCCCCGTACGTCGAAAAACCTTGGCATATGTAGTGGCGGATTTAGCGGGGATCCATAGGGCCTGTGCCCGACTCCCCCCACCCCACGAAAGAAGTGGTGGATAAACAAAAATCCAACCTTCCAGCAGTCCCCAGGCCGTCAGCACTGCAGTGCTTTTATTTATATAGGGAACCGAGAAGCTTCTTCTTCCCATCAACTGACCGCTTGTAGAACCAGAAGCCCGACCACCTTGCCATTCTTACCCACTTCTTAACTTATTGTATATACATATTTTAACGGAACTTGTTCGCACCTCACCATAGTATAGTTCACAATGTCCGAAAAGGCTCGCGAGTGGGCGATATACATAAACGCAAGAAAAAGACGATCCGAGGTAATATATATATAAATGTAAGGGGAATTTGGTATAAGTACAAATACCACTTTTTCGGCCGGATTTTATAGCGACCGTTGGTAGAGTGTTTGGCTTTCTCACAGTTAAGCTATGTACATCGGCGGTTAGTGCCTGGCTGGGTGAACCGCGATTGCTTAACTCCTTGAAGGAGCCAACCACTCTACAACCATATATTTGTACTTATTCACATTCCCGTCACATATATATCAAGGGCTTGGCGTGAAACGGTTGTAACTAAAATCAGTATTTTTTTTACCAAGGTTAATCACCTCACCATACCGTCTTTATAAGCGTTAAATCATTTTTCTTGATAAACAATGGAAATGTAGGTGCCATTGCTCGTTCTGAGCAATGGCACCTACATGCATTGTTTACAAAGGGGTCAAAATTGCCCCTAAATCAGGGTTTTCAAAATAGGTTTTTAGTTACAACCATTTCACGCCAAGCCCTCGATATATATATATATATATATTATCTTTTACTCAATGTTTTTAAGTTTGTCTTTTGTACTTGCAACAAATCTGCAGTAGACAACTTTGAAAACCTCTTTTCAAAATAGGGAAAATCTATATAAATGAAGGTATACTTATTGAAAACATTTGAAAACATTGTTGCAATAGTCATCTGCTGCAGAGGCATAAACAACATCTGCACATGGAAAAGGGCTAAATGGTTATACATTACAGTCTTAGGAGTGACTGTTGTCAATAACACTAGTATACTTCTGGACACCTCCACATGTTTCTATTTATATATGTGTATTGCAATGAACACACCATAGTGCATAGAATCTCTTCTGACATATTTAGTGATGTATGGCTGCGAAGTATTCTAGAGTGAGAGACTGTAGGACACTATATTAACAAGGAGTTTATTTCCATATAGATAGTCTTCAACGGTATTGTTTTTTTTTTTTGTATTCGTAATTGATATAGGATTGATTTGAATTGAGCACCGTGTTCAAAGGTTTTTCAGTTATATCAAGGCGGCCACTTACCCTAACGTGTATTTCCTGGCTTTCTTGCACCTGTATTTTACACAACATGGCTGGTGGCAGACGAATGGCGCTAGTTACAAATACGTATGTCAATCAACGGAAAGAATGGATGGCCGAGCCAGCGTTTGAACTCACGCCCCCTGGATAAATAACGCTTAACTTAACCCTTTCCCCCATACGACAATTCTGCAGCAGACGACTTTGAACGTATTTTGTCAAAACATAGAAAATCTCCATAATTGAATGGATAACCTATGACAAAAATTGGAAAACATTGTGGCAAAAGGAGAAACTGCACGTTTTGTGCAATTTCTTCTTTTGTCACTATGTTTTCAAAAAGCCGTCTGCTGCAGAGGCGTCAGAAAGCGTCTATATGAGGGAAAGGGTTAATGCGACGAATACATATATGAATCATAATATAAATAGCTTCGTTGAATTCATATATCGCAAGGATTCTAATACGCATGATGTGAATATACTGGTTCAAACAAGCATTTGAACTTATGTTATAAGGGTCAGACTCTGTCTACAAGAGCGACATAGTGCGAAAACTAACAATAAGGGATTTGCGACCAGTGTTCATCCGGTTAAGCCAGCGCATCCACACAATCTGATATGGCTCTGCAAGGTTCGCCAACTAATCATAGACGGGTTTTAAGAAACGTTTGTAAACCAATATCCATTTGGATCCTCGGCATGCACGGGCGTTGTTTTTCCGCACCTATAAACATGACACCAATGTGGGTTTTCCTTCAGCACGGCTCATAATGATCTATCTTATGGAAATATATATGAACCGTTCCACTAGAAAACCAACAATATTAACTCTGCGTAATGTATCGAAACAGAGCAGCCTGCGCAGGCTAATCTAGGCCGACACATCCGTGTCAGGGGGATAGAGGTAAAGAGTAATGATTCATGAAACAGAAAATCCACAGGAGGCGAAAAGTGTCTGCGCGGCATGCTAAGGCTGATCCGCGTCGATACTTTACGGCAGCGTCCACATTGTTGGTCAGTGAAACTCGGTTACAAACCTCATTGAGCCACGTCACGCGAAACTTGACCTCCGGGCGGGGGTCTGAGCCGTAAGGCTTCTTTTATTTCTTCAATGACAACAATGCCCACTGAGAAGATCCAGATTTAACCGAGCGAAGGCGCATACTGATCTGTATCTTTCATGGTCGCACTGTTTTCGAATGCCGTGTTATAAATGTAAGACGCATACATTGATCAATATCTTCTTTTCTTAAAAGAGTTTAATCATTCTTGTTACGATAATTCATATTCAGGAAGAGATATTTGTTGAAATGAGTAACTTACTATCTAGATTAAGACCAAGAATAGACTGCGCGAATATGCCGGCTGTTTTAGATGTACATCAACGTTGTTTGAAAGCATTATTCGATAAGCAACGACATTGAAAACATGTAGAGAAATAAATAAAAAATATATATTTTTTAAATAATATTGAAAACCTTAGGGCAAAATGAAATATTGCTTACTTTGAGCAATTTCTCCTTTTTCCTCAATGATTTCCAAAACGTTTTCTGCTGCAGATGTGTCATAATGTGACTATATGTGCGAAGGGGTAAAAGTATAAGATTTTATTATTAAAGATATTTGATGCAGAAGCTATATCCCCTCAGGAAATAAATTAGATATATGCCGCAATATTCCACTAAAGATGAGAAGCAATAATTTCCACATACAATATAATTAAACTTTTCCAACATACAGACACGTTTTGAAGCCATTGCAGCAGACAACTTTTAAAATCATTGTGGTAAAAGGAGAAATTGCTCATAATGAGCATTTTATCATTTTGCCATAATTTCTTTTTTAACTCTATTCAAATATAACAAGTAAATATTTTCTATATTTTTACTTAGATGCTTTCCAAGTCGTTTGCTGGAAACAAATTATACATGGGAAAGGGTTATATAAATGTCTGTAAAGCAACACTTTCTTGCTATAGTTTCTTGTTATACACCTACAAAAAATAGACCATTAAAAAAGTAGCTTAGACAAATCAATAATCTCGAGTCAGCATGTTTTATGTGTACTTAAAAAGGAAGTTATTTTTTTTTGTCTGGAAAATTCCCAAAAAACAAGCTTGTTTAATTAACGTAAGTATTGGAGATAATTTGTTTGTTTTGTTTTATTTGGTTTAACGCTGTTCTGAACATTATTGCAGTCATATCACGACGACAATTCACTTATTCATGATCACTGGTTAAACCAACCAGCACAAGGCTAGGAATTGTGCCATGCCCAAGGGCACTCAACCACGACAGTTTACTTATTTATGATCCCCGGTTAAACCAAACAGCACAAGGCTAGGAATTGTGCCATGTCCAAGGGCACTCAAACACGACAGTTCACTTATTTATGATCACTGGTTAAACCAAACAGCACAACGCTAGGAATTGTGCCATGTTCACAGGCAATCAACCACGACAGTTCACTTATTTATGATCCCTGGTTAAACCAACCAGCACAAGGCTAGGAATTGTGCCATGTCAACGGGCACTCAGCCACAACAGTTCACTTATTTATGATCCCCGGATAAACCAACCAGCACAAGGCTAGGAATTGTGCCATGTCCAAGGGCACTCAACCACGACAGTTCACTTATTCATGATCCCTGGTTAAACCAACCAGAATAAGGCTAAAATGTGTCATGTCCAAGGGCCCTCAACCACGACAGTTCACTTATTCATGATCCCTGGTTAAACCAACCAGAATAAGGCTAAAATGTGTCATGTCCAGGGGCACTCAACCACGACAGTTCACTTATTCATGATCCCTGGTTAAACCAACCAGAATAAGGCTAAAATGTGTCATGTCCAAGGGCACTCAACCACGACAGTTCACTTATTTCTGATCCCTGGTTAAACCAAACAACACAAGGCTAGGAATTGTGCCATGTCCAAGGGCACTCAACCACGACAGTTCACTTATTTATGATCCCTGGTTAAACCAACCAGAATAAGGCTAAAACGTGTCACGTCCAAGGGCACTCAACCACGACAGTTCACTTATTTATGATCCCTGGTTAAACAAACAACACAAAACTAGGAGTTGTGCCATATACAAGGGCACTCAACCACGACAGTTCACTTATTTATGATCCCTGGTTAAACCAACCAGCACAAGGCTAGGAATTGTGCCATGTCCAAGGGCACTAAACCACGACAGTTCACTTATTTATGATCCCTGGTTAAACCAACCAGCACAAGGCTAGGAATTGTGCCATGTCCAAGGGCACTCAACCACTACAGTTCACTTATTCATGATCCCTGGTTAAACCAACCAAAATAAGGCTAGGAATTGTGCCATGTCCATGGGCACTCAACCACGACAGTTCACTTATTCATGATCCCTGGTTAAACCAACCAGAATAAGGCTAACATGTGTCATGTCCAAGGGCACTCAACCACGACAGTTCACTTATTTATGATCCCTGGTTAAACAAACAACACAAGGCTAGGAATTGTGCCATGTACAAGGGGAATCAACCATGACAGTTCACTTATTTATGATCCCTGGTTAAACCAACCAGCACAAGGCTAGGAATTGTTCCATGTCCAAGGACACTCAACCACTACAGTTCACTTATTCATGATCCCTGGTTAAACCAACCAAAATAAGGCTAGGAATTGTGCCATGTCCACGGGCACTCAACCACGACAGTTCACTTATTCATGATCCCTGGTTAAACCAACCAAAATAAGGCTAGAAATTATGCCATGTCCAAGGGCACTCAACCACGACAGTTCACTTATTTATGATCCCTGGTTAAACCAAACAGCACAAGGCTAGGAATTGTGCCATGTCCACGGGCACTCAACCACGACAGTTCACTTATTCATGATCCCTGGTTAAACCAACCAGAATAAGGCTAGGAATTGTGCCATGTCCACGGGCACTCAGCCACGACAGTTCACTTATTTATGATCTCTGTGTAAACCAACCAAAACTAGGCTAGGAAACATGCCTTGTCCAATAACACACCACCATGAAAATCATGAGCGCGGATCGACCCCGGGAAGTCCTTTTCCAAATATCGCACGCTTATATATAGGGGACATTTGAGAAAGAGGATTCCAGCTTTGTCGAATTGTTAGGACGCGCTATTCCGACGTTAGGCGGCCATAGCTTCTATCATGTAACATGTTCGTTTCCTTCAAGGTGCAGTGTCCTTGAGCGAAGCACATTTCCTAGCTTAATAACACATGTACATGCACCTCTACAGCCTATGACACATATTTCATAACAAATCTTTATTGCAGTCCTTCCGATTCATCTCTACTTTATGTTTTAAGTTTTAAGTGTCAATTGATATTTGTCCCCAAATGACAGATACAGAGCAGATATTTTGTAGCATGGAAAGATGTTTTGGTTGCCCTTACAAGTGGTATTTCTTCGATTGAACTTTAATCATTTCAATAAGACTCAACACAGTTTTATGCATTAGGTGGATTTTTCATTTTCTAAAATCCTTATTTGTATTTGACAATCAAAACTATTTTGTGAGGATTGATTGATAAGGGTTTAACGCCGTGTTCAACACTTGTTCAGTCATATCACGCCGGCTAGTTCACCTACTCATGCGTTTCCTTGCTTTCTCACAAGAGTACTCCACACAACATACTTACCAAGTAACTGGCTGCTTTTCTAGATGACAGTTAGCCCATTGGTGGAAGACGAATGACTTTTGATAACTGTCGGAAAGAATGTTGGCCGAGCTGGGGTTTCAAACTCACAACCCCTGGATTGACAGCCCGCGTTGCTACCGACTGAGCTACCGGGACTCGGCTAATTGTGAGGAAAAACCAGATTGCCCTCCTCTTCTTGTTTAGGCATCTGTGTATGTCAGAGGTTATACGGACGTTTATTTGACATATTAGCGAACAGTTCAGCTCACGATCAGAGAGTGCGGAGGTACATGCGTATATGAATCTACTCTGGTCACAAATGTCCTATGGGTTTCATGCAGCATCGTTTAAGTGCACGTATTGAATAGTGTAAAACTCGTATGTTTGGTTGCTGCTTGTTAACCCTTTCCCTCATACGGCAATTCTTCAGCAGACGACTTTGAACGTATTTTGTCCAAAAAATAGAAAATCTCCATAATTGAATGGATAACCTACTATGACAAAAAGTGGGAAAACATTGTGGCAAAAGGAGAAATTGCGCGTTTTGTGCAATTTCTTCTTATGTCACTATGTTTTCAAAAAGCCGTCTGCTGCAGAGGCGTCAGAAAGCGTCTATATGAGGGAAAGGGTTATACCTGTACTCTAATAGGTTGAATTGATACGCATACAAAACCATCCATTAGATTAACCCTTTCCCTCATTAAATAAATTCACAGCAAATGACATAAAACACCTCAAGGCAAAACTGTTAAAACTTCCTATTAATGAAAGAATATTCTTGTACAATGTGTTCTATCCGGATAAGTTAGACTTACGATATTATTTCATAAATTTAGTTCTTTGAAAGAAATAGAACAGTTCAATTTAAGAGGATGTTTTGTATCTTCTTAAATCAGGGACTATTTCATAACTTAATGACAAGAACTCATAGTTTTTATCAACATGAATCTATGTCAATATATAAGAATCGGTCCCCTTGGTTATGCCAACCATATAGTCAATCACAAAACTCTTTTTTCGGTCAGGTAAGCTAATACATGTACTAGCATAATAATATTTCCCTTCAATTTGGCCGATTTACCTTTTTGTTTAACCAACATGACCCATATTCGAAACTGGCCTAGATATCACCAAGAGCATCATTTTGACAAAGTTGGCTTAACATAAAATTACCTCTTCCAGAGTTTCAAGAGTTTTCTTCAATTTGGCCTAGTGACCCAGTTTTTGACCAGACATGACCAATATTAGTCTAGATATCATCACAAGACATATTCTTACAAAGTGTCAACATGCATAAGGTAATAATTTGACTTTCAGAATGTTTTTTCTTCAATTTGGCGTAGTGAAATAGTCCATATTCGGACTTGGTCTAGCTATCATCGAGACAAACATAATGACAAAGTTTCAAGCAGTTGTTACACACAATGTTAAGAAGATTCCTCAACTTGACCTAGTGACCTAATTTTTGACCAGACACGACCTGTATTGGATATTAAATGTTATCTCACCAATACAAATATTCTGGCAACGTTTCAGCATGCTCAAGTTTAAAATGCGCTTCGAGAGTAGTATAAAAAAAATGAAGTCATATAATTGTTGACCCAACATCACCAATATTCGAGCTTAGTCTAGTTATCATCAAGACAGACATTCTGACTGAGTTGAGTTTTATTCAATTTGACCTAGTGACCTACTTTTATATTGGTCATGACCTTTATTGGAACTTAGATTAGATATCATCAAGATAATTATTATGAAAATGTTTCAACATGCTTAAGTTAAAAATACGCCTTCCAGAGTAATATAAAAAGTTTCATTCAATTTAATCTAGTGACCTAGTTCGTTACCTGACATGACCCATATTCAGACCTGGCCTATATATCACCAGGACAAACATTATGACAAAGCTGCTGAAGCAAAAAGTGCGGTCTCTAGAGTGTTAACAATATTTTCTCGGCCTAGTGACCTTGTTTTAGAATAGATATGACCTATATTAGAACTTAGCCTATATATCATCCAGACAATTGTACTGTTTAAAGTTAAAAATGTGGCCTCCTGAGTGTTCACAAGATTTTCCTTCAATGTGACCTTTTAACCTAGTTCTTGGCCTCACATGAACCAGTTTTGAAGTTGGCCAAGATTTGATGGAAATGTATGTTCTGCTTTCATGCAGATTGGATTTTAAATGTTTTCTATAGAGTGTTCACAAGGCCATTGTTTACGACGCCCAACGGACGAACGACGGACAAAATGTAACCACAATCAAAACTGGCCAGAAAAAAGAGCTACATCTGCTTATACAAATTCAACAAAACTCACGAGAACTGAGTAACTAGTACCTATAAAAATCGCACGATCGCATATCTGATGTGTTAATGAATCTTTTTCTACGTGTAAGACTCCAATTTCATTTATTCTCATTTTTAAAGTTCACAGTTGTTCAATTGGTTTTTGCTAGGCTACTTGTGTGGTTAACTTGATATAAAAGCATGGAAGTCTGCTCGGAAATTCTTCAATCAGCAGACGACATACATTGGATAAGACGTTGATATAGTCTGTATGGCACATGCTAACAAACTTTACTGACAGTAACCAATAATGGAACAACTACCCTCTAATTGGTAAGTCTGAAATCATTTTTCTTCATAACTTGGGTCATTTTGTTCCGACCGGCGTTTTTTTTGTTTTATTTGCGACAACTTAATTTAACCTTTTTCTATTCTCACTTTTTAAATAAGGCTTTCTTTTTCTATAAAATGAATTGGCTAAATTGATATTACAACAAACATGATACTTCACTCCAAAAAGAAAAATGAGATCTTCAATATATGTCGCTGTCAATGATATATAATGTCATAAATACCATTTTATATATAGAATAATAACACATTGAGATAATACAACGAGTGAGGCTATATTGATTATACTTTACCTAGGTCACTCAAACCACATCAAATATTAATCTGGTTTTTTCTTTATTTTATTTTATCTCTATTATCACGAAATAAGCCTCGATATGTAAACACATGACAAGAAAAAAACGAGTACTTAGTTTATAATCACATGCATAAATTACAGATGTATTTTAAAGTAAAAGTTATCTGTACTTGAAAAAGAGGATCTCTTCCTCTGACCTTGTCTTGAGCAGCTCATTTCATTATACATACCGTTTTAACCTTTTTAACTCAAAGACTAGTTTACTTCATAAGTCACGTAGTGATTCCAAACATTAAGTTGTATTGGTCTGCCGTAGAGTTTACGAAAATAATAGTTAGTACTATTTTACTCTATGAGCCGTTCCGAGAGAAAACGTCTGCGCAGGCTAATCCGGGCCGACATATTTCGTCTCAGGGGGATAGAGGAATAGGGTAAAGAGTCCTGAGACAGAAAATCCACAGAAGGCGAACAATTTCTGTCCGGGTTAGCCTTCACGGCAAACTTAGGCTGATCCGGTTCGATACTTTACGCAGAGTCCATACTGTTGATTTTCTCGTGGAACGGCTCATATATATGCGATAGTGATACGGGAGGTTACAACACTAATTGCCATTGTAGCCAAAATATTTTTTTTGTTGTCTAGCATTTACTACATTTAAACAATGACTAGAACATCTAAAATTGACAATATGTCACGACTATAATATGAACTATATACTGAAGGAGATATTACTACATTTAAGCAATGACTAGATCATCTAAAATTCATAATGTGTCACGGCTGTTATATGAACAAAACTGAAGGAGATATTTCTACATTTAAACAATGACTAGATCATCTAAAATTGATAATGTGTCACGACTGTTACATGAACAAACTGAAGGAGATATTACTACATTTAAACAATGACTAGATCATCTAAAATTGATAATGTGTCACGACTGTTATATGAACAAACTGAAAGAGATATTACAACATTTAAACAATGACTAGAACATCAAAAATTGACAATATGTCACGACTATAACATTAACTATACACTGAAGGAGATATTTCTACATTTAAACAATGACTAGATCATCTAAAATTGATAGTGTGTCACGACTGTTACATGAACAAACTGAAAGAGATATTACTACATTTAAACAATGCCTAGATCATCTAAAATTGATAATGTGTCACGACTGTTATATGAACAAACTGAAAGAGATATTACAACATTTAAACAATGCCTAGATCATCTAAAATTGATGTGTCACGACTGTTATATGAACACACTGAAAGAGATATTTCTACATTTAAACAATGACAAGATCATCTAAAATTCATAATGTGTCACGACTGTCATATGAACAAACTGAAAGAGATATTTCTACATTTAAACAATGACTAGATCATCTAAAATTGATAATGTGTCACGACTGTTATATGAACAAACTGAAAGTGATATTTCTACAATATTTCTACAATTTAATAGAATTTTAAAGTGTTGATGAAATTTGAATGGAGTGAATCTCTGGTCTTTTGCTGTATAGTTTGGCGAGAGCAATGCATAGGTCACAGTACACCAAATAAATTCCTTCTTTGTTTTCATGTAAATCGACCAGTTTCAGCCCTCAATTGTCACACTTTCTAAGCGTTTCTCATGTAGAACACCATATGTCATTGAAAAGAGTTACCTCTTAGCTTTTAAACAATCCAAAGAAAGACATAGGGCATTATGCAAGAAAGAATTCACCAGGCGAAAATGGTTACCGTAATTTTTAACCAAACCAGGCCCAGACAAAACCGGTGTTTAGCATTCTCTACTTTCACTTGAAAACAAGGTCAAACTACTATAAGTATACACATTTACAATGGATTTAAACTCAATGTCATATATTCAATGCAACCTGGTGATGGTATACACTAATTTCTATGCAAACACATGTTTTTAGGGACTATCTGGGTTTGTAGATCAGCATGACAGCAGATGTATTTGGCGTAATTTTGCCTATAAGACTCTGCTTAAAGCACTTTAAGTCCAACACCGTCATTTATCCAAGAAATATAATTAGTGAATGAGTAGCGACCAATGTAGATCAAGATAACTTAAGTGTACATCTTGGTATCCTCCACTCGGCGATGGTTATATGTCCTGAAACATACGTTACAAAAGGTCGGGAAACGTCAACGAAAGTAAAAATCAACAATTTAATGTAGAACAATGGTCAACAATGGTTGTGTATTTTATTTTACACTGCTTCTTGTAGTGTATCATAGTACATCACGAAGTATTGATACATAATTGGAAGCTTCCTGTAGGAATGCTTTGAAATTGAGCACAAGGAGATATATAGAACTGCCAATGTGACCACATATCGGGATTTCTCTTTGTCCTTTCTAAGTATATTAAATGATGGTAAATGACTTTTAAAACGTCCCTTTTACACACTATATACATGTGTGAGTTTTACAAATAAAAAAAAAGAGACAAAGGCCGGTATATTAATTTAATGTATGTACATTTTTAGTTAAGCCAAATTCCTACTGTATCTAGGTCAACTTACGCTAAATTGCGCTAAATACACCCGCTTACTTGCTCCCTAAAATAACCTTTATTTGCGTAGAAACGAGTGTATACCACCACCAGAATGTATTGAATATATGACATTAAGTTTAAATGCATTGTGAATGTGTATAGGATGCACTGGAAATTATTGATTTGATCATTTTAGTATTTTTTACCTTGTTTGAAAGTGAAAGTAGAGAATGCTAAACACCGGTTTTGTCCGGGTCCGATTTGGTCCAAAATGACGGTTACCAGTTCTTTCTTGCATAATGCCCTTTGCCTTTCTTTGGATTGTTTTAAAGCTAGGAGGTAACTCTTTTCAATGATCTAGGATATTCTACATGAGAAACGCTTAGAAAGTGTGACAATTGAGGACTGAAACTGGTCGATTTACATGGAAACAAAGAAGGATTTTTTTTTAGTGTATTGTAACCTCTAGTCTAAACAGTAAAATGGAGAACCAATCTACTGAATTGATTACCTGCCTCGTACGCTTTATTATTTCAATAGTATTTCAAACCGGGAACCAAAAAAAGGCGCGCTAAATGTAGTCTGGTTCCTTACATCCTATGGCATTATGCCGAGCGCGAGGGTAACAACGTCACCAAACAACAATAACACCCTATGATATATTACGCAGTAATTAGAGGAAGAAGCCAGAGCCCGTATTCACCAAACTTCTCAATTTAGATGTTTGACTAAATATAAATATTAAGTCCACTTTTTGGATTCCCGGCGTTTAAGCTTTAGTCCGTATTCACCAACGCGATTTCAATTTAGTCCAGTTTGTATATTTCGTAAGCGGCCGCGCACCGACTCTGGTTCCCGAATAAAGTTAGGAGCTAAAACAAAAGACAGTACCATTCATCAATAGTCTATTTATAGATTTACATTGTTATCGTAATTTCACATAGTTCAATCATCCTAACTATTCATTTGCTTTGTTTTTGGGATAGGGGCGTTTCGCGCCTATCCCATACTCATGCTGCTTTCGAAAAGTCGGATTAAAGCTGCAACCACAGTCCACATGTGTATACCTACACCAGAATCGAGTTTTGATTGGTTATAATCTGCCTTTTCAACGATTTCATTGGTTCGACCGAATCACGAAAAACCTTCCGCTTGCATTAATTAAATAGACAAAATAGTTCAAACGAGTGAAACACACTCTGAACTATGATTGACCTTAATGTCAGTGGTGTAAGGTAACGTCGACCTTTCGTTTCGCTTTTCATTTTGACATTTCGGAGATACAATTAATTTGCAAATACTTTACAAATACCATAATCTAAGCTTTCCTAAGCACAGACGTGTTTTGACGCATCGAACCAGTCTTCTGTAATCAATACTTTATAAGTTGTCTCTGTCTGTAAAGCTTGGAGGTATAATCCGGTGTCCGGCCGGCTGTCTGCCTGAATGTGCATTCGTCCGTCCGTCATGGATTGCATGTATTGGTCAAAACGTTGTTTCTGTATGGCAGATTTATTTGAAAGTGGTCACACTTATACCGTGTGATCAGGAGAACGGCAAAATACTAGGTACATAACTCTGGTCTGCTTATCTTAGTTATCTTCATTTTTCCTTATTTAGTTCAGCGATTATCTCAATTAATTTCCATTGTATCCATTTCAAACTTGGTTTCTAGGTAACTTATGACCTGCACAATTGCAGTGCACCATTACCATAACTTTAGCATGCTGCGTTTGGAGTGTGTATATTTTTGTCTTTCCATGTTCTCACTTATTATATGACTTTCGCATGCAACACATGCGTTCCGTGAAATGCCCTTGTTTCGTTAATGAGTGTTTCCCAAGCGTTGTACTTTGTCCAGAGCGACTGACTGTCTGTCCGTCTTTGTGTTCATCCATCCGTCCGGCTGTCCGTTACGGTTTGCATTAATGGGTCAAAATTTTGTTTCTGTTTCGCGGATCCATTTCAAAGTCGTCACACGTATACATTGGGATTAAGAGATCGATACAATATTTTGAACACAAATCTGATCTGGTTTTTTTAGGTGTAAAACTCATTTTTCATTTCTTCGGTTATTGTCTCAATATATGTTCAATGTATCAATTTAAGACGTGTTGTATAGGAAACTCAGAGCTACAGATGTGCAGTGCAAAAGAAACATAACTCTAGCATGCTTTCGATTGTCTTTCATTTATCAGCATGATTACAATATACATTGTGAATCTTTAGTGATTTCTGAACTGGAAATATTTTAATTAAGGGTCGCTGCTCAGTTTTTTGTCAATCTTTTTATTTTGTTTATACAAGAAAAGGGTCAAACTTTGATAAATTAGGTATTTGTATTGTATAGGCAGGCAATATGTGTGCTTCGCACATTTTTGGTTTGGTTTGTTTAAAGGTCATTGTTTCAACAATGTTTGTCTATAGTATCTATGCCATATATTTTCAACTTACATATGCCCCTATACCATCAGCGCTTTCAGCGCTTTGATTAATCATCGGACTTTCATGTTCAGTATAATATCTTCCTATTTTACTATGTTGCGTGACGAAAAATTCATCTGTCGCTCTTCAAATAGTTGTTTTTCTGCTGTCGTTTTCGATCATTTTTCATTCATTTATGCATTTTGTTTTTCGCAAATATCGCTGAAAGTTTCGTCTATGATTGCACATACTTGATTCAAAGTTAACTTCGGGTACAATTGTCGTCGCAAAATGCAGACATGGAAAGATTTAAACCACAGAAATATCTGTTTCAAGATAAATTACGCCGTCTAGTAGATTCGTTCTTTTTCGCTGTCGCTGTGTCACTTTCATGAATATCGCTGTAAACACGATTTCGGTGTATAATATGTTTTATCACGGATGCGATGTGAACTTCCAGAAAACTTAAATGAAATGAAATATTCTGGTTCTTACAAACAAAGTGTGATAGGATTAACTGAACTGTATTTCATACACACAGACACTTTCAGGCACCTCTGCAGCAAATATGTTTTAAAAACATTGTGAGAAAAGTAGAATTGTTTTCAAATTTATTCAATTATAATTATGATTGTTCTTTCAATTATAGAGAGTGTCCTTATTTTTGAATACCGGTAAATGCTTTGGAAGACATTTGTTTCAGAATTGTTGTATGTGGGAAAGGGTTAACAAAATAGTGTCTTAAAATGTACTATAAATGTTCTTTTACATATTTTTGCTTAACAAAAAATTGACTTTAAAATATTAAAGTACTCTTATTATTAATCTACTAAGTAAATGTCCATACACTGGTTTAACATTTTTTAAAACTAATACCTGTTTTAAGCCTTTCCCACGTACAACAAATCTGTAGCACATAAGTTGAAAATTGGAACATCTTGCTAAATGAAGGTTAGGTGTAATTTATGGGCATAACGTAGAAAACATTGGTAGCAAAAGTATAAATTACTCGTTAGCAATTACTCCTTTTGTCACAATGTTTTCAAAAGTCGTCTGCTGTAGCAGTTTTAAAATGCATATGTTTTAAGGAAATGGTTAACAAAATATTGACTTTACCCACCCATTGAATTTTACATTGATTGCTTCATTGAAAAACTTACCAGTGTAGGATTAATGTTAACGAACATTGTAGACATGCCCACATTTTCTCTTTTGTCAGTCTTTCGGATTACTTGAACATTGAAATATGTTTCCTTGAATTTCTGAATGTTAATCACGACACGAGTTCACATCGTTTTCGTCCAGTCGAGATTGTTCGTTTGTAATCCGACAGCTTTGATCTTCAATTGATCCATTTGCCACAATCATTTCAACTCTTTTCAATTATTACTAGAGATTTTTATGTTTTGTACTTGATGATTTCAAAGTCTGTCAGGTTAAACATCATTGAAATCATTGTGGCCAAAGGAGAAATTGCTCATAATGAGCAATATCTGCATTTGCCACAATAATTTCAACACTTTTCAATAATCATACGATCATTTATAGAGATTTTTTATATTTTGTACTTGATAATTTCAAAGTCGTCTGTTGCAGATTTGTTTTATGTAGGAAATGGTTAAACCCTTATCTACTATCATGACTTACCGATACAAACCAAAAACAGATTTTCTGTGTGTCAATATTATTTGACAAAACATTACCATGACAGGGTGTGTTTTCAATACAAATAATAGATTGTATTTGGTACAAATTGAAATTTATCATAACCTCTTGTCCATTTATCTTTAGTATTATATGTCACTTTTCATGATCAGTTTAACTCTAAATCATCTCATTCACTTTAAACACAGACCCTGCCAGGTTAAATATCCTCCATAAAACTTATATCTTCAAATACCGATATCAGCATTACTGACTACAGATTAAATTTGTCTAATGTTTGTGGATTTAAATATTCTTTTTTTCTTATTTCTTCATGTGAAACGAAATATTGCGGCTTCTCTGTGATGCTTTGCGTCAAACATCCGTCTTGCTATTGTCTTAAATAATATTACCGATTTCATTGTGTCGAAATTAACATTTAGATATATATTGAAAGTGTACAGTTAATACTATTTGGAGTCGGCTGTCTTTTTAGTTTAAACTTATTTATTTTTCATCGATTGCGAAACAAGCTTTAAGCTTATATTAATCACGCTCGATGTCTGCTTCCTGCATGCAGACATAACCAGGACTCGCGCCGTTTGCGTGGAAAAATCTTTTCGATGTGAGTATACATTTTCCATGTCGTTATTTTGTTCTAACAACAATTCCAAAGAGTCGTTATAATTTCATTACAGCATATAGTGTTTGAAACCTCAATTACAAAGAACTAGATAAGGAGGAGTAAACTGGTATTTTCTCAACACTATCTCTTTTATAACTCAACCAAACGTTTTGTTGTGGGTACTAAAAATGAATCGTCTCAGTAATTGTCAAATAATCATTTTTAGAATGTGAAAACTGCCACTTATCTAGAAGTCTGAAATTAACATTCATTACACGCGAGTGTAATATGATTCAAGACAACGATATCGTATATACGGAGGCTGTGTAAGGAAATGGCATTGGCACGTAGGAGTTGCTTATATTACTAGTCTCTCACATTATGATACCTGATGAAATAATAAAACGTCTTACTTTTCATCTTTAAAATAATAACAGCATTATTATGTTATTTTGTTGATTAAATTCCCGCTGTATATGTATATATCAATCGGGCCTCAAAGCAATAACGCATAAAATGTTTCTGTGTTCAATTCAGTAACTGTATTGTAGTGCTTTCATGTCGAGCAGGAAAACTGCGAACTGTACCATGTCAGGTGAATTGGGGGTATAGGTTTATCTTCGTACAGAACAGAAGTGTAGTTATAGGTAGTCTGTGTATATATACACCGTATTGCTAGTATCACCGCCACTGTCAGAATATGAGCCGTCTCGCGAGAAAACTAACATTGTGGACTCTGCGTAAAGTATCGACCCGGATCAGCATTAGCATTATCAGCATTAGCATGCCGCGCAGGCTCACCCGGAAAGACACTTTTCGCCTCCTGTTGATTTTCTGTTTCAGGAATCATTACTCAAAACCTCTATCCCCCTGAGACGGCCCAGATTAGTATACGCGCACTGCGCAGGCTGATCTGGGTCGATACATTACGCAGAGGCCATAATGTTGGTTTTCACGCGGGACGGCTCATATATCTTATTTAGAAATGAAACCATCACTTGTTGAGGCAATAATACCCCAAATTGCCAAACGAGGCTCAGTTTCAATACCCGTTGCAGAAGTCCTTATTCTATTTAAAATGTAGTCTTACGATTTCAAGAAAAAAATAAAAAAATAAAAATAAAAAATCCGTTTTCTTATCAAATAGATTCAAACATGATAGGACAATGCTCGTTTTATTTCTCTTTGAACTAGCACCTTTTCTTAAAAGGCGCCACAAAGAACAGTATTATGTTTATACTTGTTAAATTGGTCATATAACGTCCTTGAATCGTTTGAATTACGTACAGAAAACAGTTTAAAGTTTCGTAAAAGAGAATATTACTTTCCATTTTACCATTTTATTTGAACATTTATTTGATTACTTTATATGTTCCTGGTTTAAATTTATCTTACTTCTTTTAAATACTTTCTTTGAAATCTCTACCTCAAATAAATTTTAAATTGTTAATTTCAGTCATCATAAATGATTGAAGAATTAAAATGTATGCAATAATATAAAGGTTAATGTCGGATCTGTATCTACACGTCATGTCAATTATATGTTTAGGTTGGGTTTCCATGAACAGGGTTCATTCACACAGAGGAATAGACCAGGGCATTTCCAAACAATATCTCTCTTTTGACTCAACTAAACCATATGCATGGGGCGTAGCACGTGCCTACACATTTCTTTTCTAAAAATGCCCCAAAATGCAGCTGCGGCGATACACATCTGCGTAATGTATCGACCAGATCAGCCTGCGCTGTCCGCGCAGACTGATCCGGCCGACACATTCCATCTAAAAGGGGGGATAGAAAGAGTAGTGATTCCTAAAACAGAAAATCCACAGGAGGCGAAAAGTGTCTATCCGGGTAGGCATGTGTGGCATGCTTAGGATGATCCGGGTCGATACTTTACGCAGAGTCCACAATGTTGATTTTCTCACGAGACGGCCTACACATTGATTATTGCCAAGCTATGCCCCTGCTATGTTGTGGGAACTCAAAAGAAACTTCTCACTGAGACGATTCTTTTGAGCAACCAAAACATAGGGTTCAGTTTAATAGTGGTTTTTTTTCGGAATTGAGGGTCAAAAAAGGATTTTGGCATGTGAAATACTCTTCTTATCTAGAACTCTGTTCACCGATCTGATAACTAGTAGTTTTAGAGATTTATCTTAGTTTAATGAAAGTAACAGGAAACAGCATGTACATCACATATAGTTATGAGTTCCGATTTGGGTTCCGATTTGGGTTCCGATTTGGGTTCCGATTTGGGTTCCGGCTGCACCTCCGTTACGGGGTCCCGTAAAGGGATACTGTACATATTTAATACTCAAAGGACTGCCGTTTTAATGTTTCCCCCAGAACCTACAGCTATGCTACATGCAACATGATAGTGAGGACGCTAATGAGACTCGTCGTATGCACAGGATCAGCCGAGTCTTCACTGTGCGCAGGTGTAGCACGAGTGACGGTGTAAGAGACGAATGTAGGCTGAAACAGCTCGCCGTACATTTACTTCCCGGTGTATACGTAGGAGTTTGGGGATTTGTGGGAAGTTTATCATTGGCAATAATGAAGTAATTTGTATCCATTTTTAAAAATGCTTATACGGACAATTCGAGTTTAGCATTATGTGTTTTGTTTATCAATATATAAATTATGCACCTAGGGTTTTTAGTGATTATTCAAATTTTATCACGTGCAATATGTTTAAATTCACTAAACTTCTTTCATCAACTACACAGAAAACAATGAATAATCTAGCAAAATATATATCTTTTGCAACTAAACGTAGAAATAGCAATATATAACCATTATTGTATACATGTTCACCATGCATATTATTATAGTTATATACGACATTATTCGTCCTCTATGTAGTATACATGGTATAACGAAAATAACATTTTTACTTAATGATTATGTATTGATGAAACCGTGTTTGATTTGCTTTATTTCATTTATAAATATGTTTTGTATGACGAGATACATGTATGTTATATAAGTTAATAAAATATATTCTATTCTATTCTATTCAATAATGAAGTAATTTGCACCGAACTCTTCTTTTACGAAATTTTTTCGAAGTTTATAATTTGCAATAATTATCATTTGTACCAATTTCTTTATTTATGAAAAGTTAATCAAAACAATCCGAGACATGCATAGCAGAATGCATTTGGTAAATACGATGCACTTTACTAACATTAGTCATGTAACGTAGAAATGAATAAGGAAATAAGAGCCGTTCCACGAGAAAAGAACAGTGTGGACTGGACTCGGATCAGCCTAAGCATGCCGCGCAGGCTAACCGGGACAGACACTTTTCGCCTCCTGTGGATTTTCTGTTTCAGGATTCGTTACCCTATACCTCTATCCACCTCAGACGGATTAGTGTTTGCGGACTGCGCAGGCTGATCTGGATCGATACATAACGCAGAGTCCATAATGTTGGTTTTCTCGTGGGACGGCTCATATCGAGTTTGGATCTGATCAACAATTTATAAGTAACTTGACGTATAATACCAAATAGGACATCGCTTCTAGATATTTGTAAAAACGTTCAGTCTAAGATAATGTTACATGTATGCGGGTAGTGAAGGTTCTGATGAAGCCGTGCGAATGCATAGGCTCGCCTTAGTCTTCACTATTCGCACAGTCGAAAGATTTACTAGTTTAACATATATTTCGTATTTAACAAGTAGGGAAAAACGATTTATCTGGCGAGCACTTATCTAGGAAACCGCTACTTCTAGTTTAAAGTATTTGTAATCAAGTTCTTTCGGCATAATATTTAGTTTCTAATTGTATACTGATAACGCGTGTTTGACAACACATATTGTCTCCCCTTACTGTAATTCAGTTATATATCACGGCGGCCACCATTTGACATAACTTGTCAATAGTCCACACACCATTGGTCTTAGGCAAATGGTCCATTTCTTAAATATAATATAAGCCCATTGGAGGGAGACAAATGACGCTAGGTACATTAGTCACAACAAAACAAATAATTGAAAACGGTTAAAAGCACAGTGACAAAACGGGAAATGCTCAGCATAAGTAATTCTTCCTTTTATCAAAATGTTTTAAGGTCATCTGCTGCAGACGTCAACATGCGTCTGTAAATGGGAAAGGATTGAATGAGATGGTCACGACTTTATAGTGCAAATACGATTAGGTACTAGTGTCGTAGTTCGTCACTCAATCATAACATGATCCCGAGTTTACCGAGTAAACTTTTGTTCTATCTTAACCCTTTCAGCGCCGAATTGTTTAAAGTAGACTCTCTCCATGTTCAAACTCGGACGACTCTATTATAAGTACAAGTATTCATTCTTACTTGAGTACGTAAGCAAATGATCAGTACTTACGAGTACTTTACCAGCACGTATGAGTACTTTACCGGTATAATGAGTACTTTACCGGTACTTATGTGTACTTTACCGGTAATTATGAGTACTTTACCAGTACTTGTGAGTACTTTACACGTTCTTATGAGTACTTTACCAGTACGTATGAGTACTTTACCAGTACGTATGAATACTTTACCAGTACTTATGAATATTTTACCAGTACTTAGAGTCATTTACCAGTACTTATGAGTCATGTATCAGTACTTATGAATACTTTACTAGTACTTATGAATTCTTTACCAGTATTTATAAATACTTTACCAGTACTTATGAATACTTTACCAGTACTTTTGAATACTTTACCAGTACTTATGAATGTTTTACCAGTACTTCACACTTGTGTGTGAAATGCCACATAAAGTAACCTAATGAAGTAGTTAACTATATAAAGTGAATGTAGTTAAAGGTATGGTAGAACTACCTAAATCAGTGTAATCTACAGTACATTTAATAAATTATAAAACATTAATATCCAGTACATTGTGTATTGATATAGTTAATAAAAATACATACAAATGTTGAAGTGAATGGTAAGAATAATTAAATCATAGTAGTTAAAGGTATGGTAGAACTACCTAAATCAGTGTAATCTACAGTACATTTAATAAATTATAAAAATTTAATATCCAGTACATTGTGTATTGATATAGTTAATAAAAATACATGCAAATGTTGTTGTTAGTATTGTAAGACCTCCGGTCCATTATACATAATTTACATGTGCATAATAAATTCATTTGAGTGCCATCATAATCTTTATAATTGTATGTATAATGATTGAAAAAAGTTGAAAACATTGTGGCAAAGGAGAAATTGCTCGTTTTGAGCAATTTCTCCTTTTGTCACGATGTTTTCAAAAGTCGTCTGCTTCAGGTACGTAAATATGCGTCTACAGGTGGGATAGGGTTAAGAAAAAAACTGAAGATATATTTCTGTACTTACACGTGTTTAGAAACCTCTAGAAAACTTGGCTTAAACAATATTTTATTTATATTCGTAATTACATATACATATTAATAAATTTCATATTATATGTAAAATGGATTGAGCATTAAGCGTATTTAGCGAATGCTTTCTCTTTAAAAGAAAAAGCTCCTGTGACACAATGGCGAACAATGAAGAAAAAGAACAGATACCCCAAGAGTTGTTTTTCGCAGTTCGAAGCTAAATATATTCCCAAAGACATAATAGTAACGTACATTAGAGCCTTCAATGATCACCTACATTTAAACGTGCTGAACAACCTTTTCCCCACATACGACAAATCTGTAGCAGACGACTTTTCAAACATCAGAGCGAAATCTTTAAACAATCTCTATTAATGATATTGTACTGATTGAATGAATAGAGATGTAAACATTGTGGCAAATGGAGAAAGTGCTCCGTATGAGCATTTCTCCTTTTGCTACACTGTTCTCAAAAGTCGTCTGCTGCAGAGGCTTCACAAAGCGTGGGTATGTGGGTAAGGGATATGTAACTCCTTACAGTTGTTGTAACCATATTCGTTTCACTATTTGTTTATGTTAGTTTCGGTCGGTAAGTGCAAGCTTACAAATACGCAAGTGATAATAAAAGGGTGATATATATATATATATATATATATTGTACTTGTGTTGATAATTACACGCGTGGAAAAAAACAAAAACCTGTGCATCCATGCATCCATGGTAATGATCTAAATCGAGGGCTTCGCGTGAAACGGTTATAACTAAAAACCTATTTTGAAAACCCTGGTTTAGGGGCAATAAACACTCAGGGGCGTAGCTCCCTTTAGGCACTGTAGGCACGTGCCTACACATATTTTCTCAAAATGCCCCAAAATGCAGCTGCGGCGATAGACATCTGCGTAATGTAGCGACCAGATCAGCCTGCGCTGTCCGCGCAGACTGATCCAGCCGACACATTCCGTCTTAGGGGGATAGATGTATAGAGTAGTTATTACTGAAACAGAAAATCCACAGGAGGTGAAAAGTGTCTATCCGGGTAGGCGTGTGTGGCATGCTTAGGCTGATCCGGGTCGTTACTTGACGCAGAGTCCACAATGTTGATTTTCACACGAGACGGCCTACACATTGATTATTGCAAAGCTACGCCCCTGACAATGCAAATTTAGATGCCATTGCTCTGAAGGAGCTCTGAAGGAGCAATGGCACCTACATTTCCATTGTCTCCTTAGAAAAAATGATTTAACTCTTTCAGCGCCGAATTGTTTAAAATAGACTCTTTCATGTTCATAATAGGGTGTGTCCATTTCTAAATTTATGAAAGTTTTGGACTATTTTGGTAAATAAAAGGCAAACAATGCTGATTTCAGGTGAGACAGCTCGTTACGAGCTGACTCACCGGAATCTGCATTGTTTGCAAAAAGCTCAATATTGCCCGTGGCGCTGAAAGAGTTAACGCTTATAAAGACTTTATGGCGAGGTGATTAACCTTGGTAATAAAATACCGATTTTAATTACAACCGTTTCACGCCAAGCCCTCGAAATGAAAACTACTTACCAGAAACCTTGAAACCTTCTACGACTAATCGGCGAACATTACAGGGCCAGATTAGATTGCGCGGATGCACTCGCTGATCTGGATCTAACCTGTTCGCAATTACCAAGGCGTATGTTTTCAAAAAGCGGGACTTCGTTTTACAAAGTAGTCTGATAGTAAACGAAATATTTCACGGGAGACACTTTTGTTTCATCAGGATCGGAACATGTGGAAGCTAAAAAATATTGTCTAGTATCTATGAGATTTGTCAAAGCAATCTAGGCTCTTTACACATGCATGTAGTCTGTCAAAGAAAGCAATCAGTTAGGATCTACGATATTGAAATAACAAGAACAGAAACATTTTATTTCGTATTTCATATATAGCGGACCCATGGCTGTTTTGCCCTTGATACAGTGACCGACTTTGACGTGTTGTGTCTTGAACATCCACCTCGCACTCCCTTCACCAACGCTAACGATTGCACGATTAACCTCCAGCCTGATCCATCTGGCTCAAAACTATAACACTTTACTCTGTTCTCACACTTTGTGCTCAAGTATTTGATTGGCCAGGCACCAATTCTTTCTCCAAATTGACTAATCAAATATTATATTTGGAGCAAAGAGTTCATTTCTGAATACATGTGGAGAAAGTTTGCAGAGTTTTATAAAACAGTAGAAGTCCTACGGGTAAAATATCAAAGAAACGACGGAATGTTATTGAAATACTTTTCAACTTTATTCGATAATTATTCTTTCATTTATACACTGTTTCCATTCTTTTTACTAAATGCTTTTAATATTTTTTTTATGTGGGATTGGTTAAATAAAAGATAAAACCAAATCAGGCTCAAATATACTCATTTTCTGAGATGGCGGTCCTGCGTATTATGTTTCCCTAGTGTATGTAAGAGTCTGCAATTAATTGATATTGAACTTATTTTTAGAAAAGCACAAATGTCTTTATATAATCTATGGATACGTTTACTATTACCCCCATATAAGGAATTATTTAGACGCTTAAGACGCGAAATGTAGAAACATTGTCTGTTATTTGTTGAGATAGTTCCTGTGCATAGATTTAGATATTTGGTGATAATACTGGTATTTGCACGGATGATCCTCTCCTTGTATACAGAGTATCAACGAAGTGGACGTTTATTGACAACACATTGAGAACAATAAAAAAAGAGAAAACAGTTTCAATTCATAAGATAAAACATTTTTCTAAGATATTCTCAAAGGGCTTGGATCTTGACATAGCACCAAGTCAAGGGTGAACTACTAATACACTCATGCACGGTCGTTCAGAGAAAGAGGGAAGTCAACGTTAATGCTACCCTTGGTCGATGCTTCTCTGATACAGACGGCATTTATTAAACCCTCTGCAGCAGACGCGTTTTGAAAACATTGTAGGAAAACGAGCGACTTTTCTTTTTCTTATAATATTTTCAACTCTTTTACGACAATATACGTTCATTTTTCTCGATGTTTCAACTTTTCCCGTACAAGTTTTGAAAGCAGACAACACTTAATGGCATGTGCTGCTGTGGTTTTATGAAAACTTATCCATGAAAGAGTCCATGCCACTTAAACACCAGAGATCAGCTGCACTTTCATCATATTAATATTCTGCGTAGGCGTTTTCCCAAGCGCTTCACAAAACTGTAGCACTGCCCGTAGTTTCACGTCGCCACAATGTTTTTCAATTTATTTAACAATCATTGTTTTATTTATAGAGATTTTCCACATTATTGCTTAGATATTTTTAAAGTCGTCTGCTGCACATTTGTTATATGTGGGAAAGAGTCTACCTGGTTCAGAAATGCATGCGAACATTATACTGGTCCCATTCGTGGATAAAGGAACACGTTGGCTTTTATGAACAGAGAAGAGTCAGATCACACTGTACCTCTGCTTCTTCTAACCACAATATACACACGCTGACAAACTCTTAAAACAAGCTTGTGTAAGTCATATTTGAACAGATTGATCGGATGCACAGGCTGATCTTGATCTGCACTCTTCATAAAACCAACTTGTACTTTTTCCTTGGTCCGAGCTTGTTTGTTTCCATAAATAAAAATCCCGAACTTGGTTAACCCTTTCCCTCATACGGCAATTCTGCAGCAGACGACTTTGAACGTTTTTTGTCAAAAAATAGAAAATCTCCATAATTGAATGGATAACCTATGACAAAAAGTGGAAAACATTGTGGCAAAAGGAGAAATTGCACGTTTTGTGCAATTTCTTCTTTTGTCACTATGTTTTCAAAAAGCCGTCTGCTGCATAGGCGTCAGAAAGCGTCTATATGAGGGAAAGGGTTACAATACATACAACGTCTAAATAAGATCTTTGGCACATTGGTCAGGATTGCGTAAATATCGTCAAGAAGCAATGATACATTAAAATGAATTACTTGGCGAATTATCGAATTGCAGAATTGCTTTTGTGGTATATAATTTAGTGCATTGCAGTATTCATCACGTTGTACAGGGAAAATATATGTGAACTAAATTTCACGTTTATTGGCATCATATAGGTGTCTCTATTTATTTGAGTGAGATTTCTCAAATTTAAAAAATGTGCCTCTTTATATTAGAATGACATCCCTGTAAAATAGGGAAACATATCTCTATCAAGGGATATATCTCAACGTAAGAGAAATATCCCTCAACATTAAAGACGTCCTTCATAATTAAAGAGATATATCTTATGTTTAGAATTCTGAGGATTGTTTCGCTCAGATATGGATATTTTTTTTAATATTTATATAATTGTTTTATGAATTTAACTAAATTGAAAGCCTTTTTTTTTTTTTATCTCAAATGTCCAATTTCAACATTTGCTGTTTTCTCATTGTTCTATACTAAGTCTTAAGTTTAAACTTATTTATTTTACATCGATTGCGAAACAAGCTTTAAGCTTATATTAATCACGCTCGATGTCTGCTTCCTGGAAACTTAACCAGTACTCGCGCCGTTTGTGTGGAAAAATCCCAAAGGCAGAACCCGCTCATGACGGGATTCGAACCCGGGACCTTGGGAACAAGAGGCCGACGCTCTACCTCTGTACCACTGTTCTGTACTAGTCCAGGACTGTTGTCAGAATATATTGAAAGGTATAATGTGGATAACGGGTCTATGTTAATTGGTATCTAATAGAAACAATGTAACATAAATACCTTATGTTTAGAACTACATATGAGCCGTTCTACGAGAAAACCAACATTGTTGACTCCGCGTAAAGTATAGTCCCGGATCAGCCTAAGCATGCCGCGCAGGCTAGCCCGGACAGACACTTTTCGCCTTCTCTGGATTTTCTGTTTCTTGAATTATTACTCCATACCTCTGTCCCCCTGAGACGGAATGTGTCGGCCCTGATCAGTATGCGCGGACTGCGCAGGCTGATCTGGGTCGATACATTACGCAGATCCAAAAATGTTGGTTTTCTCGTGGAACGGCTCATATGTATCTCTTTTACGAATAAACTAAAACTTCTTTTTTATAATATGTGCATACATGAAAAAGTGTCATTCAAAGTAGCCATTATTCCAGTCAAAATGTCTTTGTAACTCAGTTTGCAATCATCCTTTAATGCAATAATTGTGTTGATTGCTTACCATAGATTTATGAGATACAAAGATTCATTCTAAAACCGAAGCAGTAAATGGGATTGATAAGGAAATTATACCGTTTTCTATATATATCAGACCTTAAGTGTTCAAGTGTGTCAGAATTTGAACCAAGTCGTTGACAAACAGCTCTTAATGTAACGTTGCACTCAGTACAATCACCCACACAACTCAAACGTTTGAGCATTCAACTGGGCTAAATTTATTGAAGTCCGCCAGAATCTCTATTCGTTTTGTTGTTGTATTTATTGGTAATTAGGAAGCGTTTGGTGAGATAGATCCATGCATGTGCAGGTATATATTGGCCTTAACCCGCAGCAATATTTATACGGTGAATATCCAGCGTTTTTGTCACGACGCTCATTTCAACCCTTTCAGTTGAACATTTTTATCAAAATCGCCTACTTTGAACATTTCAGAGTATAAATAAATATTTCTGAAAAATCTCAATAAACACTACAAGACGTTTAAATATAGTTAAAACCGTGACACAAGGAGAAGTTGCTCGTTTTGAGCATTGTCTTCCTTCCCCATGTTTATTTCAAACAGTGTTTGCTGCATTAAAGTGTTAAATGGCGTCGGTATGAGGGAAGTGCATTCACGTCTGTGCAACAGACATCTTCCCATTTTTCGCTATACCAGCAAACCATTCACATTGACGTGGATTTCAAGCGTGTTTTTCGAACAACTAAGGCCAAAATGTAGGTACCTTAGTATCTTTATGTTCTTAACCATTTTCCACCTGCAGACGTATTTTGACGCAATAGCAGCAGACGACTTTTGAAAACATTGTGGCCAAGGGTGAAATTGCTCATGATGAGCAATTTCTCCTTTGGCCACATTGTTTTCAAATATATTTAACAATTAAGCTATCTTTTATGGAGATTTTTCAGGTTTTTGTCACTCTGTTTTTAAAGTCGTCTTCTGCAGATGTGTTGTATGTAGGAAACGGTTAATTTAGTTAGTTGATGCAATTTGTGTATATATATATATACATGTAGTTAGTTGATGTGAATTGGAGAATTATTTTGGAAGACATTTAATTTCTACTCCTATGTAACATTTTCATTTTGTAAATATATGTCAGGATATTACTTGCTATACATACATTGCTGAACATGGACCATTTAATTAATTATGTTGGGAACATCGAATGTCAATGTATTCAACCGCTTATGCTTTTTCAATAGATAATTGACAAGTAGCAGTGAATTATACCCTGATGAGATCACTGTTTCAAACTGTGCACATTATCAAGTGAAACTCTTCTTTCTTTACCCTGGTTTAGACCTATTGGCTGTTCCACGAGAAAACCAACATTGTGGACTCTGCGTAAAGTATCGATCCGGATCAGCCTAAGCATGCCGCGCAAGATAATCCGGGCAGACGCTTTTCGCCTTCTGTGGATTTTCTGTTTCAGGAATCATCACTCTATACTTCTATCCACGTGAGACGGAAACTGTCGGCCCAGATTAGCCTGCGTGGCCTGCGCAGGCCGATCTGAGTCGATGCATTATGCAGAGTCCATAATGTTGGTTTTCTCGTGGAACGGCTCCTATCTCTATATGTCAACCGTATGTCAATGCAAGCACCTGGTCGTTTAGATGTAATGTAGAGATATACGACATGTATTTCAAATTGTTAACACGTAAAAAGTTTAGTTTCACTTAAAGAAAATATATCTCTATATTTCAAGGAAGCAAACAATTATATTCTATAAGATAAGATAAGATAAGAAAAGTATTTGTTAATGTGACCTGTGTGAATTTACATACACAAATAACATGTGTTATATAAAGTAACCACACCCGACCCGCTGGGCCTATAAGTCACACTATATATAAACTAGGGATGGAAACGAATACAAATATAGAATTCGATCACAATGTATTCGATCGCAAAGAATTCGAATACTCGACCTTTTTGTGCATGCATTGCCAAAAAAATAGTTTAAAATTTGTTATTAGCTGTAAAGTTATCTTATTGTTGACCTATTGTGTTCATCTCTCAGTACTCGAATTTACATTTCCGTTCAACCTATGAATTCGAATGAAATCAATGTTCGTGAAAATTACGTCAGTAAAGTGTTCAGATTTTAATTAATTGATTACTTGCTTAATGTATATTTTACTAGACATTTAGTTCTGATAACCATGTATACAACTGAATTACCGTCGAACATGACGTAAAATGTTCCCGGCGTGAAGGATGAAGGTTGTAATTAGAGTAGAAATGTGGAACTGCCCATTAGGAGCAATGTAACCTTTCTCTTGCTGTTTATACATGTAACTGAAATATTGTTGAAAATGAGCACGAGATGTTCCCGGTACCATATTGGTAATCAACATATCATTAATTGGCCAAAACGGTAGATTTGTCTGTTTGATGTATCATTCTTAAAAGACATAACTACAAGTTTTACAAGATAAAGTTACTTCGTTTTGGAACGGACCCATCGGTATTGTAGCGATCACTTTAATAGCCATAGCAAGGATTATAAGTTTGACATGTTATCTACAGTATTGACGCCTTCTATAATACGCGTGAAATCAAAAAGCTTGGGTAAAAATTGCAAGTACCCTCAATTTGATTTATATAAAAAAAAAAAAAAAAAATACCCCCTGATTTGTTATCGAATATTCGAATCATGATAAAGCATTCGAATGTTTTTTTGCCATCCCTAATATATACATAATAATAATATTATTTACCTTTTCGCACATACAGCAAATATGGAGACATTAAAAATCTCTACGCAAAATATGGAAACTTTCTTTAAACGAAAGCATATTTATCAAATGGAGTTAAAAATATGTTGGCAAAAGGAAAAATTGCTTGTTTTGACAAAATTCTCCTTATGCCACAATGTTTGAAAAGTTGTCTACTGCAGAGACGTCAGAAAGCGTCTATATGTGGAAACTAATTAATGCACAAGGGTCACATGAAGTGAGTTATTTGCAAATTTTCCATAACACTCTGAATAAATGTAATCTGAAAACTGAGTGTGGAAATAAGACAGCGCATTTATTATGCAATTTCTATTTTCACACAGAGTGTCCAACTCTGTACTAAAACGCAATCTTCGTTTTCAAGATGTCAAAGTACCAAGGTAGTTAATTCACCGGGGTAAATAGGGATTACTCACAAGGCAATTTATCTATCATACATAGCTGATCTTCTCCTTAAATAGCTCTTGACTATAAACCTTGGTCATTTATGGAGATGAGCATTGATCAGAAATACCAGTTGTTCATGATCACTCAATTCATTAAAATAGAGTCATTATAGTGTACGCCTTTTACAAAGCAAACGAAAGGCAACCTGAATTTACACTTTGAGTATTCATAATTCGTTTAAATATAACATAACATAACAATCAATATAAATTTAAGTTTTAAACATTTTAAAAATTATTGGGAAAAGTAAAAGCATATGAAATGATTTATTTTGTACAATAGTGGGTTTTGGAGATATACGGAGACGTTTGTTTTACAACTGTGCAAATTATCTTACAACTTACAACAGCTCTTATAACCTAAGTAAAAAATAGAACTCATTTGGTGCAAAAACACAACACTTAGCTTTTTGAATTATCTTTAACTTATATAAACCATTCGCCCCATATGCTATTTTTAGTGTGGGTTTGTAAAGATCTAGACCAGAATTATAGTATTTAATCTGAGTCGAGAAGAACATCGACATATAAGTCTTTAAGTTAAGCTGTCGTATAGAAGAAGTTAACAGTAGTCCATATCAGGTTAAGGCTTAAATAAAGGTGAATGATTAGAAACAATTCACCGAAACGAAAGGTTAACCCTTTCCCTCACACAACAATTCTGCAGCAGACGACTTTGAACGTATTTTGTCAAAAAATAGAAAATCTCTATAATTGAATGGATAACCTATGACTAAAAGTGGAAAACATTGTGTCAAGAGGAGAAATTGCACGTTTTCAAAAAGCCGTCTGCTGCAGAGGCGTCAGAAAGCGTTTATATGAGGGAAAGGGTTAAGCGTAGATAGAATTGGTGACTTTGTTTCATGGTGTACATAGAGCCTCAACTATATTACATCAGGATCGAAAGGAACATTACAAGGAGGTTTATTACATCTTTTACGATTGGGTTAGTATAACACAAAGGAATACATCTTGATTAATTCTCTGTTTCAAATAGTGAATTTTCTTCTCTTTCCTACATATAGACCCCTGCAGATGCCTCTGTAGCAGACGACATTTGAAAATATTTTGACCAAAAAGGGAAATTACTCATAATGAGCTATATCTTCTTTTGCCACAATGTCACCATGTTTCCAATAATTAAACTTTCATTTACAGGAATGTTCCTTAATTTTGCCTACATGTTTTCAAAGTCGTCTGCTGCAGATTTGTTGTATGTGGGAAACGGTTCAGGGATACTAATACTGTTAGTTCATACGAAGGACATACATTCCGCTCGTTGCTCCTGTCACATACAGTTGATGAAAATCACAATCTTGCAGAATTAAAAAAAAAATCAGCATTTAACTTGTCTTTAGCTCACCAGAGCACGAAGTGCTCAAGGTGAGTTTTTGTGATCGCTTTTTGTCCTTAGTCGTCCGTCCTCAGTCGTCAGTCGTTCGTACGTCATCAACATTTTTCTTCTTAAAATGTTAGAGGCTACATTTTGCATCTTATCTCCATGACAGTTTATCAGAACATTCCTCTCCATCTCATCTTGGACAAGTTCGAAACTGGGCCATATGAGGTCAAAAACTAGGTCACTAGGTCAAATTAAAGAGAAATCTTTTTAACACTCTGGGGGTCACATTTTTAACTTTAGCATGTTAAATCTCTATCCAAATGTTTCTTTTGGTGATATGTATGTCAAGTTCGAATGTGGGTCATGTAGGGTCAAAATTAGGTCACATTGAAGGACAATCCTGTTAACACTCTAGAGGCCGCACTATTTGCTTCAGCAGTTCGACATGTTGTCAGAAGGTTTGTCTTAATGATATCTAGGTCAAGTTCGAGTATGGGTCATATTGGGTCAGAAACTAGGTCACTAGGCCAACTTGAAGAAAACTTGAGCATGTTGAAACTTTATCAGAACGTTTTTCTAAATCATGTGTATGTCAAGTTCGAATATGGGTCATGTCGGGTCAAAAAGTAGGTCACTAGGCCAAATTGAAGGACAATCTTGTTAACACTGTAGAAGCCGCATGTTTTGCTTCATCAGCTGAAAACCTAATCAGAATGTTTATTTCAATAATATCTACGCCAAGTTCGAATATAGGTCCTGCCGCGTCAAAGCCTTTGTCACTAGGTCAAATTGAAGGAAAACCTTGTATTCACTCTGGAGGCCGCATTTTATTTACTTCAGCAGCTTGAAAGTTTGTCAGAATGTTTGTCTAAAGGGCATCTAGGTCAACAGTCTGGATGCTGAAATTTATCCGAATGTTTGTCTCGATGATATGTAGGCCAAGTTCGAATTTGGTTCATATCTGTTCAAAAACTAGGTCACTTGGCCAAATTAAAGGTAAATCTTGTTTTCACTCTGGTGGCCGCATATTTTGCTTCAGCACCTTAACATGTTGTCAGAATGTTTGTCTGAATGATATCTAGGTCAACAATCTGGATGCTGCAGTTTTAACTTGAGCATGTTGAAATTTATCAGAATGGTTTTCTTGATGATACGTAGGCCAAGTTCGAATATTGGTCATGTCTGTTCAAAAACTATGTCAATAGGCCAAATTGAAGGAATATGTTGTTAACACTGTAGAATCCGTAATTTTTACTTCAGCATCTTCAAATTTGGTCAGATGTTTATCTTAATGATATCTAGGCCAAGCTCGAATATGGATCATAAAACTAGGTCACTATGCCAAATTAAAGGGAAATATTGTTTAATCTATGAAGGCCGCATTTTTAAGTTGAAACTTTGTGAGAATATTTGTCTTGTTTCTCAAATTTCTTAAATTTCATTTAAATTGTTTTTAATAACTGTTCCCCAACTAACTAGGCTAAGCTTTTTTTATGAGTTTGTTTACGGAGTTCACTAGGCTACGCTTTTTTAATTGTTTGGTTTACTGCTCTGACGACTCGATTCATCAAAGCTCAGAAAAAAGATTCGGGTGATGTTTTTCCTATTTATTTCTGTTATATTACTAAACATAAACCGTTCCTCCCCAAACAGTTTGTTCATTCAGAACATTGTAATCTTGCTATATGTTGACTCTACATGAGAGCTTTTTCTTTTAATTTCATAAATGCTTAATTTTGATATTAAATATCTTTAAACTTGTTAGAATTATTTGTATTTTATGTTTATATACTCTCATTTTTTGTTATCATACTTCTGCTCAACTGGAAGGAGAACAGACTTCCCTCTCTCCTTCCAAAGCTTGTGTCACACTTAACTTATAACTAGAGGCATTAACACTTAAGTTAATATCTGTTAATATTTCAGTATCTATGTTTTTTGTTTATCTAATTGATCTAGTTAGATCAGATTTAAAATTAAGAAACTTCAGCTTGTACGAAACTTTATTGTTGCAGTCAATGTTAAGCAAACGGTAAACCAAATGGTTTGAAGAACTTTACATGCTGAATATCACATAGATCGTAGCATATAAAGTGTATAATCCCTACGTCAAAATGGACCCTTTTTGCTCTTGATAACATTTTATTATAGACTATGGTATCCAGGTGAGCAATAAAGGAACATCTTGGCCTTCTTGTTTAAGATAAAGGTACATTTGGCCTTCTTGTTCAAAGTATTTACATCCTGTCCGTTTGCACAGGTTATTTAAATGTATTGAACTGCATCTGCTTCCATTTAAGTCATGCTTTAAAATCATGCGCGGCGTCTTTGATGCTTAGCATCAAAATTCGTCTTATAATTATATAGCATATGAACCATATAGAGACTATGTGTAGTAGTTTAACGAGGTAATGTGGGTGGATTTTTTATCAATTGTTCTAAAAAGAAAACTCGGACACCTGGGGTATAAAGACGCATGAAAAAAAAAATAGATTGAAAACAATTACGCGACTTATTCAAGTAACATGGGATTGAAACACGATGGTTTTAAGTTGTTTCGTAATTTTAATATCTATATAAATGATATATACGTGTGTACTTCGATGTACACAATTGTGACAATGGAATTCTTGTAACAGAGGATGTTCAATATACTGATTAGTTATTAGAAAGATAGCACTGAGTTTGCACATTACTACATTGTAACATGTATATGTAATATGTTATGTATGTTTTGTGAACCTGATACCTGATTACGCAAATATGTCATTGTATTGCATTGTATTGTATTAAATGCAAAATGGTATTTACATTAAAAAAGGACTGAGCTACAATGTGTGTCCAATATGTAGATATGTATACGTATATATGGCATATAACATGTTGTGTTGTTGCTGTTACTACCAATGGTACTATATCCACTGTCTGTCTCTCGGATGTAGCGGTTAGAGCGTCCGCATTGGTTGCAAGAATCAGTGATCGATCCCCAGTAGGATCATACAATATACTTTAAAAATGGTAGAAATGGCTTCTCTCCTTGGCACCAAGGTTTGTGGGAAAAGAAAATCGACTTACTCATCAATGTCAGCAAAATAAAACCGTAAATACTGGTAAATTACACAGAAAACGCCGAGATATAACTGGAATACTGTTGACAAAGCCATAAATTTATACCATTCAATAAGCATAACTCGATAACTCTATTAAGTCCTCGGGCATAATATATACTCCTTGTATGGGCGGTAAATCGGTTTCCGGTTGCGTTATGCGGTTTTAAGTAATCCCTTAGTTTTTTTGTGTGTGTTTTTTCAAAATGTCATCGCATTTCCTTGCATTTCGTTTTCGAGAAGGTTCCATATCAAAGCACATTGTATGTGTTTGTAGGTGTATTTGTACGCGTGTACGTATACGTATTCATGTATTCGAGTATGGACACTCACATTCACAGCATCTCACCCTTCCTTACCACACACCCATTCATGAATACTCTGTGTAAACATACGCATATATATGGTATAGGCTGCTAAATGCAAACTGTATTGTTTTATTGCACTAATATTATATTGCATGACACGTCTGTTGTATGTTTGTATTGTTTTGCCTTTTTATCATTTGTATGTATGTTACACTATCCGTTATTGGCGGCAATACAATATACAATATACAAGTTTTATAGTCAATTTAAACAAACAAAAATCATAACAAAGACAAAGGAATTTCAGAAGAGCCCCACGTATAAACGTACATATATAACCTAAAGTTATTCTCATATTTATATCTATACACAGTTACACACACTGAAGACACATGTGTAATACATGATGAGCTGGGTGAGTATTGTAATTGTATATGTTTGTGATTGAGTGTTAACTGATGAAATCTGAGGCATTTATGAGAAAGTCTATCTGAGAGTATATAACTATCCTTTTCCCACAATGTTATCAAGAACGTCTTTTATATATACGTAAATATGTCACATGTTTCTTTATCAGGGACGGATCAGATATGTTATATGTATGGGTGTAAAAATAAATATATGTCCACTAGCCTATTTAATTTGAAATAAAAGATTTTTTAAATTCACATTTTATTTGGATAATAAAGAAATTCTACTATGTATCATCTGCACGAACCCGATACATTTACGACTAACAATATTCATACTCGGCAATTAAATGGCCAATTATTATTCTCAATGTCCAATTTAGAAATTGCCAAGTATTGTGCGGCTGACTCTCTTTGACTTGTGTATTTTCATATACTGACAATGCGTTCAGTCAGAGACCTAACTGCGTATATAATATCTCTGAGTGTACAGAACGCACGGGCGTGGTAACTGTGCCATTACGATGTAGTCTAAGTTATCTCCCTTCGCCTACTTCTCTATTTAACAGATATTTGATGAGAACACGTGAATTTACTAAAAAGTCCTGTGTTGCGGTTACTTATTACACGGCGCATCAGTTATTGATTGATTGATTGGTTGGTTTTTTACGCCGCTTTCAACAATGTTCCGTTATATCGCGGAGTTATTTAGGTAACCTACCTTGACTTCTGGTCCATTTATCCTGACACCAGCCAGTCTGTCATAATGCTAACACCGCAACTCTGAGCGAGCGCCAAGGATGGCAGCCATTACTACCCATTTTAAAGTACTTGGTATGACCCGACCGGGGATCAAACCCGTGACCTACCGCACACGAGGCGGACGCTCTACCACTACACCACAGAGGTATACCTGTTGATATACAATATAATGCAAACATAAGCGGTGCATCATATGTTTTCCGATATATATTGAAATAAGTTCTTTGTTTATCATGCGTGTTTTCTTTAGACGGTTTAATTTTATTGTTTTTATTTTATGTTAATAAAATGGCTATTACTCTTCTAAATTATAAACATCTCTAGAAACGATTCAAAATCAAAGACAAGTAAAAAGCAATTTATTGAAATACACGTACAACTGAAGCTCAGAACAAACGCATATTTTAATGGTCACTATTCACAACCCTGGAAGATCTTGGTGTTGCAGATGATATGGCGTTATTACCCCCGTCCCACTACTACGCTCAGGAAAGCACATTATTGTTAGATCACTTTTATTTCCGGGTCGGTTTAGAAAGAAAACAATAATAAGCCCTTCCACGGAAAAAGGACACAAATTGGCTTGTTTGGAGAATTCAGAACCGGATATGTCTAATTAAGATATACCCTGTTCACATATTACTAACGCAAGATTGACAGAATATTCTGTATAATTGTGAAGAGTCTATAAGACGTAGCTGATGGACAGGGTGATGTGAACCTGCACTGTTTAGAAATGCAAACATGTACCTTTTCCCACAGAAGGGCTCATAAGTGTCAGAGTAAGTGTTTCTGATATATATTGGATTAATTTCTTTGTTTACAACTCGTGTTTATGACAAGGTATAACCGACCTTCATTGGGTTATACTCTTCCGATATGTCAGCTTCTCTATACATCAATTCGAATCAAAAACAAGTAAAATGCAATAGAAAGATACGTAAAACTGGAGATCAGAACACTGAGAAGACGGAAACATTATGGTCTCAACTTAGTTACATCTCTAGGAGGTTTTGATTTGACCGATAATTTGTTTTTACACGCATGGTCGCGGATTTTGTTCAAACTTTACACATTTTCTCAACTTGATGAAAGAAATGGAAAATGGCAAAAAAAAACTTTGCTATAGACTTAGGTTGCCATAGCAACTGGCTCTCGTTTTTTATAGGACTGATTTCAATGGGAAATTCACTAAATTTTCCAATCAGTTTTTAGCATAAATGAAGATATATATGCAAAAGTTCATATTTTTTACCAAAAGTCATCATTTGATGAAGGAAATTAAGTAGAAAACAATTGATTATCATATTGTTAAATGTGGTCTCAAACCCTTCTTTGCAAATGGTGTTTTTTACTGGAAAAAAGAACACTTTTTTGCCATTTTGTGAATGGTTATAAAAAGTTAATGCGGCCATATGAATACAAATGAACAATGGATGCATGAAGGTCAACATCTCTTCTCACAAGAAATGAAAACAAGCTATGGGGAACAGTGCCTCTAAAATTAGTTACCATGGATACAAAATGTATCATCTTAAAATAAAAAATAAAAAAATAAATTGTTTAATGTTTATTTTAATATTGCCAGCATATGGGTTTAAAAAAAATGGATCTATTTATATCATCACCTCTTCCATTGCTATGAAATATACTATTTTTCTAATATTCGAAAAAGCATTTTTAGCTACGCGCTCGTGAAAATATTCAATTGTATCACGTCTCGATGAGATATATTCCATATCCACTCAAAACAAACAAATATCCTCTATATTATAATGACCGCACACAACTTCTATTTTTCAAGTATTGAAACAATATTTACCGTGTGGAAATAAATTCAAGTTCATATACATGTACATGATAAGGAAGATTTTGACGTTGGACGTCTGTCACAATCAGTCAAGATCCCAAGCTGAGTATTGTGTATGCATTGGACAGGCAAATGAGATGGTCAACTGTAACTAAAGATATTGAATATATAACTGTTTTCATATTTTTAGTAACAGTGACCTTGACCACCCCCCCCCCCCCCCCCCCCCCCCCCCCCCCCCCCCCCCCCCCCCCAAAAAAACACAATCTGATTGAAGATATTCATTATACGTTTGAAGTACATTATGTTTTTATTATTTGGGGAAAATTTCAAATCAATGTAACAAAAAGTGAGGAAACTATGTTGAATTCTCATAAATAAATAAATAACCAAAATACATCAAAATGTATGTGTTTTACCCTAAAAAACAGTCCCCGCTCAGCCTCTTTATCATTCAATGTGAAGAAGGTTATTAGATGCACAAGTTTTCCTAATTTTGTCATAAACCTACAAAATAGATGAAGTAAAATGGTATTAGGAAAGTCATTGGTTATACATCTGATAATTTTCTGTTCATGTATCTTCAATATAGGTTCGAATGTTCAACGTCAGTGATTATGAACCTAGTCACAGGTTCGATCCAAAAGTGCCCCGCACCAATTATGGTGGAGTACCCTTGGGCAAGGAAATGTGTAGTACTGGTTTGTTTACCCAGGGATCACAAACAAGTGAATTAATGCTGTGATATTACTGAAAACAAGTTAAAACGGCTAAAAAACCCAATAAAACAAATATCTAAAATTGCAAGGGAGGTAATTCATGTTTTTTTTATTTTTCTAAATAACTAAGGGAGGTAATTTGTATTTTTTGGTGATGAGGTATTTTAAAATCTTATTTATGCAAAAACGATCATATGTTGCCCGTAGCTTTTTTCTTGCGTTTGATAAAGCAAATGTTCATCTATCTATTTATGTAATTCACTTAATTTGAGATGGCTGCCTTTTTTTTTTAAATAAGTGGTAAATATTGCGTTTTTCATCAAAAACTCAACTTTGCACACTGTTTCCATGGCAACAGGGCAATATTTGAAATTTCTAACACTTGTTTTCTGAATAGTTCACTGATGTCAATATGTGGAATAAGTTTAAGTTTAAGCAATATCCGTGACTATGCCTGCCGAAAAAGTTTAAATGCTTACAGAGAATAGCTATTAATGTGTGCGTAGAATCGATAAAAAATGACAACAAGAGAATACTGCAAAGTGAAGAAATACTAGAAATACTAGAATGAGATTACTCAAGACTGGTCAATTTCTTTAAGTCTGAGAGTTATTTTAAAACATGCCATAGCATTTCCGTCCAAGTGTTGAAATGAAAACAAATATTAATCGAACGGCCAGTAATTACGTTTTAACATTGACGTTTGACCTAGGTATTAACCCTTTAAACACATACAACAAATCTGCAGCAGACGACTTTGAATACGCAGAGACAAAAATATTGATTACCTATAAAATGAAAGTTTTATTTTTAGAAAGAGTTGAAAACATTGTTGCAAAAGAAGAAATTGCTCATCATGAGCAATTTCTCCTTTTACCACAGTGTTTTCAAAGGTCGTCTGCTGCAGAGGCTTCAGAAAGCGTCTGTTTGTGGATAAGGATTAAGAGCGATTCTAGTACATATGAAGATCATTTTCTTTATAAACTCATACAGTAATTCAAAGGTAGCTATAATAATTTCACAGGAATTACTGACAAAATGTAGCATTTTCAAAGAATTTAAAGGTTTGTGGCTATTTATAAAAAAAACATTCTGTGAGTGTCCTTAATATTATTTAGTATGATATACATTTTGAATTGGAGCAAAAATATGTTCATACACATGACAATGTGCTAATGAAGATCCTGATCAGACTGCTAATGCATTGTATCTGATCAAGACTTACACTTTCGCCATATGCGATCTGGAGCCAAGGTGACAGATGTGTGAAAGCTTAAAACAACCATGACCGTAATGCACCTTTGCATGTGTTTCATCTACACATCCTTAATATGTAAAATACTGTAAAATCAGTGTGAGAAAGATACTCGACTGTTTCCGTCGTAACGTACAAGTAGTTGTCGACGTCAGTTAACGAAATAGTAAACATTGAGTCACTCCCCAAGTGAGAGTTTGACTGAAGTTTATCAAGTAGTTAATATAATACATAAGTTGGGTTTTCCCCCAAAGTTGTTTCGTAAAGTACTCGCATTGTACCGTTGGTAACATATCAGATGCTAATGTAGACACATCACAAATGACAAAAAGACGGATGTTTGATGCAAAGCATCAAAGAGAAGCAGCAATATTTCGTTTCCCATGAAGAAATAAGAAAAAAGATCATTTAAATCCACAAACATTAGAACAATTTAATCTGTAGTCAGTAATGCTGATATCGGTTATTGAAGATATAAGTTTTATGTAGGATATTTAACCTGGCAGGGTCTGTGTTTTAAGTGAATGAGATAATTTAGAGTTAAACTGATCATGAAAAGCGACATATAATACTAAAGATAAATGGACAAGTGGTTATGATAAATTTAAATTAGTACCAAAAACAATCAACTATTTGTATTGAACACACGCCCTGTTATGATAATGTTTTATCAAATAATGCTGACACACAGAAAGTCTGTTTTTCGTTTGTATCGGTAAGTCATGATAGTGGATAAGGGTTTCCCACATAAAACAAATCTGCAGTAGACGACTTTGAAATTATCAAGTAAAAAATCTCTATAAATGATCGTATGATAATTGAAAAGTGTTGAAAGTATTGTGGCAAATGCAGATATTGCTCATTATGAGCAATTTCTCCTTTTGCCACAATGATTTCAATGATGTTTACCCTGACAGACTTTAAAATCATCAAGTACAAAACATAGAAAATCTCTATAAATGATAGTAAGATAATTGAAAAGAGTTGAAATTATTGTGGAAAATTGAGCAATTGAATATCAAAGCTGTCGGATTACAAACGAACAATCTCGAGTTGACGAAACTCGTTTCGTGATTAGCATTCAGAAAATCAAGGAAACGTATTTCAATGTACACGTAATCCGAAAGACTGACAAGAGCTGCAGCGACTTTTGAAAACATTGTGACAAAAAGAGAAATTGATCACGAGAAATGTATCCCTTTGCTACAATGTTTTCTACTTTATGTCCATAAATTATACCTTCATTTAGCAAGATGTTCCAATGTTTACTTAATGTGCTACATATCTGTTGTACGTGGGAAAGGCTTAACATAGGAACTAGTTTCAGCTTTTTTGAAAACGTTAAACCAGTGCATGAAAATATACTTGAATTTATTTCTCAAACTGTAAATTTACCAGTTGATATAAGAGTTGAAATGCTGTCTACATTAACAGTGATAATTTAAATGCAGTTCAGTTAATCCGATCGCACTTTGTTTGTAAGAACGAGAAGATTTCATTTTATTTAAGTTTTCTGGATGTTCACATCGCATCCGTGATAAAACATGTTGTCGGCTAGGCAAAATACACCGATATCGTGTTTACCGTGATATTCATGAAATGTGAAACTGCTACAGCGAAAAAGAACGAAATTGATTTTCTCAAACTGTAAATTTACCAGTTGATATAAGAGTTGAAATGCTGTCTACATTTACAGTGAAAAGTTAAATACAGTTAAGTTAATCCGATCACACTTTGTTTGTAAGAACCAGAAGATTTCATTTCATTTAAGTTTTCTGTATGTTCACATCGCATCCGTGATAAAACATATTGTCGGCTAGGCAAAATACACCGATATCGTGTTTACCGCGATATTTATGAAATGTGAAACTGCAACAGCGAAAAAGAACGAAATTGATCTTGAAACAGATATTTCTGTGGTTTAAATATTTTCATGTCTGCATTTTGTGATGATAATTGTACTCAAAGTTAACTTTGAATCAAGTATGTACTGAACATGGAGTCAGATTATTAAAAGCAAAGCAAATGAAAAATGTATGTGAAATTACGATAAAAATGAAAATCTATACATAGACTAAAGATGAATGGTACTGTCTTTTATTTTAGCTCTTAACTTGATTCGGGAACCAGAGTCGCTGCGCGGCCGCTTACGACATTTACCAAATTAAGATCGGTTTAAAACGCGTTGGTGAATACGGATTAAATCTAAAACGTGGACTAAAATATTTGAATCAAGGATGTACTGAACATGGAGTCAGATTATTAAAAGCAAAACAAATGAAAAATGTATGTGAAATTACGATAAAAATGAAAATCTATAAATAGACTATAGATGAATGGTACTGTCTTTTATTTTAACTCTTAACTTGATTCGGGAACCAGAGTCGCTGCGCGGCCGCTTACGACATTTACAAACTAGACCAAATTGAGATCGGTTTAAAACGCGTTGGTGATTACGGATTAAATCTAAAACGTGGACTAAATATTAAGATTTAGATTTAGTCAAAAATCTAAGTTGAAAAGTTTAGTGAATACGGGATGTGGCTTCTTCGTCTAATTACTGCGTAATATATCATAGGATGTAATTTTAAGGAACCAGACTACATTTACCAATTCAATAGAAGGGTTCTCTATTTTACTGTCTAGACTAGATACAGTATGAATTTCGCTTAAATAAAAATGTATATACTGGCCTTTGTCTTTTGTTTTTAATTTGTAAAACTCACACAAGTATATAGAGTGTAAAAGGGACGTTTTAAAAGTCATTACCTTAAATTAATGTACTTAGTAAGGACAAAGAGAAATCAAGATATGTGGTCACGCTGGCAGGTCTAAATATTCTCCTTGTCCGAAATTTCTAAGCATCCCTACAGGAAGCCGCCTACTGGCGGCTTCCAATAATGACTAGTTACCTCCTTGTGCTAAAATATGAAAGCATTCCATCTGGCGGCTTCCAATAAACAATAATAAAATACCCAATACTGTCTAAGTCAACGGAGAGTATCCTCCAACAAATATAGAATTAACATAACATATTAGAGCCCCTCTGTTGGTAAAAGTACAAGTACATCTGCTCAGTTTTGTTCGGGATCTACGCGCATCTAGCAAGTAAGTAAAATGAGAATAATGTGGATCTGTATCTACAATGTTTACAAACAAAAATATTGTGCCTTTTCCCATGGATTGGCCCATTTAATAAACCCTATCAGTAATGGTGTTGGGTCAGGCGATGACATTACGCAACTATCAACAGACCCTTTCGGTTATTGAACAATGTATGAAGACCACAACAATAGAGAAACAAATACAAACTAACATTGATGTCAAAGCTACATGTTCCGTTAACCCAACCATATGGCTCAAACTGCTGTACCATGACATCAAATCGAGGGCTTGGCGTGAAACGGTTGTAACTAAAAACCTATTTTGAAAACCCTGGTTTTGGGGCAATTTTGACCCCTTTGTAAACAATGCAAATTTAGGTGCCATTACTCAGAACGAGCAATGGCACCTAAATTTCCATTGTTTACCAAGTAAAATGATTTAACACTTATAGATACTTTATGGCGAGGTGATTAACCTTGGTAAAAAAATACCAATTTAAGTTACAACTGTTTCACGCCAAGCCCTCGAAATGGACTGCACTTAACCCTTTCCTCTCGTTCAGACTCATTTATACGCATCTGCAGCAGACGACATTTGAAAACATTGTGGTAACATGAGCAATTTCTTCTTTTTATCTTTATTGGATAATTGCATTTTCATTTATAAAGATTTTTAACATCATTTCCTAGATTTCTTCAGAGTCGTCTGCTGCAGATTTTCTGTATGTAGGAAAGGGTTAAAAGAAGAATATATGGACTGTTGTGGCACCACCCTATCTCAAATAAAGTATTCTTAGCAGCAGTAAATAAGTAACTATAGAGAAAATAATAAGCAAGAGAAGATGAAGGCGGATTGGGTATGTGCTTAGAAAGAAGCCCAACGATATAACACGCTAAAGTCCTTACATGGGACATCAGAAGGTAAACAAGGAAGGGCAAAACAACAATTGGCCCAGCACTGAAGAGGGGGAAATGTAGAACATCAACCAGACGTAGGGAACAGTTCAGAGTATGACCCAGAACAGGAGATTAGAGTATGTGTCGCTGCATGGACAAAATGCTAGGCAAAAGAGCCAAACACTTTACACGGGACACCAAAAGGTAAAAGGTAAAAGAGGAAGGGCAAAACAACAACACCTGGTCCGGCACTGAAGAGAGGAAAATGTAGAACATCAACCAGACTTTTGGAACAGTTCAACAGATGACCCAGAACAGGAGAGTAGAGTATTTGTTGCTGCCTTTAATGCATGCCAATCAGACATAATGCACATTATGCATTACATCTTTCCCACGTACAGGCGCATGCTGACGCATCTATAGCAGATGACTTTTGAAACCATTGTGACAAAGACGAAATTGCTGACAATTCCGACTTTTCCCACAAAGATTTCACCTCTATTCAATAATTAAACTATTGTTTATAGAGATAATCAATATTTTTGCCGAGATAACTTCAAAGTTGTCTGCGGCGGAAGTGTTGTTTATTAGAAGGGAATAAGTAAGTAAGTATCCAGATTACATTTTCTGGCAGACGGGAACGAAACTAATCCTTGACGATGTTTTAACCATTTCTAATATACAGACACTTTCTGACGCTCTCTGCAGCAGACGACTCTTGAAAACATTGTGACAAAAGCATAAATTGCTCATGATGAGCAATTTATTCTTTTGCCACGATGTTTTCAACTTTATATAATTATCATACTTTCATAAATAGAAATTTTTCGTATTTTACCCAGATGTTATCTAATCTTCGGCTGCCGATTTGTTGTATGTGGGAAAGGGTTAAGTCTAAAAGCCCTTCTCCTTTATTATACTTCTTTTGGTGCGATACTGTGTCTAGATGTTTCCAAAAGTCGTCTGCTGCGAATTTTCTGTGTTGTATATGGGAAAGAGTAATATCTAGATCATTAATACATGTTTACAAATAATTCAAACGTATATATTTAAAGACATAACAGAAATTTGCTTGGACAAATGAAGATGTAGAAGCTTTTTTATCTTTGCCCTCAATGTTACCAATGTTTAAGTCAAAGTAGATTAAGTTATTAATATACAATATGAGCCCGTCCGTAGGGAAAGGGGCCAGATTGTTGTTTTGAGAAAACAGAAAATACCGATAAGCATGCGCATCCGCACAGTCTGATCAAACTATACATTGTTCACATTTACTCACATAAGCTACATGGAAGCTTTTTCAAGTTGTGTAGATTTTGAATGGACGGAGCGAATTTACAGGCTGATCTGAACCTGTACTGTTCAGAAATCTCAACTTCTTTATGTTCCCAATTACAGACTCGTAATTAGTGTGCTTAGTCTGCTATGTAAATCCGACAAACAAGAGTGTAAGAAATTGAAAGAATAATGAATAAAGAACAACTCTATAGAAGCGTTGTCTAAAATTATAAATTATATCAGTGGCAAGTTAAACTGCATGAGAAGCAGGTTTGCAAACCACTTATTTTACGCTTGAATTAAACGTCACTGGTCCATTCAGTGGGTTATTCAATAAAAACAGGTGAAAATTACCTCATTCGACCTCGTGACAATACCGACCAATCAGATTGCATCGTATAAGTCACATGGTTCATACGTCAATCGTTTACGTCAGTCGGTATACAATATCGGCGCAGCTTAAGTATATTTCCGACATTATTATTGGAGAAACTGTGTTAAACAGCGGCTGGTCCGCTGTGTTATAGTGATTTGTTTATTATTTTTGTTTTTCATCTAATGTACTAAGAGTTTATTTAGTGAATCATGGCACCAGGTCCCGTTGACGAGTTAGCATTACTCGAACTGGAAAGGTAAGAAGAATCAGTGTATTATTATATCAGTAACTCGTAAATATACTTAAAACTTCAATGGCTACCGCGCAGTATAGTTCAGTTGTATGTATATGCTATGTACTCGCGCAGTCGTACTACATCGACTGGGCGTTGGCGCTCTATGCATCGACTCTATGAACTTTACGACGTTTTGAGAGTAAACTTTCTCAAATATTCGGTTAATTAATTGATATTTATATATGCATGTTTTTAAACTTTTTATGTATTGATTAAGCTGAACACGGGAGTTGTGGTTTACGAGACCGATACACCACTCGACCCAGTTCATCCGGTCTTATCAAGAGGCCACTGTGTCCCGAAAGTTTTATGTAACACCCTGCTATTGTTGACAATAAACTGACCTCTTTCTGGTGGAGATGAACCTGTATCTCCTTGAACTTAAGATGAACTTGTCAGAACTCCTTTAGTCATTACATGGTTATTTCTTCAATATCAACATATTTACACCTCGTATATCAATCCTAGTTGTGCATACTGTATGCACGATATCAAACACAAGAAAAGACAGCATAACATTTCAAAACGTATATAGAAAGGAAGCACTATTTTGTTTTACTAATTAATTATGTAGAAACTCGTTAATTCATTGAATCTAGTTGGCATGACTTTCCGAATTCCGAGAACAGTGCGCGCAATGCGAGTCTGTACATGCAATAAGTCACGTCGGTATAGTTAACTCTTCCAACATTAAACAAGTCTGCAGCAGACGACTTTGAAAACGTCTTGGCACATACGGAAAATCTCTATTAATGAATACAGTGGACTCCATTGTTGTAATACGAGCTTTTCCTCCTTTTGCAACAATGTTTTCAATAGTCGTTTAACCCTTTCCCTCATATAGACGCTTGCTGACGCCTGCAGCAGACGGTTTTTTGAAAACATAGTGACAAAAGAAGAAATTGCTCAAAACGAGCAATTTCTCCTTTTGCCACAATGTTTTCCACTTTTAGTCATAGGTTATCCATTCAATTATAGAGATTTTCTATCTTTTGACAAAATATGTTCAACGTCGTCTGCTGCAGAATTGTCGTATGAGGGAAAGGGTTAATGCATCAGATGAGTCAAAGTGTGTCTGCAAGTGGGAAAGGGCTAATTTCCGCTTAAACTTTACCAGGGCATATAGTTAAGCTTAAATACTTAAACATAGAAGTGTGTCATCTATGTGTTCAAGATAGTGTATGTAACATCAAACTATGAGGCAACAGGGACGTCTTTAAGAAGGCGCTCTTAACTCTTTCCCTAACACAGCATACTTAGCAGCAGATGACTTAGAAAACACAACATAGAATACGGAAAACATTTGTAAACGAAAGACCAAATACTCGTATTGAATGAAGTTGAAAACATTGTGGCAAAAGGAGAAATTTCTCATTAGGAGCAACTTCTCCTTTTGTCTCAATTTCTTTATTTCAAGTGTCGGAGGCGAATTTTGAGGAAATACTAAAAAGCCCACACACAATAGAAAGTCGGCAGCGACAAGGAAAATCCATTATGGATGAAGGGCGGCAAGTAGAGAGGATTGTTTACAAGTTTATGTTGTGAAAAACATTCGTTGAGGAGAGAGTCTGATTGAAGCCATTATGCATTATGTGGTATTACGACTACTTGCTCAGCGTATTGGTAATTAATGGTCCGTCACTGGAATCATGCCAATCATAATCAACGATCCAGTTGTTGTCTTTGTAGAAACCTGGAGAGGTTTGGAACAACACAATTTAAATTAGTGCACTCTTTTGAACGACCTTATTTTAATAATGTGAACTTACCTAAAATGAGAGAGAGGAGGGAGTGAAAGGGGGGGGGGGGGGAGGAGGGAGAGAGAGGGGGGGAAGGGGGAGAGAGAGGGGGGTGGAGACATACAGACAGACAGACAGACAGACAGACGGACAGACAGACATACAGGCACACATACAGCCATACAGACATAGAGAGAGTGAGTGAGAGAGACAGACAGAGACCGACAAGCAGACATAGACAGACTGACACAAACAGACAGACAGACAGACAGACAGACAGAGAAACACACACTCACACTGACAGACAGACAGAGCTATGCCAGGAATTCATAGTGACATGAATCAACAACCACTTTGAGCATCGTCTATTGCCTCATATTAAAGAGTTTCGTTTTTATCTCGTTCACTTATTAATTTTGTCAGGATTGAAATAGTGTGGGAAAGCAAGATCTTCATATGAACGCAATATTTCGCGAATTGACGACGAAAACTGCTAGGTGTGAAGTGAATCGTAACTTAGATGTAGGTCACACGCTACAGACAGTTACATTTATTAGCATGATATTTCGCTCAAAAACAATGCGATATCGCTGGCTAACGTTTGCCTCTTGTTTTTTCAACACACGGGGTAATCGGTGGCTTATTCATATAAGTTATAATACACTTTGGACGGACTGACATGTGTCGATTGTCACTTTGACCTTATGACCTTGATGCGCAAAAATGTAAATGATGTATGCATAGCCTTTATTATGTCTACTAATAATGGGGAATGAAGGAAATGATGGCTAGCGATTTTTGTCAATTGTTTGTCCAGATATCCCTAATCTAACACGCGAATCGCAAGAGATCAAGATATTGATTGATTGAATGGAGTTTAATGTCGTTTTAAATTCCTCCCCACACACAGACGCCTTGTGACGCCATTACAGCAGAAGACTTTTGAGAACATTGTGGCAAAAGCAACAAAAAGGCCTAATTTGCCTTAATGTTTTCAGTTTTATTCGAAAGGTCCTCTATTTCATTTATAGATTGTTTTCAGAAATGTTTACTAAATGTGTTCAAAGTCGTCTGCTGTTGATTTGTTTGTTGTATGTGTGGAAAGAGGTTAGCAGTTTTTCCGTTATTGATCCTGATATTGAGATATCATTCATAATGCTATCCCCATAACACTGAGCGCAAAGGAGGGGGGGACCAACTACTATCACTTATAACCATTTTCCCCCATACGACAATTCTGCAGCAGACGACTTTGAACGTATTTTGTCAAAAAATTGAAAATCTCCATATCTGAATGGATAACCTATGACAAAAAGTCGAAAACATTGTGTCAAAAGGAGAAATTGCACGTTTTGTGTTATGTGTTTTGTGTTTTATGTTTTCAAAAAGCCGTCTGCTGCAGAGGCGTCAGAAAGCGCTTATATGAGGTAAAGGTAAAGCAGTGTCCAATCTAGGATTTAAACAAACTAAGGGGTGATTTTTATCCAAAAATTGATTTTTATGATCAAATTGAGGCATTTTTTCCTTCTTTGTCTATGTATAAAATTCCCCTCTTCCATACAAAGGGTGGAATATTGAATATTGAAAACAGTGTGAGAATTAGCACGATCCCCCCTACTAGATTGGACACTGTAAAAGTATTTGGTTTGTCTGACTTGGTTTGAGCCCGGGTCCCCCACTCCTAAGACGGACACTATAATTACTACACAAGAGCAAGAACCCATAAGCTCGGTTTTCGCGTGGCCTCGCTAATTTGATATTTGTAAGGGGAAATCCCACATCAATATTTCTGGTTCCCGCCATATTTTTCTGACAGAAGTATTCCCTGCATGTGAAAGTCCATCGTACGCTCCTCTATAATAGGAAAAATCACTCAAAAATGGTAACTGAACTTGAGTGTTTACATTTTGATAAGGTTCATAATAATACGATAACAAACAATGCGTCACGATATTCAACCTATTCACCTGCAGCGGTGTGGACGTTTGAAAACAGTATGGCAAAAGGAGAAAGTGCTCATTATGAGTACTTTCTCCTGTTGATGTGTTGAGCGTGGGAAAGTATCTACTTAATTTAAGGGGAGTTTGAAGATATGTCTAATTTAAGTTTTAGTGCCTTTTTCCGGAGGATACACAGTTATCCTTGTAAATGATAAAATTCAAACGCCTGGTTATATATCACTTATTGTCTTCCGAACTCCCATAACCATATCTTGGTTTAACCCTTTCCCACATACGAACAAACCTAAGTAGAAACAGAGACATAGGTATTTATATGTCTCTGGTAGAAACAATATCGGATTCGTTTTGGCGCAAAAAGAATGTAACGTTATGTGGTAAATTTATATAAACAAATAACAAACGGGAGACAGACTGATATTTGAAACCCGACGTCGGATATGTTAAGAACGCATTAATACGCTGACGTTGATATTACGTACGTACGTACGTCGATGTAACGTCCCTTGAGTCTTCATTTCCGCCATTGCCTTCCATTATATCGAGTGCTTGGCGTGAAACGGTTGTAACTAAAAAGCTATTTTAAAAACCCTGGTTTTGGGGCAGTTTTGACCCCTTTGTAAACAATGCATATTTAGATGTCATTGCTCAGAACGAGCAATGGCACCTAAATTTCCATTGTTTACCAAGAAAATTGATTTAACGCTTATAAGGACGTTATGGCGAGGTGATTAACCTTGGTACAAAAATACCAATTTTAGTTACAACTGTTTCACGCCAATCCCTCGATATGACAGTTAACATTACTGTATCATCGCTTCATTATACATCAATCAAAAGCTAACATTAATTAATTAGTAATGCAGTAGAAAGACATACACACATAGAAGGTATTGTTTCAATTTAGGTTGGTCATGGTAATGAATAGAAACAAAAGAATATCATGGAAAATATTGAATTTCTTTATATATTTGTCCTTTAAGTTTGTGTAGGTTGTTTATACTTATTGATTATAAAATTACTAGAGGAATAATTAACTTCTTTTGTTTAAACCTACAAGAAATCGAAAATATTTGAACAAAGTTATGGACAATCTCTATATCCGCATTCTCCCTTTTCGGTCACTGATACTGACGACATTTGACTCATTGCTGCAGACGAAATTCGACATCGTATTTAAAAAAAAAAAAAATTGGGTCATTACGAATAATTTCCCATTGTAATCAATTTTGCAACTCTAACATTTATAAAAAAAAATGTATATATTAATTATATTAACATAGCAGGCGACTCAGAACATATAACAACAGGTTACTTTTATGCTCAACTAAATTAAAATGCCATCATATTTCACTGATCATGTAGTTTCAACACTCTTATTCTGTAAAACAGAATGGGAGTGAAGAGGGAGAGAAACATGGCTTGTTTAATTAAAGCTATATACACCTCCTGCCAGTACTGTTTTGACCAACTATATAAGCGAGACCTGAAACTGAATTGGTGTTGAGAAAAGGGTTATTCTAGTTTCCATTTCATTTTTTTTTTCACAACTCTGGCACATGCATTAGAACAATTTTTTTTTCAAGGTTTTTTTCATGCTTATTAGCGATGGAATATTCAACGTTTTCTGAATATACAGACGCTGTCTGGCACATAAACAGTAGACAAATTATGGGAAGGCTGTGAGAAAGAATAACAAAACAATGCTTATAATGAGCAATTTCTTCTTTTCAAACAATGTTTTCTTCTCTGTAGTAAAATACATGCAACTCTATGAGTAGGTTTTTCAAATTTACCTTATCGGCGTCTAAAGCGAGTACTAGGCCAGGGCCGTCTACGTCATCTACTCTTTATTCAATGTATATTTTGGTTTTGCAAAACTGCAAGATTAAGAAACTGTGCTAGATTGAATATAAAAAAGACATATGACAGAGTTATTTAGTATATATGATAAAACACATCGGGATACAAATACACAGACACAATTCTTATTACGCATAATCTCTTTTGTTTGTTTCTCGCAATGCTTTCATAAACGCCATCTGCATTAGACGCGCTAAAAGAAGCTTATCTTTTACGGCAAGGGTGAAGCAGCCGACAAAAACATTATCAGCAGATCTGCTTTCTTATCTTCATATTCCAAGCCAACTCTCGTCTGTTCACTGCCAAGTAGCGTCGATTTTAATACCACCTGTGACCCCTATTTTAATTCCCACCATTATATGTGCAAACCCTTCTTTTGAACCGTGTACCAATTTAAAAGTTTCTTTTTGCCTTGGAAATGTCAGATGAAAAAATGTTGTGCATTTAGAAATTAAGATTTATAGGAGATAGACATCAGATATCGTCTGCTCCATGTGATGTGCGTAAAAATACAGCATTATACAGGAAAATGGATATCTGTCTGTCCCAGTTTTTGACCATACTTTAATGAGTTGATCCAACAGCTAGTCTTAATTTTGATGTTTTCCAATGTTATCGTCTGTAGATGCGTCAAAACGCGTCTGCATGTGGGAAGGGGGACTAAACAATAGCTTACTGAAATAGTAATCTGCCCTTTTGACAATGGCACCAAGAATCGTCATCACAAGATGCCATTTGCCACAACTAAACATCTATAGTGCCAGAGAAACCGAACCAACACTCGTGAATTCAGATGACTAGATACGGTTATCTATCTTTTGACTTAACTAAACCCTGTGTTGTGGGTAGTCAAAGGAATCGCCACACTGAGTACCCACACGATGGGAGTTAACCCTTTCCCACATACAGACGCTTTCTGACACCTCTTCAGCAGATAATATACACTAAAGGAGAAATTTCTCCAATAGCCAAAATGTTTTTAACTTTTTTCAGTTATTTTACCTTCATTTATAGAGATTTTCAGGATGTTTGCGAACACGCTTTCAAAGTCGTCTCCTGCATGTTTGATGTATGTGGGAATGGGTTAAGTGTCAAATGATAATTTTGGAATGTTAACCCTTTCCCTCATTCGACAATTCTGCAGCAGACGACTTTGAATATATTTTGTCAAACAATTGAAAATCTCTTTAATTGAATGGATAACCTATGAATAAGAGTGGAAAACATTGTGGCAAAAGGAGAAATTGCTCGTTTTGAGCAATTTCTTCTTTTGTCACTATGTTTTCAAAAAGCCGCCTACTGCAGAGGCGTCAGAAAGCGTAAATATGAGGGAAAGTGTTAACTAGACAGTACATCTAGAGCTCTGCCCATTATTACAGTATGTGCCAATTGATCTGTTACTGTATTATCTGAGATTCCATCACATTCAGACTCAGATGACATTGCACATGTATGCAGACTAATCTGAATTCACCATGTTTGCATATCAGCTATTCAGACTCGGAAAATAAGAGGACCATCTGTCATTGGTGACCGTATACCTTTCAGTTGAATGCTTTGTGTCTGATCGAAATTCAAAGATGTTACATTCTATTGCAGTCCATAAAGGTTTCCGTGAGTTCATGTACATACAAAGTTGGCATCTGTTCAGAAGAATACAGCGGTTGAATGCATACCGGGAACACATCTGAGAGTTTCCGAAACCGAGTCTGTCTTGGACGGGCATACATACTCGTTCTTTGTTATTTCTATTTGGCATTGCAATGAACAATGTTCCACGTGATGTAGAGTCTAGACACATTTTGACGCATCTGTAGCACATTAATTTTGAAAATATTGTCCTCTTTGTTTTAGCAAATGTAATGAACATCTAACTAATGTGTCTATTTGAAGAACAAATTTAAATTGGCAGATTTCTGACAAAATCTCTAGAAAGTTACGAAATACGGTACTTAAAGCAATAGTTTTTCGTCCAAACTCTATGCTGTGTGCACGCAAAACAATCTTTTTACAGATACGAATCTGCTGGGTACGCATACAATAGGGTTTTACGAAATGCTAGAAAGATGATAAGAGAAAATAACCATGCGAATTCCACACTAACCCTCGAAGCTTGGCAACGTACTTACTATTTGCTCATACTGTTTTGTTTTAAGAATGGTTCCCTAAGCGATCATTTTGGGATTCAAATAATTTCATCAAATAAAGACGCACTGCACTGCCTTTCCTTTCTCATATAATATTGTTTTTGTCCTCCGTGGTAAAACGCTGACAAACTTTATGTCGAACAACACAATGCTGTAATTAGAACACACTTTTTAAATAGAACTCACGTTATTTAACATGCTTAATTCTGCAAACGAACATGTTTTCAGATTTCATATTTTCATAAACAAAATTGTTTAGTTTGGATCGAAAATATGAAAACATGTTTATGCTGTTTTTAAAGCAAAGATTTATTTTTTGCGAAAATGTTTCCCACAGAATGGTCTCTACAGTTCCAAAAAGTCATCGTTTCCGATTGTATAACTAAGTCCGCAAAACTGTTGTAACTACATTGTGTTACATTGTGTAGTTACAACCGTTCTGCAAGAAGCCTACGCAAATGTAGACGCACTTTGTCAGTCTATCCGATTCGAATATGAACTCGACCGACGTGAATATACATGTCCATAATGACTTTTTGCCATGACAGAACAACACATTATTGAAAACATTCTTTCTCGGCATTAGTTGAAACTAAACATTCGGATTGGAAACAGATAGATCACTGGGGAACATTTTAATATCATTTGTCGAGGAAAACGTAATTAATTGTGGAATTGTTGAAAATAAACGTGAAAGACAATCGAAATAAATGGATCTTAATCCGGCATTTTAACGATATTATCAGCCTATGTGGGATTGGTTAACCCTTTCCCACATATAACAACTGTGTAGCAAACGACTCTCAACACATCTTCATGTAGGCAGGAGTATGGAAAGTCTCTAAAAATGATCAAAGTACTATTTAAAAGAGCTGGAACATTGTTGTTAAAGAAGAAATGTTTCAGCATGAGCAATTTCTCCTTTTACCACAATGTTTTCAAATGTCGTCTGCTGTAGATGCGTCCAGATACGTCTATTTGCGGGGAAAAGTTAAGAGGACATCGGAAATAGCAACTACATACTAAAATCGACATTAGGATATTTCCAAATAAATGACTGTTATACCAGTGTGTATACTTGTATAGTTGGTCTTTTCTCATAACCCTAAACCGTATTCAATAGCTTTTCCAGAACCGTGTTATTTACGAATGTATGGTAAACAGTGAGGATCCTGATCAGACTGTGTTGAGACGCAAGTTGATGAGGATCTTCGCTGGTCACCAATTCCTGAAGGTTACCCCCATGACCTTGTGTGTTTACCATCCTTTAGAAGGGCGCGTCTTGCGGAAACAGGTCCTTTATGCACCGAACGTTCATATAAGGATATCTAACGCTTGAACTGAACTATCATCGGAACGACCGTTACATTTTCACAGTTAAATAGGGGGTGTGGTCAAATAACTGCCAGGATCGCACACCTGTATCGAATCCCACCAACATGTAGCAGTTTATAGTTTTCGCATCAACTCTATGACGTCCCGGTAACCCCATAACGAAGAACAACAACTCCATGCAATATTTTACAGCGTTCTTACTTAACGCTGTTTTAATTAGGATATATAGCAGAGGTCTAGATAAGGGGGAGTATACATCTCTTTTCCCCACAGTATCTCTCTTATTGGCCAACCAATCCCTATGTTGTGGGTACTCAAAATTATAAAAGGTTATAAAAGCACATCGGAATTAAGTTAAACAATACTTCTATTTTTAGGTCGAACAAAGGCGCATCAAAGCAGCGACGAGATCAGATAAATGGAGAGATCGGCACCATGCGTGATCTACTTCCATTGCAGGAGTCCGCGAGACAGAGACTATCGCAGCTACAAATCATGTCACTCAGCTGCGTATATATCAGGAAATGCAACATCCTGCAAAAATGTAAGTCCCTTAAAGGTCAACACGCAGCAATGTGTTCCGTTTACTGTTACGTTCAATAACGGTATTAAAGTATCCGTAATTGTATCGATCGAAAAGTTCTCGTTAGCTGACGTAAACGTTAGCGAAAGGCTGTTCGACATTCCTGGTCTATTATTACATTTCTGACCATTTCCTTTTCATAATTGGTGACTGTTTCTTGTAATCCTTTAAATAGCTAAAATCGACCTACATCTGTCTCATTAGGGAAATAATTAAGTACTCCTGCGTATACTAGGAGATCCAGAAACTGTTCAACATCAACGTTCAACTGTTTAATAACATGTTTACAGCTACTTAACCGTTTCCCTCATATAGACGCTTTCTGACGCCTCTGCAGCAGACGGCTATTTGAAAACATAGAGACAAAAGAAGAAATTGCACAAAACGTGCAATTTCTCCTTTTGCCACAATGTTTTCCACTTTAAGTCATAGGTTATCCATTCAATTATAGAGATTTTCTATATTTTGGCAAAATATGTTCAAAGTCGTCTGCTGCAGAATTGTCGTATGAGGGAAAGGGTTAATCCCGTTAATATCAAACCCTGCGATAATTTACATTGTGCTTGTTATATGACTCGTCTTTATCCTATTGTTTCAGTGTTATCCTCCAATCGTTGTCCTGTGGAAATCCCCTGCGAGTTTTCATTCGTAAGTATTCTATTTATAAATACATCAAAACTTGGTTATGTTAACAGCGATTAGGTCATCTTGACACTTGAATATATATGAGCCGTTCCACAAGAAAACCATCATTATGGACTCTGCGTAATGTATTGACTCAGATCAGCCTGTGCAGTCCGCGCGGGCTTATCCGGGCCGTCAAATTACGTCTCTGAAGTATAGAGGTATAGAGTAATGATTCCTGAAACAGAAAATCCACAGGATTAAAGTTATGTGATTTAGTATAAACATGCGTATCGTTCCTAGAAACATGTGTACTAAGTTTCATTTGAAATTGTTGATCGGTTTTTGAGTTGTGAAGTAACGACGACGACGCTATTGGTATCACAATAAAAACAAGTACTGATTGTGATTGCAAGCAAGTCACATATATATCCCCAAATATCCAGCCTTTTTGGCGGCCATATTGAAAGTGGCGCGCGACGATAAAATGTCGATACCGTAAATAAACTCGCCACACCTATATCTACTTGAAAACCAAATTTCATTGAAATCGGAGCATTTTTAGTTTGTTTTTTAGGTTTTGAGCGGCGGCCATTTTGAAATGGCGACCATTTTGAAAATTCCGAAAATCAATTGCACATCTGTGAGTGGTGGCCTATCTTTGTGCAAAGTTTCATTAAGATCGGTTTAAGCATCTCCGAGTAAATTACCGCGACAAAGGAAAATGGAAAGAAAAATAAGAAAATGAAAAATAACAAAAACAAAAACAACATATTTCCAAACTTTGTTTTGGGGATATAATAAAAATCACAATCGAAAAAACAGACGAGCTGAAAAGGATAAACAGTAACGTCATCGTCCAACAGATCTTTTATGCACTAAATCGAATTTAACATTTTGATTTTGATGCTCCCATCGAAACTAAGTTAAGAAACATTGTTGTTATTTAATAAACCTGTTTTTAATTATGGTATTTATGGTTATGAAATATTCTCCTTTATTGTTTTGAGTTCTTAGAAAATATGTTATGGTTGAACAACTTTTATTAATTCGTATATCTATTCATTAATTTTTGATGTGTTAAGCAAGTGGGAATAAAATAAAGATTTCTGACGGCCATGTCAATAATTATGTGCAAATCCCGAATGTTATATATCTAGTTAGATTTACCAGTTGGTTTATATATTTGTTAACACTTTCCCTCACATAGACGCTTTCTGACGCCTCTGCAGCAGACGACCGTTTGAAAGAAGAAATTGCTCAAAACCCGCAATTTCTCTTTTTGTCACCATGTTTTTCAACTCTATTCAATTATAGTATTTTCATGTAAATGGAGTTTCCAATTTGTTTCGGATATGTTATCAAAGTCGTCTGCTGCAGATTTGTCGTATGTGGGAAAGGTTTAAGTGTACGGGAGTGGCGGTTTGGTCACCTGACGAAATACGAGACGCTCATTAGTCAAATCAGGAAACTATGTTATCCGTTTTGGGGCGCTCCCGATGATTTGGGGGTATTCTACCATTTCACAACTTTGATACGTATAAATAGATGTTCACATTTTCTTTATTTATATCTGACAACGTCATTAATTTAATACCGCCGCATACATTTATATTAAAATGAGATAGATTTGACATGATGACCGTCGAAAAGATAGACATGATGACCGTCGAAAAGATAGACATGATGACCGTCGAAAAGATAGACAGACAGGCGGACAAACTTAAAATTCCTATATAATTATAGTGACTTGGCTATATATATGCACGGCCAATTCCATACAAGTTCGAATACGTACTCAATTATAGTATTTAAGAATGCCATTGAATAATCTTAAAAAAAAAAAAAAAAAAATCGCAATAGTCTGCTTTGATTAAAGAAGTTCTATTATTCCGGTAATCTTGGTTCATTCAGAGACATGTCTCTGGTTCATTAGGTTCAAAACAAATCTTCTATTGAAGGTATTGCGATTCGTTCTTCAAACAACTCGCAAGTTAAATTTCACAGGGGTCATCAACTACGTCTTCAACAAAATAATCCGATTTAAATATGTATTTACTATTGAGTTAGAAAAACCGAGGTCCGTATATTCAGATCTCCCAGAGCGAAAAAGAAACCCTTTGCCACATACGTCAAATTTGCAGCAAACCAGTGTGAAAATATTTAGGCAATGCTATAGAAAATATAATTATTGGATAGAATTTATTACATTAAAGCACAGGAATTCGGCATTAACCATATATACATACAATACTATAAAAAAGGATCCTTTTTTATAGTGTAACATCTATATGGAAATGTCGAATCCCTGTGCATTAAAGAGCAAGGGGATATAGCTCATTATGTGTAATTCACCCTTGTCATGTGTTTTCAAATGTCGTCTGCTACAGAATTTGCATAACCTGTATAAATCTAATTTTAGACACTAGTGACGTCAATCGTTATGCCCAAATGGGTTTTACCTTGCTCATACGATCTTATATGGACGGGGGGGAAACAAAACTAACGAAGCGCAAAACTATTTGGGTTTGAAATCATACACATTGTGTGCTCGATGTAATACGGTTGTAACACACTGATTGTGTCCTTATTATATACGACAGTATTTCACAAAACATATCCGCGATTTCAACATTGTACGATAACGTCCTAGTTTTTGTCGGGATATTGTATTTGTTGTGGTTACCTACGTGTGTATCACCACAACACAAGAGCTTAACCCATTCCCATATACAGACGACTTTAGCATATCTGCAGCAGACGACTTCGAAAATGTTGTGATTAAAGGGTAAATTGCATATAAAGAGCAACATTTCCTGTTTTAATAATGTTTTTAAAAACTTGATTCGATTATGAAACTTGTATTTATACTACAGTTGTGTTAAACGTGGGAACCCGTTCGCCGAAACAGAACACTTTTGAAGGCTCTACAGCAAACGATTATTAATGATACATCCTATTAAAGCAAATAATGAACAATATTATCACTATAAAATATACTTTTAAGAGTTTAAGATATTTCAAGAAAAGAAGTTTTTATCACATCATGCAACTTTACTCTTCCCAAAGTGTCTTCGAGTTCAGACGTTTCAAAAGTCGATTCTACAGGGGAATAATAAAGTATTCGGTCCGCTTGACCCCAGTATTAACTGGGACTTATTCAAATACTGTCAACTTATCGAACTGTGTAAAAGGTCCCCAGATATTATGCCAACCATACCCTTGACGCAATAGCAGCAGACGAATTTTGAAAAAAACATTGTGGCCAATCCTTTCCGACACCAACATTCAGCACCAGGCGACTTAAATCACTATAAATGACGGAATGTTTATTGAATTGAATTGAAAACATTCTGACAAACTGAAATTCCTACTACTGTGCTCCAAAATTTTCACATTTCGACTTTTACACAATCCACAAAATGCGGGTTTTCATGTAAATATTCTGTTAATCTCTTTTATTTCTATCTCATGAGGACAAATCGGTAAAAATAAGAGTTTACAAACGTATTGGTTTTGCAGATCTATTTATTAACGCTAAATATGTTTGAACAGGAACATTGTCACTCTGCTTTCTAAAGTAGGTGAATCATTTTGGAAGGTTAGAATTTATCGCATTCTTAAGTACTCGCTCTTTAGATCCAATTATATCGCTGGCGGTTTGCCAACTCGTTTTAAATGCATGAATTGTTTGGATGCACATGCCGATCTGAACCTGCACTGGTTGCAGATGGTTCTCCTTCAGTTCATGTGTACACTGAGGAGAATGTAATAACTTATAAATTTACCGATGAATCAAAACAATAAATGTCATAAAATGGCCAATATGCCGTGATGTATTTGTTGTGTATTGACGTACCTGCAATAAAAGCTGCAATTTTCTATGCGTCATTCAACAGTGATATTCTTTTGAGCTTTTGTAAAATTTAAAGAGGTTAACACGTCAATTACGTAAATAAAGCGGGTCGTATGATACTGGTGTCTACATTAAATCCGGCCGCGGTGTGCATATATACATGTTAACCCTTAAAACCTTCCCTCATACGACAATTCTGCAGCAGACGACTTTGAACGAAAATCTCCATAATTGAATGGATGACCTATGACAAAAAGTGGAAAATATTGTGGCAAAAGGAGAAATTGCACGTTTTGTGCAATTTCTTCTTTTGTCACTATGTTTTCAAAAAGCCGTCTGCTGCAGAGGCGTCAGAAAGCGTCTCTATGGGGGGAAAGGGTTAAATTAGCAATTTCTCCTGTGGCCACAATCTTTTCAACTTAATTAACAATTAAGCTATCTTTTATGGAGACATTTCGGGTTTTTGTCACTTTTGTTTTCAAACTCGTCTGCTGCAGATTTGCTGTAAGTAGGAAAGGGTTAAATAATATGCAGTGGGCCTTTTCGGGACAATTAAGTCGGAAATCTGCGACTTCCGAATGACCTACATTCAGCTGTCACTGTGTGTTTGATACTGCAGAGGCTGAAGTTTTTGCTGCAATTTGACTAACATGCAAACTCGTGCATAGCTGATATTGTATAACTTTAAGAGTCTCCAACAAATGTTTAGACGTAATAGTTTTGTTACGCAGGGACAGAAGATATGTATACTACCCCTTTTAAAACTGAATGTTCTCATTTGTCGTATCAATGACACTTGACAATTAAACCTTTCCCACATACAACAAATTAGCAGCAGACGGCTTTGAAAACATATAGAACATGGGAAATATAAGCTGAATAATTGAAAAGAGTTGAAAACATTGTGGCAAAGGAGAAATTGCTCATGTCTTCAAAAGTCACCTATTGCAGAGGTGTCATTACGCATCTGTATGTCTGAACGGTTACATTGCATACTCAAATAGCCAGCTTTGGTTATATCCGTTCTCTATGTATATTTACAAATTCAACTAGATTGCGAACCGTGAATAACCTGATCGGATTGCGCCGATGCACAGACTTATCTGGATCTTGACTGATCGCCAAGTGCAGAAGGGCGGTTTGATGGTGGGACGTGGCTCAACCACACACACAGTTCCATCGAACGAACAAGTCAATAAAGTGCTGTAAGTGGTTCGTTTTTCGCGTGACTAGGTTAAAAATCAAACCGAATCCCATCCAACAAGTTGTCTCTTTTTTATTTCCAGGCCCTGACCGGGTTTCTACTCGTCACAACACGAGATGGTAAGCTGGTCTACATCTCGGAGAATGTGACGGAATACCTCGGCCACTCCATGGTGGACATGAAGACTCAAGGGGATAGCCTTTTCGACATCGTTGACAAGCGGGATCATGGCACTGTGCAGGCGCAGTTGCTCCATGGTATCGCCTCGGCCGACGGACAACAAGGCCGCAAGACTTCCTTCTTCTGTAGAATGAACATGTCAAGAACGTTGAAACGACAAGGCGGTTTTGGAGACGTAAAGGTAACCGTCTATACATTAATACAAATCCATCTGATCCCGAGCCTCGTGTTCTGTCTTATTGACTCTCTGTTAACCCTTTCCCACATACAACAAAATATGCAACAGACGATTTAAATTATTTGCCACATCTTTGTTCAGAAGTCGTCTGCTGCAGATGCGTAAAAACGGGTCGGGTCGGGTCTGTATGTTGGAATGGTTTAGATGCATATAGGTACATTGGCGTAGAACTAGTTGGAATATACTTCTAGGTGTTGTCTAAAGATACACATATAGGACTAAATTACTTAAATTCCAGACGACTTTTATCACATATTTGCAAAAACTCGAAAATTATTAAATATAGTTGAAAACTGTGGCAAATGGAAATTTGCTCACAGAGAAAAAAAACTTCTCCTTGACAATTTTCAATTGCAAAAATTGTCTACAAATGATATTTTTACGGTAAATTAGAGTGTTTAGAATTTGAATAGCGGGGATGGTGGAAATCGCTTTCACAGATTTTGAACAAAGTTTCAAAAATAAAATTCCAGATCTTATCTAAATTGTGCATGGCATATTTCCCCATACATTGCGTTTATCTCTCTCGGGAATCAGGCGTAGGGTTTAAACGCAAGACATAGATTCCTTTCATAGCAAAACCTACTGGGAATCGTTACTGATATATAACATCGGAGTTTCTATATTAACAGCTTAAACAAACATAGAAAAACATGCACAAAGTGGTTATTTAAGCCATCTGTCGCTTTCAAAGATTTTCAAAGCAACCAGAAAACTTTTCCATCGTGCTATAGACGTTTGCACTTAACGACCGTGGAAAAGTTTAACCCTTTCTCACATGTAGACGCTTTTCGACGCAGCTGGAGCAGACGACGTTTGACAATATTGTGATAACAGTATCATGAGCAATTTTCTCCTATTTGTACAATATTGTTTAATTCAATTCAATCATTATGCTAACCTATTTACAGATGTTTCCATATGTTTGTCCAGTCGCTTGCTGCAGATTTGTTGTATGTGGGCAAGGGTTAACTATAGTGGATGCTCTAAATTGTAATTAATGAGCAATTGCACCTTTTGCCATAGTGTTTTCAAAATAAGTTCGTCTGCTGCATAGTTGTTGTACGTGGGAAAGGGTAAATGCATGGCCGGCATCAAAATTGCCTAACAGACTGCACGGAGCCGCAGAAAATATTCGAATGTTCTAGATTAACAAATCCTTCTAAAATGGAAGGTTGTTTTTTAGATCCGGGGCCTGAACTATTAACCATTTCCCTCGTATAGACGCTCACGCCTCTGCAGCAGACGGCTTTTTGAAAACATGGCGTCAAAAAAAAAAAATGCTCAAAACGAGCAATTTCTCCTTTTGTCACCATGTTTTCAACTCTTTTCAATTATTGTACTTTCACTTAAAGGGAGTTCCCAAAGTCGTCTGCTGCAGTTTTGTTGTTTGTGGGAAAGGGTTAAGCAAAGATGTAATTCACTGTATCTTTTAAGCCATAAACTGTCGACCAATTGTTAACCCAATAAAGGTGAGCCAAATTGTTCAATGGTTAAATATGAATTCCCATAAACTATGAGTAATCTTTACTGCGATGGTTTGACATTTCATTTTATTTATAAAAGCATTTATTCTTTTTTGTTGCTATTTAAATTGACATGTGTCAAAGAAACAGTCTTGTTTGTGGTGTGCCACCATACAGAGCAACAATGCATTTTCATATAAAAAGTCGAGAACATTGTGAGAAAAGGATAACATCTATTATTCCAAAGGACATTTCTCCTTTTTGTCGCATCGTTTTACTAACAATAATCTGCTTCAAATTCGCCAGAAGTCGCCCCGCCCCTATCACAGACAATGTTAAAGTCGACTTATGCGCAGTCTTATGGTAATGGTACTTTCACTTAATGCGTAGAAGTCGCTCTAGCTTTCTAGAAGTTTGTTTGTACCAGTTGAGAGACTTAAGAACAAAGACGGGCGAAGTTCTAACAGACATTAATACAAGGGGGGAAATCATAATCATTTTAATTAATATTGGTTTGCTTTGTTTCCACGGGTGGTAAATTAATTTCACGAAGTTAATTTGAAATTGGCACATCAACTTGAATAATCGGTAGTATTATTTCTACCTTATAATGCATTACAAGATATAAGGTTTGTGTATTGGCCTCATCCACCTAAACGGAGTCTGATGGAATCTCCATGCTGGTGTCACATGACGAGGTATGGCCATATTAACCATTTCCCTCATATAGACGCTTTCTGACGCCTCTGCAGCAGACGGCTTTTTGAAAACATAGTAACAAAAGAAGAAATTGCACAAAACGTGCAATTTCTCCTTTTGTCACAATGTTTCCTCTTTTAGTCATATGTTATCCATTCAAATATAGAGATTTTCCATTATTTGACAGAATATGTTCAAAGTCGTCTGCTGCAGAATTGTCGTATGAGGGAAAGGGTTAAGAGTAGTACAACTCTTCTCAATGCATGTACTCTCATTTGTTGAGAGTTTCCACAGTTTTGCCTAAATGGTTTCCAAGTCGCCTGCTGCAGATTTGTTGTATGTTCGGAAGAGTTGAATCACCGGAAAGTCTGTAATTGATATTTATAAAAAGAATTGTCTTCCCTGATCCTAATGGCAGGAAGACTGGTTTGGCCGTAATTTTTGTCTCTTTATCCGTAAAGTTAGTACCATTTTTTTATGACGCCAGTTATATTAATGTTATCTCCAATTACGGAAACTATTACCATGGAAATAGGCATTAAATTATCAAACAATGCGTAGGCCTACAACGTTAAAACAAACGACAATAGCAACGAATATTGACAATTCCATCAGTGCGTTACGATGGTAACCACGTCTCAGAATTTCGCTGAATATTGCCTTTTTTCCCCTTTCATTCATAAACATTCATTTTTTTATGTCTGCTAAGATAATGATGACGTAATGAAATACTATTACGAGAGATAATCGAAAGGTGTTTTTTTTTTACTTAGTTGCAAATTTTACCCTTTCTCAAATATTGATGCTAACTGACGCCTCTGCAGTAGTCGACTTTTACAAACAGTGTGCCTAACGGACGGAGAATGTGCTCATAATATTAGTATTAATAGAGGTTACATGTTTTCAAAGTCATCTGCAACAGAACTATTGTATGTTGGAAGGGGGGTGTTAGAACAAATCGTATTAATATGAAAGTAGATTTTGGAGTGGGCGTATTTTATGTTCTTGTATCCTCATTTAAATTTCAAACTCATTAACCTGGGAACTCAAAGAAGCTTGGACATGATATTATAGGCACAAACAAAGTGTATGTTCAAAATACCATGGGTTTGGAGGAGTGAAAGGATTGTTTACCAAGAAAACGAGTTTGACTTCCTTTATCTTTATTTAAAAGTCACTAACATATACAGTTAACTAACATATACAGTTAACTAACATATACCGTTAAACTAACGTAACGTCTTACTGAAGAGAATCCACCAATCAGATTAAAGCTTCTGTGAAGTAGGTGTAATTTGATTGGATGGATATTCAGTTAACTAACGTAACTACTGGGTTTTGATACTCATCTCGTAGATATGTCGTGTTGGCAAGGAGCCAACACGGATATTCGGTCACACTTCTCATTTAAATTGGTCCTTCTAACAAATGACTCATTATCACATACAATAATTACCACATACAATAAATCTGCAGCTGTCGACTCTGTAAACATCTGTTAACAAACACAATAAATATCTATAAATGAAAGTGGTTTTTTTCCCGTTTTACTAGGGTTTAAAATGTTGTGGCAAAAGGAGAAATTGCTTTCTATGAACAGTCTCTCCTTTTGTCACAATGTTTTCAAAAGTCTTTGAAAATATCTATTGACAAACGCAATAAATATTTATAAATGAAATCCTTTTAAATAGGTTTAACACATTGTGGCAAAAGGAGAAACTGCTCATTATGTGCTGTGTTTCTCCTTTTGCCACACTATTTTCAAACGTCGTTGGCTGCAGAGTGGTCAGAAAGCGTCTGCATGTAGTAGATGGTTAAAAATGTAATCCTCATAATTCAAATATCACAGAGGGGTATTGTCCTAGCTGTCATAACCTGATGTTATCAATGTTACTGCTAGTTTAACGCTTAACCACATACAGCAAATCTGCAGCAGACGACTTTTTAAAATAGTTATGTAATCGTAGGGAAATTCTCTACAAAAAAAAGTATGATGATCTGGAAGAGTTGCAAAAAAAGACATTTGGTAATCATATCTTCTTATTGTCACCATGGTTTTAGAAGTCGTCTGATGCAGTGACGAGCTGTCTCACCTGAAATCAGCATTGTTTGCCTTTTAGTTATCAAAATAGTCCAAACTTTTATTACATGAGAAATGGAGACGCCCGGTTTTGAACATGGAAGAGTCTAAGGCAACAAAATGGCTAAAGGTAGTATCGTGTCGGAATCGGGTTCCTATAGCGTTCGCAATCAAATGAACGTCAAGCAAACAGAGGGGTTTTGTTTCACTCCCGTTTTGTAATCGATCACCCTAAGATGATATATTAGTGTTTCGTCTCCGAGATATAACTAAAATAATATTTAAAACGGCGTAAAACACAAAAACGACTAAATATTCTGTCTTCAGATAACTGTCTACATTCGTCTCTTAATTATACGGTTTTGAAAGTGCAGCAATTTAAAAAGTTTATGCGAGCGTTTTCAGTGGTGAACGTAGAATAAAAACCTATTAATCACGTGTGGTAGAAATCTGACATATACATCCCTATAAAACACTTACTCACCGTAGTTAAGGCCGCATAATGAAGATATATTTCTTCTAAAATTAACCACAGTGGAAGTTCTTGGCTGGGTGTATCCACCATCAATCATTTTGAAGGAGAAATTTACGTCTTCATTTGTTGCAAAATCCGGATAAATTATTTTGTAAAAAAAAAAAGTTTTTAGTTTCTTGATCGGTGGTTTTGTTTAATCGTTAAGTTCGGATAAACGAATCACTTTTCTTTTCCGATTGCTAAAGAGCTGCATATACATCTGTAAGAAAGGAACCTTTTAACGACTAATCTACATACACAGTATAACCTCTCAAAACAGAAGCTCAGTGGAACAAAAGTCTCTCTAAGATCAACCCTTTAATCTTCTTCTATGAGGCTTCATTTAATATAGATTAACAATAGTACAGGCTGTATGAAAAGACGATTTAAATAGGTAATGAACATTTGTATTCGCGGTGACTAAGTGGATTTTTGGCGAAATCACACAAAAAAATAATGTTGTGAATCATTCTATACATCAGTATTTATTTTAGTTTTTGTTTATGTCACTCCTGTACAACCTTCATTTGCACATCATTTGCATGCATTTACATGAATTACTGGCTTTTTATTACAATAGAGTCATTATTCAAATAATCTCGACACCAGTACCAGTGCCGCTTGTGTGGGAAAAATCAAAAATGCAGAACCCGCTCATCACGGGATTCGAACCCGAGAGACGTTTGGTACGAGATTTGATGAAGGTTTTAATAACAAGTTTTAATATATAGCCATGTGATGGCCATGTGATGGCGATGTTTCAATACACTTGGGTTGACATGTCTCCCAGTGATAAACCGCTGACTATAGGAATGCCTCAGGGCCGTACTCTATTGCCAGCATAATAACGTCACTTCTGACAGTTATTATTAATGTCATGGAAGTGACGAGTCGCGACATACAACAAGTGTTCTGTGCTTAACCCTTTCCCTCATACGACAATTCTGCAGCAGACGACTTTGAACATATTTTATTAAAAGATAGAAAATCTCTATAAATGAATGGATAACCTATGACTAAAAGTGGAAAACATTGTGGCAAAAGGAGAAATTGCTCGTTTTGAGCAATTTCTTCTTTTGTCATTATGTTTTCTCAAAAAGCCGTCTACTGCAGAGGCGTCAGAAAGCGTCTACATGACGGAAAGGGTTAACCCTTGTCCACATATGAGCCGTTCCGCGAGAAAACCAACATTGTGGACTCTGCGTAAAGCATCGACCCGGATCAGCCTAAGCATGCCGCGCAGGCTAACCCGGACAGACACTTTTCTCCTCCTGTGGATTTCTGTTTCAGGAATCATTACTCTATACATCTATCCCGCTGGGACGGAATGTGTCGGCCCGGATTAGCCTGCGCGGACTGCGCAGCCTGATCTGTATCGATACATTACGAAGAGTCCATAATGTTGGGTTTTCTCATATAACAAATATGTAGCAGAATGTCGATATTTAGCCTAGTCGTATACTGATAAGTATTTTTAAGTTGGAAAAGGTTTAAAAGCTTCAAGGTGCCAGTTATTAACAGAACATTGACTGTTTTTATTCAATGTATGCTAAGTTAAATGTTATCCTAAAAGTTTCTGTCAAATTTAAGAAACGAACAATAGCTGATTTAACACTGATGGTGCATCAAGAATCATGTCCTAAATTATACATCAAGGCAATATGCCCGTTATGCCTAAATCCTATTCGCGATATTACAAGTAAAAACAATAAAAATTCAACAAATGTCTCATTTGAAGGCTCTGCTGTTGAAATAGAAGATGCGTCATCGTTATTGCCGTGTCTGACTTTAGCGACAAGTTTACGTGCCTAAAAGTATGCATAAAAATGGACGCCGATTAATACAATAAAAGAAAAAAGAAAACACAAGATCTTCGGATGTTAAATGTGACGGACATGTAGTTCACATCTTGTTATTTAGAGGCGTTAGCTTCAATAGATAATGGAACTCAAATAACATTATTCAGTAATTGAGAGTATCCTAAACGGAAATGCTACATATCACTCGGTCTGCGAACATTTAGTTTACACTGAACAGAACCTGGAACACCTGTAAAATGACGTCATTGTTCATTAACTTTCCTCTCCCATCCCATACTTCATAGGCCGTATCATCCTTTCTTTATACTCGATCTCCAATACACAGAGAATAATAATTACATTGCTTTAATTATTACTTTCTTTACCCAAATAGTGGTTAAGATATAAAATAGTAGTCTATAAAATACACAAATAGTAACTATTAACGCAATTTGTTGTCTAAATGATGTCATCTGCAAACATGTTTTCGAGATAATCGTTGAACTTATGTGAGTCGTCCCACGAGAAAACCAACATTGTGGATTTTCTGTTTCGGGAATCATTACTCTATACCTCTATCACTCTGAGACGGAATGTCTCGGTCGCGGACTGATCTGGGTCGATTCATAAATAAGACAATCTTATAAATCTAGTCATATCGAAATTACTTTATTAGAGACAATTTGGTTCAATGGTTTCCTCTGTATTTTTCAGGTGATGCACATAAAGGGCCATTTCGTCCCCGTGTCAGCCAAGGACACCGGAAATCCCGAACAGTATGTTTTCATGGGCCTTTGCACTCCTTTAATTACACCGGATCTGAAAGAGAGTCTGATACAGAACAACACCACGACATTCAAAAGTGTCCACAAACTCGATATGTCGTATATTGAAATCACAGAAAAGTGAGTAGAATTTGATGCACTATAAAAACTACTTTTTGATATTAGTTAAAGCTCTTATAGTTGACGAATCAGCATTATAGTGTGCCTAGTTTGTACTTGTTTTTTAGAATGTATTCACTAAGTACAGATCGTGTGTTTACTTAGACATACACTCAACATCAAATCTGATTTACACGCATTTATTTACTAGTTTTGTGCGTGTTAGTAAGAAAAATAGTAATAAGGAAAAAGGATTTTTAATGATGTTGCTATTTCTTTAACCCTTTCACTCATATAGACGCTTTCTGACGCCTCTGCAGCAGACGGCTTTTTGAAAACATAGTGACAAAAGAAGAAATTGCACAAAACGTGCAATTTCTCCTTTTGCCACAATGTTTTCCACTTTTTGTCATAGGTTATCCATTCAATTATGGAGATTTTCTATGTTTTGACAAAATACGTTCAAAGTCGCCTGCTGCAGAATTGTCGTATGAGGGAAAGGGTTAACATGAACGTCTAGATGTGAGCCGTACCACAATGGTTGTTTTCTCGAGGAACGTCTCGTATGGTACATTTAGTTAAACAAAAGTCTTACAATAATTTTTCAGTGGAGAATTCTACCTAGATGTGAAGAATTCTGAAATTCAGAATAAATCCTGGTATTCTATGCTACACCCCGACGATCTCACCGAAGCCCGAGCTAAGCACATACAATGTAAGTAAAAGTTTCTTTATGTTGAATTTGATAAACATCTCTTTTAAGTCATTTTAAATTTAGGCATTGACGGTCGTAAACAATGAGTGGTTTATTACCATATTAAGGCTGTCGTAAGATATGAAGTGCCATGTAGTGATAAATTTCAAATGTAAACAGTTGTCATGTGAATTTTCCATTCGGATTAGAACACATAAATCACCGAGGTGAATTTGAAGTTTTAAATTTTTAGAAACAATGGATTGATTCACTTATTTAATGTGTAATTAAAAGTATGGAAATATAACTCTTAACCATTACCTACATAGAGAGGCTTTCTGACGCCTCTGCAGCAGACGATATTGGAAGCATTATGAATTAATGAGAAAGTTCTCATATGCACAATTTCTCCTTTTGCCACCATGTTTTAACATAATTTAAATAACAATATTGTTATTTATACAGATTTTCCACATGTTAACTGATAACGTTAGAGTCGTCTGCTGTATACTCATTTTATGTGGGAAAGGGTTATGATGAAAGACTTGCCACAACGTTGTATAACTATGACAAATTGCAACGCTCGTCTTGAGTACAAAACAGTTCACTGAATTGCTGTCTCTCTTTTTGTAGTGATTAAATCCCGCCATGAAATGGGTTGCATGATGACAGTACGCATGCTCACAAGCACGAATGATGTCATCTGGGTCAATGTTGTGATGCACGTTCGTCAAGCCCTCGTCTCAAACAATGACGACCCAATGATTGTGTGCATCAATCAAGTAGTCTGGTGAGTACCTATGTCAGAATAATCTTAAAAACTCAATACCCTTTCCCTCATACGACAATTCTGCAGCAGACTTATTTTGTCAAAACATAGAAAATCTCCGTAATTGAATGGATAACCTATGAGAAAAAGTAGAAAACATTGTGGCAAAAGAAGAAATTGCACATTTTGTGCAATTTCTTCTTTTGTCACTATGTTTTCAAAAGGCCGCCCGCTGCAGAGGCGTCAGAAAGTGTCTATATGAGGGAAAGGGTTAAATTAGAAAAAAGCATAGCTCCAGATAGAGGATGATTTTCATATTCTAAAATCCTCATCTGACCTCCAAAACATATATTGAGAGAATTCAAAACAATGGACACAGTCAGACAATAAATCGGAACAACAGAACCATATAGTGTAATGAAGTCATACGGAAAGTGTTGCGGGACAAAAACCTATTGTTTACTCTTTAATTAGTCCTGCACTTTGGTGGATATAAGAATAGGTAATAAGAATTCTCAAGCAAATCAATAATATATAAATGAAAGAAAAGATGAATATGTAATACCAAACCTGAAAGAACTAAAAGGGAAATATAATAATATATATTTTAAATGTTGTAAGTGACATACTAGTAACTGTCGCATATTGGTTGGCCGTTTAATGTTATGACTTAGATATTAACAGGTCAGTTGGCAATGAAAAAACTCATTTCTGTTTACTTTTCATTTCAGTGAGCAGGAAGCCAAACAATTTAAAATCCAAGGTCAGCTTTTCGCGCTATATGCAGCTCGAGCCCCGGATATGTTCTTTGGTGGACATCACATGCCACAGCTTCATCCACAGCCAGAGCAGGACCTGATCAACAGACAAAATTCATTCTTACAGCAGCCTGGGTTTTATCCTGCAGACCAACAACGCCTTCCGTACGGCCATTCTCAGATTCCACCACAGACCCCTTACCATCATCAGCAACACCAGTATGAAATCAATGATTCATCGTTCGAAATCTTTGGGCAAAGACCACAAGGACATACGAGCACAATCAAAGCATTAAAAAGAAAGTTACAGGAGAACTTCATCTCCTCATGCAAACCAAACAAACTTCCAAGGCTTTCTCCGAATGACCTACAGGGTGAGGGCGACTTTTCAAATCAAGATGGTTCGCAATATGTGATGAACGTAAACGTATACAGAAATACGCAAACAATGAACCAGATGTTCTTTGGTGAAACTGACATGAAAGTTATTACTGGCGGTCCTGTAGTACCTATGTTGTACCAAACAGCAAGAGTTGACATTGACCCAGCACAAGCGATCAGAAACAAAAGAGCAATGCTAGTCAATGCCATTGCACCCGTAGGTCAACCAGAGATTGTGCAAAAACTAGCCCCTACTTGCACCCTTGAACAGGTCGTTCCTGAAATCTTAATTCCTGATTGTTATCTGACACCGGAACCGTCACCTGTTAACTCACCGGAGCCCTTTTATTCTGAAGTGGCACTAAAACAGGAGCCACAGGAAATAAAACAACTAACGACTTATGTAATGGGTCGTCTGAATGAGATGAAACAATCCATGAGAGAAGACACCCATCCACAGAGAGCTGTCAGTGAAACGAAGAAGAAAAATCTGCCTGTCATTGATGCAAGCTTTGTAGATTCCTTCTTTGATGACCTTACACCAAGATCGTTAAAGGAGAGAATGTTGGATATTAAAATGGAGCCGATGTCACCCGAAGCTGTAATACATAGTCATGAGCAATGCCAGGTGCCAAAAGCCCATGCTAAAAGTCAAACGTCTGTAGCAAAGAAATCTTCACCAGGGACATGTATGCATATTGACAATATGCCATCATTGTCTTTGGGATTCGAAAAACCAATTAAAGAAGAACTTACATTTGAAGAGTGTGCCGATCTAGAAGAACTTCTTGGTTTGGTAGAAGTAGATCCGCCTTCTCAAGCATACACAACTCCAATTTCTATAGCATCAGATTTTGTATCACCATTATCACCGATAACATCGCCAAAATTACAAACTGGTAGCAGTATCGCCGAATCATCACCCGTACCATCATACGCATCATCATATGGGTCACCGATCAGTCACGATCAACAAAAGTATACTGACATGATGAGTCCCGGCTCATCCTCTCCAGGATACGACGATCGTGACGATATATTGGATCCAGATAACTGGCTTCTGGAACCAATCAGCTTGTCCCTCGATATGGCATTACCGGAACTAGAACCTCTGGTACCCGATGTAAAGGACAGTGACGATGACCTATATCATCTGAAACAGCTTCTTCAGCAGCCCTGGGCACCATGTGGTAAGTAAACATCAACTGCTACTGACTAATTTACTAAAATATGTCCACACGAGTTTAAGTTTAATAAACTAATATATATGTTTGTGTAAATAATGTTTTTAAATCTTGAAGAACATAATAAGTTTTTGCTTTCGAAATTTAAATATATTCTAAAATAGGTATTACTCTCGCATTTAGACATTTTCACAACCTATGTGACAAACAGATATTTCCATTATCAGTGGATGGTGCTTATATTACTTCTGAAGATATTTCAAAGTGTTTTTCAACAATATATGTTTACGCCTGAACTATCTGTTCGCCTGATACAGGCGATATAACACCTATATAGCAGACGACTTTTGAAAACATATTTGGAAAAGGGGATATCGAGGAATTTCCAACATATTAATCCTTAAAGTCATGTTTCAAAAGTTCTATCTCGAATGAAACTCCTTTCGCCAAAGACTCTCAAAGCGGACGACTTTCAATATATTATTCCAGGTAAACGGTTTTAGTCATTTGTGACTAACGTAATATTTTCTATTTATTTCCAGGTACCCAGACTGCAGCTAAAGACACCCAGTAGGCTTTTTGTGTGTAAGGGTTTCTTACAGTCATTCATTTGTATGGCATATTGCCATGATTAAATACCATCGCGTGTCGTTCCTTTGGAATCCTGCTGGACGGGAAACCAGAAATACAACAGACATCGCTGAATATGGTCCCCGGCAGATGCCTGTCTTCTTGCTGGCGAGAAGACAGAACCATCTTGCCGTTCATTATTGTATTCCATAAACCATCAACTCCTTCATCATTCGGCGGGAAAAGTGCTAAAATTATATCTTTGAGGAGATGCTCCTTTTATTTTGTTTCATGCAGGTTCATGAACATATTATTTTTAAAACGCTAAGCGTATATATAGACATTTTTAGTCCGAGGGTATGAGCGGGCATATAGATTATTGATTTGACACTGTCATTACAACTGTTTTCAAGTATTGATAGAACAGAAATGACCGAGTGCCTTTTTTGTGCGGGAGGAGATACTTATTTAAAATAGAAAATGGCATAAATGATATAGTAGACATTACAATAAGATTTGAAGTTAATTGTGTAGTGGACAACACAAATGTGTACATAGCTTTGACTCATTGTTACTGTATTGACATTGTATATTTAATCATTCAAGGCATATTGACAGTTACAAGCTTGTGTACCGTATGCAAATTAGGTACATCCAGGCCTTCGTTGTCACAATGCTTGTACAGTTTTAACGACTATTTAACGTAGTTGATGTTATCGTCTAAGAGATGAGTTATCAATATTTGATATTCATGTCTTTTAGATGATGTCCTTTGATTGTTTGCTTATTAATGTGTTCTTAACTTAGTTTGTTTTTACTGTACTAACATCATACTATTGTTTACCCATTGGTAGTTTTCACTGTGTAAATCTTTACCACTCATTGCTTTAATTGACAGTGTTAGATTGCCACGTGCTGGTCACGTGGTTATACCAATAGGTATGCACTGTCAACAATTCTGCTGGTCAGAAAACAACGCTTTCACATTTTTTACCTTTCATCATAATCAAATATTTTCATAATATTTTCGTATTGATTCAATGCGTTTTGAATATTAATGTCTTATTATATGTGCCTTCTTTCGTATATAGTTTCTTTACCAAACAGGAGAGAGGCGACATGAGTTGGAATTTAAAAATATTTTAAGAGATACGACACTAAGATCACACATGTTTTCACAGCTTGAAATGATAATTACAACTCCGTTAATGTATTTAACATTTATTCAACATTACTCTAATGGGTTAACATGGTAGATATGAAATTAGCATGTCGATTTCCTCGCTGGTCGAATCTCGCATGTTATTTAAATGTCTGTCCTTAAATACCCTATTTCACCATTGTTTAAGCTGTTATATCTAGCTGGTTCTAGGATAGCCGACAACAATGTTCTGAAATACACCCCAAAGTGGATTAGAAATTTAAAGCTTTAAAGCAAGAGCTGCTGGTTCAGCTTTTGTGAATTGCTTCACAACAATTGTTATGCATTACCGGATAAGTGTTGTCTTTTAACTGGATCCATTTAATAGTATTGTGTTACTTTATCGTGATAAACTTCTATATAGCAAATCTTTAGGGATAATGCCTGTTGATCGGGCGCTGATACAGATCTTGGTCATCAAATTAACGTTATACTTGTTCTAGATAAAAGATCATGTGCTTCAAAGTAATATTCTGCAAAGTATTTTCATTGAATAGTATTATGTTACTTTATGGTGATAAACTTCTATATAGCAAATCCTTTGGGATAATGCCTGCTGGTCGGGCGCTGATATAGATCTTGGTCATCAAATTAACGTTATGCATTTCTAGATAAAGATTTTCTTCTACAATGTAATTTTAACAGTGTGATGTTACTATATGGTGATAAATTTCTATATAGCAAATCTTTAGGGATAATGCCTGCTGGTCAGGCGCTGATATAGATCTTGGTCATCAAATTAACGTTATACTTTTTTCTAGATGAAAGAACTGTAAATTTGCTGCAAGATAATTTTCTACAAGGTATTTTCAATTTAGAAAGTTATTCCGCTGGACGGAACTCCGTTGTAGAAAATGGTCACGAGTTGCAAAGTGCATGTTCTTTCACCTTACCGTACAGTTGCAGGTCGAAGTAGTATCTTTTATAAGCACAACATTGTACAATATAGCAATTATAATGTGCATCAATTTGCCGCACTCAATTAAATCAAAGACAAGTAAGAACATGTATATTAGATTATACACTGCGTAGTGAATAAATTACCCTAAGTAACAGCTTAAATCAAACTTTGCAGGTCAAAGTCTGATCTATACTGTTCTCAAACGCGAACTTGTACCTGTTCCCACGCTCAACTTGTTGATTAAGCTACATGTTACAAATCTCTTTACGGCTATTGTAATGGGTAACTTTGAGTACAGTCATTATTTCGCAGGTAGATGCTATTTGTGCTTATAATACTGAACTTATCAGTTGTTACTTGATACATTGTTGAAGAGCTGCGAAATTTAATTAACAGAAACGGAGACGCTTGTAAATTAATTCCTTATTGTCGCCTCTCTTTCCATGGTAACCGGTTTTCAGATAGAACTGTCAACTTATGGATAAAGTGTCAGTGCAAATGACGTTGTTTGTCAACACATTGGGGTTTTGTAACGAAGCAACATCCACACATATAACACATTTGCAGCAGACGAGTTTGGAAGCATCAAGGCAATTTTCTGGAAAATCTCTTTATAAGGGAGTTTAATTATTGAATAGAGTTGAACACATTTTGGCAAATGGAGAAATTGTTCATTATAAGCAATTTCTTTTTTTACCACGTTTTTTTTTAAAGTCGTCTGATACAGAGGTGTCAAAATGCGTCTGCTTGTTGGAATGAGTTAAAACTTGTCTTCAAAATGTGCTAACGCGGCACTTCTAGACATCCATTGTTGTATGTGTCCCTAATGAGCGAAACTTCATCTCCTGATAAGTTGCAGAAGGATTTGTTTCTTTCTTGAGATATAAAATACATCATTTGTCACAGATTATTACTTTTAACCATTTCAATGATGCAGGCGAATCTTAACAACTTTGCGAAATGGGTAAAACTTGCTTCGATAGGCAGTTTCTCTTTTTCCGCAACATTTCAATTCTGTTTCAATATCATCCTCTCGATTTTCCTGAAGTAACATTTATTTCCTCTGTTTGTATAACAGCAGACGACTCTTTAACATGTTACATTGGGTAAATATTTGCTTTAAATGTATTTTGGGTTTACACAAATGCACACATTCAATAACAGTGCTTTATATAAATAAAATATTACATTTTTTCTAAACTAAAGCAAATTTTCACAACAAATTTCAAGCCAAAGCTTATTTTTAATTTACTGTTTTGACTAATATGTTTTTTATACGTATTTTTTAAAATTTTGGGTTTCTACCATGAACATCTTGTTATATATTTTAATCGATAAAATGATGATTGAAAATAAATAAATAATTTGGATTTTTACTTTTCGTGTCCTAGTCTTTTATTTTGAGTAAACAGTTTGCAGATATTCTCGGGTTATTTAACCCTTTCCCTCATATAGACGTTTTCTGACGCCTCTGAAGCAGACGGCTTTTTGCAAACATAGTGACAAAAGAAGAAATTGCACAAAACGTGCAATTTCTCCTTTTGACACAATGTTTTCCACTTTTATCCATTCAATTATAGAGATTTTATATGCAGAATTGTCGTATGAGGGAAAGGGTTAACAGTATTTCATTTACGTTACGGCGTTTCACTTTTCACTATGTTAGGCTTGTATTCAGATTGTGCCGGACCGCATCGCTGATGTAGTGGTAGAGCGGCCGCCTCAGGTTAGGGAGGCCGTGTGATCGATCCCCGGTCGGGTCATACTAACTAGGTTAAACGGTACTAATGGCTGCCCTCATTGGCGCCCATGTTTGCGGGGGTTAGCTTTACGACTGACTGACTGGCTGGTGTCAGGATAAATGGACCGGTAGTAGTGATTCCTAACCCAGGAAACGCCAAGCTATAAGTGAAAACGTGTTGAAAACGACGTAAAACAACAATCAATCCACGAGATTGTGCCGACACACCGAGTAGTGGTCAACAGCTGTAATATAGTCGATCGATTCGGCTATCACATGTCCGAGTTCTGGGTGTGTTAGGGCAATGTGAAAACACCCCAGCTGTGTCATTGCGCTGGCGCATCGGTCAGAATGTTAACAACGTGATGCTGCAAAGAATAAAGGTTAACCCTTTCCCATTTACAGCAAATCTGTAGCAGACGACTTTGAAAATGTCTACATAAAAACATGGAAAATCTCTATAATTGTAGGTATAATTACTAAAAAAAAGTTGAAAACATTGTGGAAAAAGGAGAAATTGCTCGTTTTGAGCAATTTCTCATTTTGTCATGATGTTTTCAAAAGTCGTCTGCTGCAGATGCGTCAACCCTTTCCCTCTTACAAACGCTTTTTAACCCATCAGTAGCATACGGCATATGAAACATTGAGACAAAGGGAGATATTTCTCATAATGGGTAAACCAAGCAGTGACATTACTGTTTATTGACCCCCCCCCCCCCCCCCCCCCCCCCCCCCCCCCCCCCTTTCCCATTTACAACAAATTTGCAGCAGACGGTTTTGAAATCTTCGCAAAAAAAAACCAATTGACATTTCTCTCAATTGAAAGTTTATTTTCTTTAATAAAGTTTAAACTCATTGTGACAAATGGAGAAATTATGAGCAAAATTCAATGATTTCAAAATTCATCTTCTACAAATAAGTCTAAATGCGAAGAAGAGGAAGTGGAGTGGTGAGCTGGTTTCGCTCGAATGATGTAACTCGGACATTTTCGCTGATATGATACTAGTTTCCATAGTTTTTTTCGAACGCTGGGTTTCGTCCATTGGCTGTATTGATCTCGAGTCATGTAAACAGAGCCTCATTCCCAATGGAAACACGGCGTGTCAATTATGTTGTGTGGGCCGAGCCCCGGTAGCTCAATCGGTAGCGACGCGGGCTGTCAATCCAGGGGTTGTGAGTTCGAAGCACAGCTCGTCCAACATGCTTTTGGACGTTTGACAAAAGACATTGTGACAAGCGTCATTCGTCTTCCACCAATGGGCCAATAGTCTACATAGAAAAGCAGCCAGTTCCTTGGAAAGACTGTTGAGCGGAGTACTGATTATGGAAAGCAAGGAAACATGTGAGAAGGTGGAATGGCCGCCGTGATATGACTGAGAAATTGTTGAAAACGGTGTTAAAACCAAATCAATAATTAATCGTTTTGTATAATGACATTGAACCAAGTTTTAAAATAAAAATGATGATTGTATATGAGCCGTGTCTAGAGATTTGTGTAAACTGTTGCGTGTGCGAAAAGTTAAGACTCGGTCTCAGTATGTTTGGTGTCCATCTATATGTAATATAGCTATCTAAAGGCGGACGGGAAATTGGCTTGGCGTCGTCCGTCCTGAGTCATTCCTATGGCATTGTTTGATTGATTTGATTGAAACGATACGGAAATGTTTACTACCGCCATAAGGAAGTGCGATACAACAAGTTTCACTTTCTCTGAAGTCTCCTGCCCCTTCCAGGACATTAAAGGAAGCGTCATGCAATCTCGTTAAAACCATACCGAAACTTCACTGGCTCATACAGAAGTCTGATTTTAATGAAATAGTGGTCAGGCGTACACCACTAATGGCGGCGCCCATTTGGACATGGTGTAGCATGGACCGGTGGTCTATAGTCCTACATTGAAAAACATCGCATATGCTCATTTTCATTTTGTCATTATTCTTCATTCGGATGTCAAATAAATAACATGATTTAACTAGCAAGCTTAACTCTAAATTATTCTGACTAGTCGGTTTAGTGGTTAACACGTTAGACTGTCAATCCAGAGATCCGTGGTTCAAATCCTGTTCCGGGTTACGGATATTTCTGAGGCGCGTTAAGTGTATCCCACTCAACTAGAGGATAAGTACTGATCCTTTCCAGAAAAAAAAGTGCTCCGCGTGTATCGGTGCTATACACTTAGCATGTTCGAGAACCAAGGGGTATTTTCGGAAAGGACTATGGTATCGCACTCGTACTCCCTTATATATAACTTTGTCTTTTGAATGTATCTGTCAGATGATTGTACACGATATGTATATTATCAAATGGACCTATAGAAGCTAAAAAGATTATGCTCGATCAGAGTAATTGGTTTCTATAAGTATATAAAACATGAAAAATGCGATAGAGACAATCTTTTTGTAGATCAGCTGTTTTAACCTTTCAAACTCCGAGCGTAGCTATGTGATAGCGATAAATAAGAGGTTGCAAATTTAGTCACCTCTGTTGGTCCATGCAAGACGTACGAATTTACTATAGTTTAACTAAAATTGCCCCCAGGAATACCAGAGGTATATCCGTTTTAATTTACATGTATCGAATGAATTATATATCATGTTTTATATAACAAATAGCCTATGCACACTTACACGTTACACTTAATCATGAAAGTTCAACAGAATAGTCACGTGATCAAAATAATTTTAACAATTTTGGAAGATGGCCATCCAAGTCGCATTCGTGTCAAATTATGTTGAAATCGGGACAGTACTTTTGGACGAGATAATTTCCCAATGTGTTATTCTTTATATATATAAGGTAAATATGAACATCACCAAAAGCCCCGGCTCGGTTGAACATTGGCTCGTCTGGCGTCTACTTTCATTAAATAACTCACCCAACAGTTGGTTCACCATGGTAACATCACTTCTGAAACTCTATATATGACCTCCTGGAGTGACCCTTCGGTAAATTATACATGAAAAGGGCTAGTGAACAAATACTGGGAAAGCAAACCGATATCCGATCCTACTCAAAAGCCCTCCTTTTAATACCTGGGCATTAAACGTTTAGGCGTTGGAAATACACACGCAAGACATAACAAAAGCGCTGCGAGCGAACGCCAACGCTCGTCTTATTTTTTTGAAGTCGAAAAGGGGCAAAACTAAATAATTATTAAAGCCAGAGTTATGACTTGGAATAGACATGCATATTGTTCCTAGGAACATGAATACCAAGTTTCATTTGAAAATGTTGAACGGTTTTGAATAATGAGGCCAGGTTAAAGCTTTGTGTCGACACAGAAGACGACGCGAAGGGTCTTCGAAAAGCAGTCGAGCTAATTTCTGCCGGACTTTCCTAAAATTACCCAGACATGTCCGGCGGACCGACGACTTTCGCGAAGTCTGCCTAATAAGCTAGCTGTAAAGAAAGCAACGATCAAATGTGGCCCTCTAGTTTGAGCATATACCGAGACACCGACATAAATTCAATGAATATGAGAAAGACCCCACTTCTAAAATTGTTGAACTGCTCAGCGTGCTCATTTGTCCCAAAAATACATTATAATGAGAAAGAGATTTTCACCAGAGGAATATGTTATGCATTACATATGAACAGAGACATATACATGAATCCGTGTAGCAAAGATTTTCGATAAAATTGGATACACTTGAAAGAGAATATCACCCAAGGAACATGTATTCCAAATTGGGCAATTACTTTTGGACAAAACGATTTTCGAGTAGCTACTAATAACACAAACTAGAGATTGCTTTTTTGAAAAAGCGCTTGTTTCCCCATTTGTGTGGTCGTAGGGGAGGAAAAGAAATGATGGAGATGAATTTTGTAGTTTTGGACTGGAGATGAAGCAACAGTGACAATCCTCAGTTATTGAGCGGAAACCATTTTTCAGCTGAAGGTTACCATGACCTTGGCCTAGTGATCTCAAAATCAATAGGGGTCATTTGCTGGTGATGACCAACCTGCACACCAAGTATGATGTTCCTGGGGCTAAGCAATATTCAGTTATTGAGCGGAAACCATTTTTCAGCCCAAGGTCATCACGACCTTGACCTTTGACCTACTGACATCAAAATCGATAGGGGTCATCTACAGGTTAGGACCAACCTGCACACCAAGTATGAAGTTCCTGGGCATAAGCATTCTTTAGTTATTGAGTAAAAAACATTTTTAAGCTGAAGGTTACCATGACCTTAACCTTTGACCTTGTGACCTCAAAATCAAACAAAATCAAACAAATCAATAAGGTCATCTACTGGTTAGGACCAACCTGCACACCAGGTATGAAGTTCCTCGACATAAGCATTCTTTTGTTATTGAGCGGAAACCATTTTTCAGCTGAAGGTTACCATGACCTTGAACTTTGACCTCAAAATCAATAGGGTCTGCCGGTGGTGGTGACCTACTTGCAGACCAAGTATTAACTTCCATGGCCAAAGCATTCTCCAGTTATTAAGCAAAAACTATTTCTCAGCTCATTGTTAATGTGACCTTGACCTTTGACCTTGTGACCTCAAAATGAAACAAAATCAATAAGGGTCATCTACTGGTTAGGACTAACCTGCACACCAGGTATGAAGTTCCTCGACATAAGCATTCTTTAGTTATTGAGCAGAAACCATTTTTCAGCTGAAGGTTACCATGACCTTGACCTTTGACCTAGTGACCTCAAAATCAATAGGGGTCATCTGCTTGTGGTGACCAACCTGCACACCAAGTATTAACTTACATGGCCAAAGCCATTAAGCAAAAACAATTTTTCATCTCATTGTCACTGTGGCCTTTCAGCTCAAGGTCACTGTGACCTTGACTTTAGATGTACTGACCTCAAAATAAATAGATGTCTTCTACTGGGCATGGCAAACCTTCATACCAAGTAAGGAGTTCTTCGGCCAAAGCATTCTTCAGTTATTGAGCGGAAACCATTTTTTACCTCACAAGGTCACCGTGACCATGACCTTCTGACATCATAATCAATAGGGGTCATCTACTGGTCATGACCAACCTTCATACTAAGTATGAACTTCCTACGCCTAACTGTTCTTCGGTTATTGAACGGAAACAAGTGTGATGGACGTGACCTTGACCACTGTGACCTTGACCTTTGACCTAGTGATCTCAAAATCAATAGAGGTCATTTGCTGGTAGTGACCAACCTGCACACCAAGTATGAAGTTCCTGGGCCCAAGCAAAAACAATTTTTCAGCTCATGGTCACTTTGACCTTTCAGCTCAAGGTCACTGTGACCTTGACTTAAAACGTACTGACCTCAAAATCAATAGGGATCTTCTACTGGGCATGACCAACCTGCATACCAAGTATGGAGTTCCTCTGCCCAAGCGTTCTTCAGTTATTGAGCGGAAACCTCACAAGGTCACCATGACCTTGACCGTTGACATCAAAATCAATAGGGGTCAGCTACGGGCAAAAATAATATGTCACCCCCATGTATGGGGGAGACATAATTCTTCAGCAAGGCTGTGCAGGCAGATTTTAATCTACCAATGCACAATTACAATTAGGTTGGAGCACAACTAATTTATTCACTCAGAACATACAAACGCATGTTCAAAGAAGAATAGTATATAACAAAACATTTATAAACATATGTATATATACAAATGGTCTGAGGGGGGACAAATTGGAAAATATCTAGAAAAGAATAATTAAAATATATGCATATCAGGCCTTCATTCAATACTCATACTAAAATATGTTGTACTCTTTTCTTTTATTTGATAAAATAATGATACATGTATTTTGGAGCACAACAGGCTATTTATAAACTATATCAAACTTCAGAAAATAATACAAAAATTGTGTAGATATAAAACCCTTTGCTTTATAAGGAGGTATTCACAAGCTTGACCTAACCTTTTATCAGTATAAGATGACTTTTGATGGCTATGCAGCAGACTGCTTATGAAACATTGATGGAAAAAGAGAAATTTAACCTTTTTCAACAATGTATTAACTCTGTATCAAAACTTTACCAGCTGTGCACTAATTCTTACAAATAAAATGCTTTCCTCTCAAATGTATTCAAAGCAGAAATCTATAAAAATGATATATCAGTTAAAAGAAATCTTTTAACCCTCTCCCTCATATAGATGCTTTCTGACACTTCTGGAGCAGACAGCTTTTTGAAAACAGTGACAAAAGAAGAAATTGCTCAAAATGAGCAATTTCTTCTTTGCTACAATGTTTCCACTTTGAGTCATACATAGGTTATCCATTCAATTGTAGAGATTTTCTATTTTTTGATAAAATATATTCAAAGTCGTCTGCTGCAGAATTGTCGTATGAGAGAAAGGGTTAACTCTGGACATCTTTAAAAACCTCAAAGCAAAAATATGGAAAATCTTTATGAATAAAAGTATACTTATTGAATACTTATTGAATAGTGTAAAACACATTGAGGTAAAAGCAGATTTTTCTTTTTATGAGCAATTTGAAAAAATCAATTTTGTAACAGTGACACTCGTCTGATATTATCCTTTTACGCCTTACTTATTTTATATAAAGATATTTTAGTATTAATGAATATTTTAGTATTATAATAGCCTCACACAACTCCTATTTTTCAAGTATCAAAACAAGATTTACAACATGGAAATAAATGTATTGTAATCTAGTTAGGTCACAATAATTCAACTGCAACTAAAGATATTGAAAAATCATTGATCTTGACCCCCATTGAGCCCCCAAACACAATACCAATAAAAATATATCACACTCATAGTAATTAAGTGGTTACATTATCTCAACTGTCACTAAAAATTAAACCTTTCCCTCATATAGACGCTTTCTGACGCCTCTTCAGCAGACAGCTTTTTGAAAACATAGTGACAAATTGTTTTGCACTCTTTAGTCATATTTAGGTTATAGATTTATTCAATTATGGAGAATTTTTAATTTTTGAAAAAAAGTTCAAAGTCGTCTGCTGCACAAATGTGGTATGAGGAAAAGGCCGGGTTAAGAATATAATATTTTCTATTTTAGTAACAGTGACCAAAAGAGCCCCAAAAGACAATCCCATTAAAGATCTTCATAAATACTTTCTAACTAAGTTTGCTTGCATAATATATGTTCACAGTTGTTACAAAATTATTGTTTGTCATTAGTGACTTTGAAATGTTCTAAATTGATGACAAATTTTAACCCTTTCCCTCATACGACAATTCTGCAGCATACGACTTTGAACACTATTTTGTCAAAATATGGAAAATCTCTATAATTGAATGGATAACCTATGACTAAAAGTGGAAAACATTGTGGCAAAAGGAGAAATTGCTTGTTTTGAGCAATTTCTTCTTTTGTCGCTATGTTTTCAAAAAGCCGTCTGCTGCAGAGGCGTCAGAATGCGTCTATATGAGGGAAAGGGTTAAAACTCTTCATTCAGTCTCTTGTACATTTGATAGTCAGCAAGTATTCCAAGTTTCTAGCTTTGATAGTTTGCACGTAAGTAACCTAAACACAAACTTTAAACACGCCACCTGATGGACAATGACACCATGGATTATCAAGTGACAATAAAAGTGTGTCATTTTTGTCTTCTGAAAATCGGAAAAGCTAAAAACAAGTTAAATTTACCAATAAATGGAAAATTCATTGTTCTTTACAAATGGCAACAATAATTTGGTCTATGCTAAGGTCCCATTAATGTAGATACTTCCAATAGTTCTCGGGTAAAATTTCTAGAAGCCCTGAAATTATAGAGAAGACGGGATTACGATTTCATTGCGATAAATTCGAATCATTGATCCTGCTCCAAGTTTTTCGATCAAAATGTAACATTTTGTCAACCAGTCCATTGGAAAAAGATATCTGAATGGTTGAATGGTGAACGTAGGTTAAGATCTAATCCGCCATATCAGAATCCATTCAATATCAAATAATCTTAACAAGCTTATGTAAGTAATCTACACAGGATATAAATCTACACTGTTCGAAATGGCCTCGGTGGTGTTGTGGTAGAGCTTCCTTTGATTTCGATGACAGGTCAGGTCCTACCAAAAACTTTAACCCTTTCCCTCATATAGACGTGTCACAAGGAGAGAAAAACATGCAGCCAGTCCGGGGCTCGAACCCGGGACCTCTCGCTTTCAGGGCAAGTACTCTACCGACTGAGCTAACCGGGCCGCTTACATGAAGTCCCTCCAACTGTGTACAAGTTCAGACCGTGACATACACCCCTGGTTAACTGGAAATTCGTCCTCGAATTTCGGAATTCCAGTGCCAAGGATGTCATAAATCGCACTGCAAGCGCTATAAGACTTACCAAGCAGTGCTGTCACGGTCCCTTATTGGGCGCCAATGTCACAAGGAGAGAAAAACATGCAGCCAGTCCGGGGCTCGAACCCGGGACCTCTCGCTTTCAGGGCAAGTACTCTACCGACTGAGCTAACCGGGCCGCTTACATGAAGTCCCTCCAATTGTGTACAAGTTCAGACCGTGACAGACGCTTTCTGACGCCTCTGCAACAGACGGCTTTTTGAAAACATGATGACAAATAAAGAAATTGCACAAAACGTGCAATTTCTCCCTTTGCCACAATGTTTTCCACTTTTAGTCATAGGTTATCCATTCAATTTAAGAGATTTTCCATTTTTTGACAAAACATGTTCAAAGTCGTCTGCTGCTGAATTGTCGTATGAGGGAAAGGGTTAAAGATGGCTTCCCTGTTTGGCATCAGTGTTCTAGGAATAGCATTACGACTGATGCACCGGTGACAGGATAAATTATACCGGTAGGGCGTACCCAGGAAATGCCGTGAAAACGGCATATAACACCATTCAAACAAAAATACAAGAAAGCACTGTTAAAAAGCACAGTTCTTATAAATTTGTCAATCTATCTTAACCCTTTTCCTCATGGAAAACATTGTGGCAAAAGGAAAAATTGCACGTTTTGTGCAATTTCTTCTTTTGTCACTATGTTTTCAAAAAGTTGTCTGATGCAGAGGCGTCTGAAAGCGTCTATATGAGGGAAAGGGTTAACCCTTTTCCTCATACAACAACTTTGCAGCAGACAACTTCGAAATCATCTCAACAAAAAAGGGAATATTACTATAATTGATAGTATAATGATTGAAAAGAGTTGAAAACATTATGTGACAATAAGGAAAAATTGCTCGTATTGAGCAATTTCTCCGTTTGTAACAAGGTTTTCAAAAGTTGTCTGCTGCAGAGGCATCAGAAAGCGTCTATATGTGGGAAAGGGTTAAATTTGAGATAAATTATGACCTGTTGTTGAAATGTTGAAATGATAAATCATTGTGAGGAAACTACAAGATTTTTGTGTAGGAACAGAATCTGATGTGTATATGCCAATAAGACAGGAAGTGAAAACATGATGGTCAAACAGAATTGAGACTCCTACGCGTCACCCTCAAGAATGCAGGCAACACTTGACCACCCTTTCCCACATACAACGTAATCTGCAGCAGACGACTTTGACAACATCTTCACAAAAGTATGGAATATCTCAATAAATAAACATAATCACTAAAAGAAGTTAAAAACATTGTGCCAAAAGAAGAAATTGCTTGTTTTGATCAATTTCTTCTTTTGCCACAATGTTTTCAAAAGTAGTCTGCTGCAGAGGCATCAGAAAGCGATTGTATGAGGTAAAGGGTTAAACGAGCTTGAACTGGTATATCACAGTACATGTTCACACCAATTTTTATTAACATATGCTGACCTTTATCCTGCTGAAATTCTGAAATACATAGTTCTCCGAAGTTGCAATAATGAACTCCCTTGTTTGTCATTTTGATAGGCAAAATTGATAAGCATTTATAGAGCTAATTAACCCTTTCCCTCATATAGACGCTTTCTGACGCCTCTGCAGCAGACGACTTTTTGAAAACATAGCGACAAAAGAAGAAATTTATCAAATCAAGCCATTTTTCCTTTTGCCACAATGTTTTCCACTTTTAGTCAAAGGTTATCCATTCAATTATAGAGATTTTCCATTTTTTGACAACATATGTTCAAAGTCGTCTGCTGCAGAATTGTCGTATGAGAGAAAGGGTTAACAATAAAAATATGTGAGAATTATGGGCACAAAGGAATTGGAGTTTTGACAACTCCATTTCTTAAAAGATTTTTCCCCCTGATTACATCAGGGTCTTAAGGTCTTAATTTAAATTTGTTTGTACATATAGTTGTTGAATGATATTTCATAAGATCTTTCTCTTTTCAACATTTAACCCTTTCCCACATATAACAAATCTGCAGCAGACGACTTTAAAAACATCTCAACAATAATATGCAAAATCTCCCTAAATGAAAACATACTTGAATAGAGTTGAAAACATTGAGTCACCTAGTTTTCAAAAGTTGTCGAGTCCAGAGAAAGTTGCCTATCAAAATGGCCGAAGGTAAATATTGCTGTTCTGGAAACTATGTATGTGTATCACTGCTCTTGAGTTGTGTCAAGTTCTTGCATAACCCTTTCCCTCATACAACAATTCTGCAGCAGACGACTTTGAACATATTTTGTCAAAAGATAGAAAATCTCTATAATTGAATGGATAACCTATGACTAAAAGTGGAAAACATTGTGGCAAAAGGAGAAATTGCTCGTTTTGAGCAATTTCTTCTTTTGTCACTATGTTTTCACAAAGCCGTCTGCTGCAGAGGCGTCAGAATGCGTCTATATGAGGGAAAGGGATAATCTATAATTGAATATGATTTTCAAATATGTGATAGATGGGAAGGAAACCATTAACGACAAGATCAGTCAGCACACATTGTCAGACTGACCTATGCAAATGTTGATTATTAATGTTTTCAAAATACCCCGATTATAATAAATACATTTTGATTGTTTTGAGCAATTTCTTCTTTTGTCACTATGTTTTCAAAAAGTCGTCTGCTGCAGAGGCATCAGAAAGCGTCTATATGAGGGAAAGGGTTAAAAGCTTTGAACAAGGTATATGTAAGTAGATCTAAGAGTGTTACCTTTTTCTTGTAGTACCGCCTTACTAAACAGCTTAGCATAATATCTCTGAAATAATAGAAATAAAATTGAGCATTAGAATCAGATATAAATCAAAGCGCTGAAGGCACTTAATTTGTTTGGGTACATAAAACTGTTCAAACATTTGCCTTTGCATAGATGTGTGATTTATAAACTATGCATTGTTTATAAATATTACAACTTCGGGTAAAATAATAAATGACGCATCCGTTAAAATTAAATGCCATTTTAGTTGTCTATAAAAATAAATCATGAGACATACATGTGAATATTATATTTAATGTCCAAGTTTCAAAAAACATGTAAAACAAATGGATAACCATTATGGCCCCGACTCACTCATCTAAGTATTTAATAATTTTTGTTACAAAAAAAATCACCATTGACCAAGGGTTTTCTAAAATCTTACTCAAAAGCTTCCTGCTTAACAAGAGATTTTTCAAGTTTTCACTATAGCCATATAAGGCCAAATAGCCCTGCCCCCCTGGCGGCCATGTTTTTCGACCAATCAACATGGCTTGGAGGAATCTGATAGATGGTCTCCCAATGAACATTTCTACAAAAAGAATTGAAAATTGGCCAAAAACTTTCGGATGAGAAGATTTTTCAAGTTTTTACTATAGCCATATTAGGCAAAAAAGCCCCGACCGCTGGCGGCCATGTTTTTCGACCAATCAACTTGGCTGGAAGGAATCTGATAGAGGGTCACCCTAGGAACATTTCTACAAAATTATTTGAAAATCGGCCTGACACTTTTGAAGGAGAAGATTTTTTTGAGTTTACACTATAGCCATATAAGGCAAAAAAGCCCCGCTCCCTGGCGGCCAAGGAACACTGTAGCAACGTTAAATGTCGCACCAACGCTAAATGTCACACTTGACGTTTTATGTCACAAGGCTGACGCTAAACGTCGCAACCAACGCTAAATGTCGCAAAACCTTCTGACGTTATATGTCGCATCTGTAACGCCAAATGTCGCAAAACAAGGTACTGCCGCTATATGTCGCAACATCAACGCTAAATGTCTCACTCCTTTATAAGCACTCTTTTGTAGTATTACTGTTTCACAATGTACAAATTACAATGTTTCATCTCACTCTGTCCCTTCTTTTTTTAGTTATAGCTCCTGAAGTAGTCATTTTTTTGCGACATTTAGCGTCAGCCTTGCGACATATAACGTCAAGTACGACATATATACAAGATATATATGCACTCTCGTACTATCGATATGGATTCGCACACTTACGATAAGGACTCTCACACAAGCGATATGCACTCTTGTACTAACGATATGGATTCGCTCACTAACGATATTGATTCATACACTTACGATATAGACTCTCACAAAAGCTGTATGCACTCTCGTACTAACGATAATGACTCGCACACTAACGATATGGACTCTAGTAATAGTGGTTCATCAGAATAACAGATTGCGCTTTGTGTTTATACATTCCTTGCGGGCCAATGACTGGCTCTTTCTGCGGATAGCCACATTTTGTGGCTGGTATACAATAGATGGAATATGGTATAAACGTCCAAGACATTTTTTTTGTAAACACATGTACACGGACATACACTGTGACATAACGTTATAACATGTACAATTTTCTTAAGTTTTTTAAAACTGTAAAATTAAAGAAAATTGTACATGTTATAACGTAATGTAACAGTGTATGCCCGTGTACATGTGTTTTCAAAATGTTAATGCGTTCTATGGATAGCCACATATTGTAACTGGTATACAATTGTCTCTCTTGTCACAAACTGTATAAGCTAATACTGGAATAAAAACTGACACGGAATAAGTAACATGCTTTTTGTTGCCATTCCTTAACCTACTTATAAAAAAGTTTATAAATGTAGCACTTTAACATCCCGTAACTGATACCTTGAACTTTTATACCATATTCCATCTATTGTATACTAGCCACCAAATGTGGCTATCCGCAGATAGAGTAGAGCCAGGCATTGGCCCGCGAGGAATGTGTTAACACATCACGGATTGCCTGCACTAACCAACAGCCAGGTCCTGCTATTCATATAATTCTTCTAACACTAAAAGGCGACACAGATATATCACAGAACCGGCAAGGGTTGAGATACAACCGAGGCGGTTGTGTCTTGCTCACAATGTCTTTGAACAATCTATTCACCCGTTGAAGGGAGTATCGCGACGAAGGATTTTGTTTCGAACCAAGGTTAACAATAAAATCAACTGTGGTAGTTCTACATGGTGCTTTTGATGAACGTGTTTCGGTTTCCGTTTTAAATGTATCATTTCTCACAATCTGTTATTCTAATGAACCACTATTACTAGAGTCCATATCGTTAGTGTGCGAGTCATTATCGTTAGAACGAGAGTGCATATAGTTTTTGTGAGAGTCCATATCGTTAGTGTATAAATCAATATCGTAAGTGAGCGAATCCATATCAGTAGTACAAGAGTGCATATCGCTTGTGTGAGAGTCCTTATCGTAAGAGTGCGAATCCATATCGATAGTACGAGAGTGCATATACATTTTGACTATATGTCGCACTTGACGTTATATGTCGCAAGGCTGACGCTAATTGTCGCAAAAAATGACTACCTCAGGAACCATAACTAAACAAGAGGGCCAAGATGGCCCTAAATCGATCACCTAATTGATAGTAAATTAGTAGCAAATATTTAACTGCAAATATCTGGGAAATGTTATCAGGGAGTGTAAATGAAACTGCAAAGGAGTGGACACTTCTCAAGAAACAGCTTATCAGTAAAGGCCATTTATATCTTGAAATCTCAAACAAGAACTTTAATAAGAATGGAATTATAAAGTTTTTGTCATTTTGCACCTTTTCTGATGCCGCCTTGCTGCCCTGTTTTTCAACGAAAGAAATCAATATGGCTTCAACAGTTTATTTAGAGGGTCACTTAAGGAACATTTCTACCAAATTATCTTGCAATCGCACAAGTAGATATGGAGGAAAAGGATTTTAAAATTTGGGTATTTTTCTCACTTTCTGATGCCGCAGCAACCAAAGTTATCAATGGAATTTAAATCTTTGAACAATTTTGAAAGAGGACCACCAAAGGAACATTCTTGATTCGTATTATATTTTCTTAAAATCAGACAACACTTTCATAAAAATGGAATTTTCAAATTTTGTCATTTTGCCCTTTTCTGATGCCGCCTGACTGCCATGTTTTCGACAGTATGGCTTGAACAATTTTTATAGAGGGTCACCCAAGGAACATTTCTACCAAATTATATTTGAATCTGACAGGCAGATTCGGAGGAGAAGATTTTTAAAGTTTGGACATTTTGTCCCCTTTCTGATGCCGCAGCAACCAAAGTTCTCATTGGAATTTTAATCTTTGAACAATTTTGAAAGAGGACCACCAAAGGAACATTCCTGTGATGTTTTGTGGAAATTGGTCTATTGGAATGGTAGGAGTTGGTTGTCATTTGTAGCTAAAAGTTCAATTTACCCCTTTTGAGATGACGCCTGGTTGCTATGATTGTGTAACCAATCAAAACGCCTTAATCAAATTAAATAGAGGATCATTACAGTAAGATTCATATTATATTTTCTTAAAATCAGACAAGCACTTTCATAAAAATGGAATTTTCAAATTCTGTCATTTTGCCCCTTTTTTGATGCCGCCATGTTTTTCAACCAGTCAGTATGGCTTGAACAATTTTTATAGAGGGTCACCCAAGGAACATTTCTACCAAATTATATTTGAATCTGACAAGCAGATTCGGAGGAGAAGATTTTTAAAGTTTGGACATTTTGTCCCCTTTTCTGATACCGCAGTAACCAAAGTTCTCATTGGAATTTTAATCTTTGAACAATTTTGAAAGAGGACCACCAAAGGAACATTCCTGTGATGTTTTGTGGAAATTGTTCTATTGGAATGGTAGGAGTTGGTTGTCATTTGTAGCTAAAAGTTCAATTTACCCCTTTTGTGATGACGCCTGGTTGCTATGATTGTGTAACCAATCAAAACGGCTTAAACAAATTAAATAGAGGATCATTACAGTAAGATTCGTATTATATTTTCTTAAAATCAGACAAGCACTTTCATAAAAATGGAATTTTCAAATTTTGTCATTTTGCCCCTTTTTTGATGCCGCCTGACTGCCATGTTTTTCGCCCAATCAGTATGGCTTGAACAATTTTTATAGAGGGTCACCCAAGGAACATTTCTACCAAATTATATTTGAATCTGACATGCAGATTCGGAGGAGAATATTTTTAAAGTTTGGACATTTTGTCCCCTTTCTGATGCCGCAGCAACCAAAGTTCTCAATGGAATTTAAATCTTTGAACAACTTTGAAAGAGGCCAACCAGAGGAACAGTCCTGTGATGTTTCACGGAAATTGTCCTTGGAGTTTGGGAGGAGATGATGTTTAAAGCTAAAAGTTAACGCCGGACGGACGGACGGAACGGACGACGGACGACGGACAAAAAGTGATCAGAATAGCTCACCTTGAGCCTTTGGCTCTAGGTGATCTAAAAAAAGAAGGGACAGAGTGAGATGAAACATTGTAATATGTACATTGTGAAACAGTAATACTACAAAAGAGTGCTTATAAAAGAGTGCGACATTTAGCGTTGATGTTGCGACATATAGCGGCAGTACAATTTTTTGCGACATTTGGCGTTACAGATGCGACATATAACGTTAGAAGATTTTGCGACATTTAGCGTTGGTTATTTACTTCGTGCTCAGGTGAGCTAAAAAAGAAACATCTATCCAAATGAAAGAGTAATTGAAATCATGCATTATAAAAGGAGTAAATGCTCCAGAGAAAACCAATACCTGTGCCGTCCGAATTTTACTCTACAGTATACACCTAAGCTGGCCGCTGTTTCCTTTAAAGGGTGTTTAAGCTTGCCAAATCAATTAAGGATGCGTGACCATACACTGTTAATTACCATTGTTTACGAGTGTCATTCCAAACAAATTATAAATGTAACCCTTTTTCCCAATAAACCTATCATATACATGTATGTATTTGTAACTTGCCGGGATGTGTCGATACCGTCATGGTACAATGTGATATATGCACAAATTGGTTTCACAAATCTTGTGTTAATGCACCTGTGGATATTTCGACAACAGATGCGGACTTTAATTGTAACTTTTGTTAATTATTTGGCTATTATAATGATAAGATATGGGATTAAATTGGCAACATTTAAGTTTTTTACTTATAACAGCCTTCAAATACAAATTTGGTTTATACGACGGTAAAGAAAGGTTATTGGAATTAAGAAATTGTTTAAATAAGCAAATTTTCCTTTTCCCACAATGTTTTCAATATATGTTGCTTTTTACTGTTTACACAGCAAGAAAAAAACATTTAACTTATTTGTTATAGATTAGTATTATAGTTGCATATATATATAATTACTAGAAATAAATTAAGATTTAAAGTGTTGTATATATATATATACTTATTGTTTATTTGTTATTTAAATTGTTCTGCCCCTTCCAAGTACCCTACAGAATAGAATGTTGCATGGATCATTTGCCTCGTAGTATGGCACATGGAAAACTGTTGAAAGTTACAAAGTAGAAAATGAAGAGGCCCAACAATAACTAGAACTCATGACCCTTCAATCGAGTGTAAAGGAGAGGATATAATTGAAGCAAAACCTATGGCTAGTTACTAGCAACCTATTCTATTCTTGCAATGTTTTCAAATTTCGTCCGCTGCAGATGCGTCAAAAGACATTTACTTGTCGGAAAATCAATCCATCAATTCTCTTTATTGATATCTATAGATATGATATAAAGAGGAAAGTCGTTAAAACACTTTACAAAGAGATTCCATTTCAGCATGATCTCGATTTTTGGTTTATTCTATATCACTGATAAAAGCAATCAAACACATTATATATTTACAAAGAAAACCCCGGATATGATCATATGTAACAAATTATACACAGTTGCCCATCTTTAATTAAACATTTTTTACAACAAATCATAGCGTCCGCAGATTTGCTCTATATTCTATCGCGTCGGCATTTTCCCTCTATATTGCATTTGTCCGCATTTTCCCTCTATAATTGTCCGCAGATCGCGTCCGCACTTTAGACCCTCCCCCCATACCGTTGTATTTATAAATAGAATTCGACGATCACGATTTCTATGCAAATGTGTTACTCTCATTTTAAATGCATTTTATGACGCACATATTTGTTTTTTTAATTCTTTATACTATATTTATATGGCCGACAAGGCACAAAGAAAATATTTTCAATTCTGTTTTTATCTACATTTTCAATGCGTGATTAAAAATTCAAATACCGTATCTGGAGCTTAAATCGGAAATAGTTCTCCCTGTAGCAGTTCACTCATTGAGATTTATAAATCTCTCCGCATTCATGTTTTAAAATACAATGTTTCATTTTATTTCGTAATTCTCTTTGAATATAAGAACCACATAAGAAAACAAAGACGATATAAATATATCATTATTTCAAAAATCGTGATACATTTGAAAAGTAAGAGCAAGTATTGAGTACTACTTTCACGCGTATGAAATTCATGGAATTTTAAATAAGACGAACGGCTTCAGAATTGCAGCTACTAAATTTGTTTGTTCCAAACAAATAAAAACCAACCTGAGTACTCGATCAGGCTTTGAAATGAATAGAAATAACAATCAAATTACCTACAAGAGAAAGTTGATGCAACGCATCAATGTCGCTGGAAATCCATACTGCAGTTATGCATAACACTAACGTTATAGTAGTTGAATAAACAGTTATCAACTGAGAGGCATATTGGAACATCAGGGGTGGGGTCAAGTGAAAATGTATCATAACTTGCATTGTTTCGTCAACGAAGTGAATGATAATTGAAGCCTTTCATTATTTATGATCAATCTCCATTCCAAAGTTACAACTTTTTTAGGGTATCGGGCGGATTCGGCCCAAAATTTATCCGGCCTGGTCTTTTTCAGCCTAGTCATATTCGGCCTACTTTTTTTTATAAGAGATATAGTTGTTCACACATTATAACTGTTAGAGTAATTTGATTATGTAATTTGTTTGATTTTGTAATTATATTGATTACATGTAATAAACGTATGTTTGTAACAATGTAAATTCAATTAAAATGTATGCATGTAATTACGATAGTTCAAAGTTTGTTAATGATTGATAACGAGATTATATTGTTTAAAAATGTATGTTTGTAACAACGTAAATTCAACAAGGGCACCGCAAAGCGGATGCATCCCCTCGGCTTTCAATCATCACATTGAGTTCTCTTGTGATCTAAATATTTAAGTCCAATTTTTGACTTCGATCTTTGACCTATGACCTTGAATCAATAGGTTTCAAAATATTGTCACAAACTAACTGTATGCCAAGTTTGGATAAGATCTGTCAAGGAATGGTCAGTGTAGAGTGGTGACAAGGTTGCCACAGCTGAGATATATTGTAAGTTCAATCAAGTTCAATTTTGGGCATGACCTTTGACCTATGATCTTGAAAACCAATAGGCTTCAAGACATATCATAAACTAACTGTATAATAAGTTTTATTAAGATCGGTCAATGAATGGTCAGTGTAGAGTTGTGACAAGGCTGCCACAGCTGAAAATATTGTAAGTCCAATTTTGAGTTTGACCTTTGACCTATGACCTTGAAAATGAATAGGCTTCAAGATATTATCATAAAGTAACTGTATACCAAGTTTGGTTAAAATCTGTCAAGTAATGGTCAGTGTAGAGTGGTGACAAGGTTGCCACAGCTGAAAATAGTGTAAGTGCAATTTTGGGCTTGACCTTTGACCTATGACCTTGAAAATCAATAGGCTTCAAATATTATCATAAACTAACTGTATAATAAGTTTTATAAAGATCGGTCAAGGAATGGTCAGTGTAGAGTGGTGACAAGGCTGTCACAGCTGAAAATATTGTAAGTCCAATTTTGAGCTTGACCTTTGACCTATGACCTTGAAAATCAATAGGCTTCAAGATATTATCATAAAGTAACTTTATACCAAGTTTTGTTAAAATCCGTCAAGTAATGGTCAGTGTAGAGTGGTGACAAGGTTGCCACAGCTGAAAATATTGCAAGTCCAATTTTGGGCTTGACCTTTGACCTATGACCTTGAAAATCAATAGGCTTCAAGATGTTACCATATACTTACTTTATACCAAGTTTGGTTAAGATCTGTCAAGTAATGGTTAGTGTAGAGTGATGACAAGGTTTGTTACGGACGGAAGGACACACACACATACATACGGACGGTCCCGTTACTATATCCCTTTCTCGCTTACTTCGTAACCGAGGGGATAATTAAAATGTATGTATGTAGAGAACTTATTAAAAAGAAAAAGAAAACGCAGCACAACAAAGAAAATTGAGTTGCAATTAAAGAGCGATATAAAGAAATGATCATGAGAAAAATTATCATTTGTAAAAAAAAATCACCAGTGATATTGTCAATCTTAACCCTTTCCCTCATATAGACGCTTTCTGACGCCTCTGCAGCAGACAGCTTTTTGAAAACATAGTGACAAAAGAAGAAATTGCACAAAACGTGCAATTTCTTCTTTTGCCACAATGTTTTCCACTTTTTGTCATAGGTTATCCATTCAATTATGGAGATTTTCTATTTTTTGACAAAATACGTTCAAAGTCGTCTGCTGCAGAATTGCCATATGAGTAATGCCAAACCCTTTCCAACACGCAACAAATATACAGCAGATGCCTTCTATTCTATGAATTAACTTTTGATTAATTAGAGTTGAAACACAAAATGTTCTGTAGAGAAGTTTTCAATTTAGCCAGGGACTTAGATAATAGGTATAGGCAACTCCTACTGTGCACCTGGTTAAAATATCACACATAGAAATAAAATTGTCGAAATGTTCACATTTTGTAGCAAATAAAACTTTGAAGTCACATTTTGGCACATAAACAAAACATACATATTCGGAAAGCTTAACATTTCAACTAAGGTTAGAGATACAATGAATAACTGGAATTTGTTTGTATTTTGAACAATGACTGGTTTAAAAGACACAGATATTGTGATTTCTGAATTATATTATTTTTTGTCAAAAATTAATCGACTGACATTTTTCATACGGATAACATATTATCAAAATCTGTAATATATCAAAATATTTTTATCTACTGCAATAGAAGAATGTTTAAACTTCCAGAAAATATCTTTTTTATTTTCATATCTTGAATAGTTTTTGAGGTTTACTTGCTACAAATGTCGGCACTGGTGATATTTTAGTATATAATTTAGTTACTTATCCCTCTTATCGACGTCCCTGATTTAGCCATATATAGCAAAACAAAACACAGACCCCCCCAACTGTCAGCCATGTCTTTTATTGAATCAACGAGGCTTGATGGAATCTGTTCACCAAAAGTACATTTCTGCCAAAATCGGCAGCATAGTTCTGGGAAGAAAAGACTTTTCAAGTGTTTTCATTCTTCCTGGCTCCAAAGGTTACTTATTTTTGAAGGAAGCTAGGAGGAAACATTGAGAGGATGCTATCCATGAAGTTTTGTGAGATTTGATCCAGTGGTTACAGAGGAGAACATGTCTGAAGCAAAACTTTAACACTCAGACTCTTGTCAGACTTCACAGTCGGATGCAAAGACACAAGACTTACTATGTGCCATGATATAAGCTCAACTGGCTTTCAGCTAGTGGAGATAACCATAACATAATTATGTAAGTTGTATTTAGGGACTGTTGCACTAGTATTAACCCTTTCCCACCTGCAGATACATTTTGACGCAATAGGAGCACACGACTTTTGAAAACATTGTGGCCAAGGGTGAAATTGCTCATGATGAGCAGTTTCTCCTTTGGCCACAATGTTTTCAACTTTATTCAACAATTAAGCTATCTTTAATGGAGATTTTCAGGTTTTTATCATAATGTTTTCAAATTCGTCTGCTGCAGATTTATTGTATGTGGGAAAGGGTTAAGAAAAACTCATCTGTTATGATGATATATGACAGAGGATATAAAATATATACTTCATATAAACAGGGACCGTGTATATATTGTCCCTGATATGAACTGACGAGACGAGACTTTCTTTTCCAGATAATTTAGACTTGACTGAATTTAAATGAAATATATTCCTTTCCCACATATAGAGGCTTTCTAACGCCTTTGCAGCAGATGACTTTCAAAAAACATTGTAGGTAAAGGCGAAATTGCTCATAATGAGAAACGTCACCTTTTGCACAATATTTTCAACTTTAACCCTTTCCCTCATATAGACACTTTCTGACGCCTCTGCAGCAGACGGCTTTTTGAAAACATAGTGACAAAAGAAGAAATTGCACAAAACGTGCAATTTCTCCTTTTGCCACAATGTTTTCCACTTTTTGTCATAGGTTATCCATTCAATTATGGAGATTTTCTGTTTTTTGACAAAATTCGTTCTAAGTCGTCTGCTGCAGAATTGCCGTATGAGGGAAAGGGTTAAATTGAATTTATACTTTCTGTTATAGATTATTTCCATATGTTTGCCTAAATTATTTCAAAGTCGTCTGCTGCAGGATTTCCTGTATGTGGGAAAGGGTTACATTAAGGATGAGTTGATTTGGGATGGTAACGAGTGGCCCCATTTTCAGCTGGGGAAAAACTCATCTGTTATGATAATGTATGACACAGGATATAAAAGTTATACAGTTCATATAAATCACTGTCTTTAATTAAAATTCTCTTTCAATTGTGACAAATTATTTAACCCATTCCCACATATATCAAACCGGCAGCTGATGATTTTTGAAAACATCTAGGACATAGAATGGAAAATTTCTTTAGCCCTTTCCTACAAACAGATGCTTTCCGACGCTTTGACAGCAGATGACTTTGGAATAGGTTGTTGCAAATGGAGAAATTGCTCATAATGTTTACACCTTTATCGAATAATTGATCTTTAATTTATAGGAAGTTTTCATGTTTTTGCCAAGATGTTTTTAACCCTTTCCCACCTGCAGATGCGTTTTGACGCAATAGCAGCAGACGTCTTTTGAAAACATTGTGGCCAAATGTGAAATTACTCATGATGAGCAATTTCCATTTTGGCCACAATGTTTTCAACTTTATTTAACAATTAAGCTATCTTTCATTTAGATTTTTCAGGTTTTGCCACCATGTGTTCAAAGTCGTCTGCTGCAGATTTGTTGTATGTGGGAATGGCGTTTAAAGTGAGAGGTTATAGCTAGAAATGTCTAATTTGACGAAAACAAATGTAAGACCATCCCCTTGTGTCGTTCAGCTTCAAAACTAAAATCCATAGGGATCTTCCCTTCAGTCAAAGTTATCACACATTTACAATATTCCCACTCCAGCTTAACCATTCTCTCATATAGACACTTTCTGACGCCTCTGCAGCAGACAGCTTTTTGAAAACATAGTGACAAAAGAAGAATTGCTCAAAACGAGCAATTTCTCTTTTTGCCACAATGTTTTCCACTTTTAGTCATAGGTTATATCCATTCAGTTATAGAGATTTTCTATTTTTTGACAAAATATGTTCAATGTTGTCTGCTGCAGAATTGTCGTATGAGGGAAAGGGTTAACCCTTTACCACATACAACAAATCTGCAGCAGACGACTTCGAAAACATGTGGTTAAAATATGGTAAAACTCTAAAAATGAAAGATTAATCATGGAAAGTAGTAGAAAACATTGCAAACAATTTCTGCTTTTGTCACAATGTTTTCAAAAGTCATCTGCTATAGAGGCATCAGAAAGCGTCTGCATGTGGGAAAGGGCTAAAAATGAATTGACTTAGAACCCGGGAATAATTTTCAAAGTCCTTTATACAATGTTCTCTTAATTTTGACCTCTAGTCACCTAGTTTTTAACCCCACATGATCAAGTTTCCACTTTGTCTGAGATTTGATGGAATGAATTTTCTGGTGAACTTTCATGATTGTTTGCTGAGGGTGTCTCACCTTTTTTGGAACCGCATATTAAATAGCATCAATATGCAAACAAAAACTTAAGTTTATGAAATGTAACAAATAAGTGAAGATCAATGCCTCGTAGTCTACATGTCATGATAAATGAATCACTCACTATATGACTTTGATTTGATAGAGACAAAAGTTTTAATGATTTGTCAAAAAGATTGGATGCTAAATGTTATTAAATTTGACCTAGTGACACAGTTTTTGACCCCCATGACACAATTTTGAATTGGAGGTTTTGATGCAGACAAATGTTCTGATTAATTTTCATGAACATTTGATGAACACATTGACTTCTAGTGTTCACATGGTTATTCTAATAGTTGACCAAGTGACATAGTTTTTGACCATGACCCAGTTTTGAATTTTTGAATGATGAACTTTCATGAAGATTGGATGAAAATTTGTCCTCTAAAGTCAATGTAAATCAAGGTAAAGTTAACCAAAATTTAGTTACCAAACCAAGAATAAGTTCTCTGCAGATCTCCCATGACCAGTTTTGAACATAACCAAGATTTGATTAATCAGAACATGTGTCTGCATCAAAACCTCAAATTCGAAACTGTGTCATGGGGGTCAAAAACTTAATGTCACGAGGTCAAATGTTATAATAACTATCAACACTAGACTCTAGAGGCCACATTTATCATCCAATCCTTTTGACAAACCATCAGAACTTTTGTCTCTATAAAGTCTAGGTCTAGTTTTAAACTGGGTCATTGGGGTCATAAACTAGGTCACAAGGTCACATTTTAGAATAGCTTTCTGAACACTCTAAAGGCCACAATTTTCATCAATATTTATGACAAATCATAGTCGTCTGCTGCAGGTTTGTCATATGTGGGAAAGGGTTACACAGGTGTGAAAGTACATGTATATTAACATAATAATATATTCATACTTTACGGCATAATTTGGGTCACGTCACTGGATAACCAACCTTATAGACTGAGCGACAGTAAATAATCTGATCAGTCTATACTCTGGAAATCTGATCTGATCTGGATCTTTTCCAGTTCAACATAATTATAGAGGTTTAATATCCTGAATGCCTTTTGGAGAATGCATATTTCCAGAATCTGACTGATTTCATCGCGTTACAATCATGAAAAATATCTATAAATAAATGCATTATTTTTCAATAGAGTATTTTTTAACACCTTGAGCGATCAGTAGACCCAATATCTTCTTTAACCACAGTGTTTTCAAGAGTCTTATGCTGCATATGATTGTGTCAATTTCAAGTGTTTGTTATAAAGTGGCAAAAACTTAACCATTTCCTTCATACAACAATTCTGCAGCAGACGACTTTGAACATGTTTTGTCAAAAAATAGAAAATCTCTATAATGGATTGAATAATCTATGAATAAAAGTGGAAAACATTATGTTTTCAAAAAGCCGTCTGCTGCAGTCGCGTCAGAAAGCGTCTATAATGAGGGAAAGGGTATACGGCGGTTATATTCACCTCATCTGAAGGTTAGTTTTTGTGTGATATGGCTATTTCTGTTGTTAACCCTTTCCCTCATACAACAATTCTGCAGCAGACGGCTTTGAACGTATTTTGTCAAAACATAGAAAATCACCATAATTGAATGGATAACCTATGACAAAAAGTGGAAAACATTGTGGCAAATGGAGAAATTGCACGTTTTGTGCAATTTCTTCTTTTGTCACTATGTTTTCAAAAAGGCGTCTGCTGCAGAGGCGTCAGAAAGCGTCTATATGAGGGAAAGGGTTAATTATTATTCATATGATACATATTATAAGAGAAAAGGCCCTGGGCAGCAATTACGTCTAGTTTTCTTTAACCCTTTCCACCTATAGACGCATTTTGATGCAACTTCAGCAGACAACTTTGAAAACATCTGACAAAAGGAGAAATTGCTCAAAACAAGCAATTTCTCCTTTAGCCACAATGTTTATATCCTTTTTCAGTAATTATACCTACAATTATAGAGATTTTACAATATTTTTGAGTAGACATTTTCAAAGTCGTCTGCTGTTGGTTTACTGTATGTGGGAAAGGGGTTAACCTTTTCACCAATATGTCAAATCTGCAACAAACTTCTTTGAAATATCTAGGCAAAAGTAGGAAAAATCTCTATAAATGATTATAGATTATATTATTTGAAGGATTCAAAACATTGTGGAAAAAGAAGAAAATGCTCATCATGCTGCAGTGTCTCAAAATGTGTATGTAATTTTAAAAGCTTGCATTAAAACCTCATAAGGGAAACTACGTAGGCCAAGGTTTTATCCATCCATCAAGATGGCATGATCGAACAAGCTTTTTAGAGGGTCACCAAAGGAACAATGCTCTGGATATATATACAAATGTACCTTAAAATCCGAATCAAGGACCTATTCAGATTGTCCTAACATACCGACCACTCAGGAGGTGTGTAACAGCCAAATCCACCTTTCAAATTACAGCTCTTAACTTTTACAGTATTTTATGTTTGAGGTTGAGTTGAATTAATACACCTCAGGTGTTTTTTAGAACTAAATTGATTGTTTGGTGTTTTACTCCGCTTTCAATAATTTTCCAGTTATATCACAGAGTTTCCTGGGTAAGGTACCAGTACTACTGGTCCATTTATCCTGACACCAGTCTGTCAGTCATAATGTTAACCCCGAAACCCTGAGCGCAAAGGAGGGCAGCCATTACTACCATTTTTTACGTCATTGTTATAACCCTTTCCCTCATATAGAGGCTTTCTGCCGCCTCTGACGGCTTTTTGAAAACATGGCGACAAAAGAAGAAATTGCTCAAAAAAATAATTTCTCCTCTTGTCACCATGTTTTCAACTCTATTCAATTATTGTACTTTCATCGATGTATATTGTTTTTTTATGGCGCATCGACAGCTAAGGTCATTTAGCGCGCAATTAAATTTAATTATTCATGATCCCTGGGTAAACAAACCAGTACTAGGCTAGAAAATGTGCCTTGCCCAAGGGCACTCCACCATGACCGTAGTGCCGTGACTGGGGATCGAACCCGGGACACCCGGTTTCGAAATCCCCGACGCTAACCACTCGACCACAGCAGATTCCTTGTACTTTCATCAAATGGGAGTATCTATTTTTTTTCGGATATGTTTTCAAAGTCGTCTGCTGCAGATTTGTTGTATGTGGGAAAGGGATAACCAGACCGGGGATAGAACCCACACCTGAGGTTGACACTCTTCCACTACACCATCCAGGCGTTTTTTTTAACCCTTTCCCTCATACGGCAATTCGGCAGCAGACGACTTTGAACGTTTTTTTTGGTCAAATAATGGAAAATCTCTATAATTGAATGGATAACCTTTTTTATATGAGGGAAAGGGTTAAAATAAGAAGACTTTCAACATTTTCATTGCAGGCTGAACAGGGAAACTATCCCCTACATCTTTTGCAATGTTTTAGACCATTCAAAAAACATGTTTTCTAAACAATTTTTACGAGTGTTGTAAGGAACCTTTGTGTGAAATAATTATGATACCAGTTTTATAGTTTCAGAGGAGATTTATTTTATAAGTTTTGTGTGACTCTTTTTGATGTTGTGGAGTACCACATCCATTAGAATTCTACGAAAACCTTTGATAATGGACCATACAAGGAGTCATTTCTGTGAAGTATAATTAAAATTAGCCAACAGGTGTAGGATAAGTTCAAAGATATATTTGACAGGGACAACAGAGGTAGGTTGATAATAATAGCTCATACCCCGTTTAGACTTGTGCTCTAGTGTACACCCCCATGTATAATGATGTAAGATGACATTACCAGTACGAAGACTAAATGCACAGTTTTGCAATGAAACAAATGTTAATAGCCTCAATTCTGTATTTAGCTACCGAAGAAAATTACACAAATAAAGTGGTTATTAGCATACAGAGCAGACTGTTATTAGACCAATTACCATATTACCAGCTATTTTATGCATAGTTATTGAAACTTAAACCCTTTCCCACAAACAACAAATCTGAAGCAGACGACTATCAAAGTATCTTAACAAAAATAGTAAAAAATCTCTATAAATTCCTCTATAGAGATGAAAGCATTGTGACAAAAGCAGAAATTGCTAATTATAATAAATTTTGTCTCTTGCCCTTATGTTTTCAGAATTCTTCTGCTGCATAGGCATAAGAAAGTGTCTGTATGTGGGAAAGGGTGCTGTGGAAGACAGTGGTGCAGTGGTAGAGCGTCAACCTCTCGTACCAAAGGTCCCCGGTTTGAGTTCCCGTGATGAGCTGGTTTTGACTTTGAGTTTCTCCACACAAGTACTGGTTAAGTCTCCAGGAAGCAGAAATCGAGTGTGATTAATATAAGCTGAAAGCTTGATTCTCAATTGATGTAAAATAAATAAGTGTAAACTAAAGGGTGCCACAAAAACAAGAGGGCCATGATAGCCCTAGTTTGCTCACCTGAATTATACAATGTACTGCAATGCAAAACACATCAAGACAACTATTCTGACAATTATTCTGAATGCAACCTCCGCAGGGTTAACAAGATTTCCCTTCATTTGGCCCAGTGATCCATATTTGTTTACCTGATATGACCCATATTTCAACATGGACTAGATATCATCAAGACAACATTCTGACAAAGTTTCAACTTGCTCAGAGTAAAAATGCGGCCTCCAGAGTTTGAAGAATATTTTCCTTTATTGACCTAGTTTCTGAACCAATATGACCAATATTTGAACTTGACCTAGATATAATTCAGACAAACATTCTGACCAAATTTCAGGCTGCTGAAGCAAAAAGTGCGGCATAATTGTTAACAAGATTTTCTTTCAATTTGGCCTAGTGACCTAGTTTTTGACCCTACATGACCCATATTCGAACTTGGATTAGATATCATGTAGATAAACATTCTCATTAAATGTCAAGCTGCTGTAGCAAAAAATGTGTCTTCTACAGAGCTAACAGGATTTTACTTCAATTTGGCCTAGTGACCTAGTTTCTGACCCAATATGACCCATATTCAAATAATTTGACCTAGATGTCTTTAAGACAAACATTTTGACACAATTTCAACATGCTTAAGTTAAACAAGAGGGCCATGATGGCCCTGGATCACTCACCTTAATTATACAATGTACTGCAATGCAAAACACATCAAGACAATTATTCTGAATGCAACCTCCACAGTGTTAACAAGATTTTCCTTCATTTGGCCTAGTGATCTATATTTTTTTACCTGATATGACCCATATTCCAACACGGACTAGATATCATCAAGATAACATTCTGACAAATTTTCAACTTGCTCAAAGTAAAAATGCGGCCTCCGGAGTTTGAACAATATTTTCCTTTATTGACCTTGTTTCTGACCCAATATGACCCATATTCAAACTTGACCTAGATATAATTCAGACAAACATTCTGACTAAATTTCAAGCTGCTGAAGCAAAAAATGCGGCATCCAATGTGTTAACAAGATTTTCCTTCACTTTGGCCTAGTAACCTAGTTTTGACCCAATATGACCAATATTTGAACTTGACCTAGATATAATTCAGACAAACATTCTGACAAAATTTCAGGCTGCTGAAGCAAAAAGTGTGGCATAATTGTTAACAAGATTTTCTTTCAATTTGGCCTAGTGACCTAGTTTTTGACCCTACAAGACCCATATTCGAACTTGGATTAGATATCATGTAGATAAACATTCTCATTAAATGTCAAGCTGCTGTAGCAAAAAATCAACTTCTACAGAGTTAACAAGATGTTCCTTCAATTTGGCCTAGTGACCTAGTTTTTGACCCGGCATGACAAACATTCTGTCAAAATTTCAAACTTCTGAAGGAAATAATGCGGCCTCTAGAGTGTTAACAAGATTTTCCTTCAATTTGACCTAGTGACCTATTTTTTGACCCAGCAATGACCCATATTCGAACTTGGCCTAGATATCATTTAGACAAACATTCTGACTAAATTTCAAGCTGCTTAAGCAAAAAATGCGGCATCCAAAGTGTTAACAATATTTTCCTTCAATTTGGCCTAGTGACCTAGTTTCTGACCCAATATGACCCATATTTAAACTTGACCTAGATATCTTTAAGACAAACATTCTGACAAAATTTCAACATGCTCCAGTTGAAAATGTGGCCTCTACAGTGTTAGCAAGATTACCCTTCAATTTGGCCTAGTGACCTAGTTTCTGACCCAATATGACCCATATTAGAACTTGACCTAGATATTTTTAAGACAAACATTCTGACAAAATTTCAAACTGCTGAAGGTTAACAAGATTTTTCTTCAATTCGACCTAGTGACCTACTTTTTGACCCAACATGACCCATGTTCGAACTTGACCTACATATCAACAAGACAAACATTCTGATAAAGTTTCAACATGCTCAAAATGAAATTGTGGCCTCCAGAGTGTTAACAAAATTTCGCTTCAATTTGACCTAGTGACCTCGTTTTTGACCTCATATGGCCCAGTTTCAAACTTGTCCAAGATTTGATGGAGATGAATGTTCTGATACACTTTCATGAAGATTGGATGCAAAATGTAGCCTGTAGAGTGTTAACAAGCTGAAATGTTGACGACGCACGACGCACGACGCACAACGGACAGACGCCGGACAAAATGTGATCACAATAGCTCACCTTGCACTTCGTGCGTAGGTGAGTTAAATATGTGGCCTCTAGAGTGTTAACAAGATTTCCCTTCAATTTGGACTAGTGACCTAGTTTTTGACCCGGCATGACCCGTATTCAAACTTGGCCTAGATATCATTCAGCTCAACATTCAGACCAAATTTCAAGCTGATAAAGTTTCATGATGCAAAACGTAGCCTGTAGAGTGTTAACTAGGGCAAATGTTGACGACGGATGCCCAACTCGGACGGACACAGGACAAAATGTGATCACAATAGCTCACCTTGCACTTCTTGCACAGCTGAGCTAAAAAAGACCTGATCATATTTATAATAGTGTTACGGGATATGTCAATACATCCATGAAATGTGATGAAATCTGATCCATATATACAATATTGGTCAGTACATCCATAAAATCTGATCCATATATATACAATATTGGTCAGTACGTCCATGAAATCTGATCCATATATACAATATTGTGGTCAGTACATCCATGAAATCTGATCCATATATATACAATATTGGTCAATACATCCATAAAATCTGATCCATATATACAATATTGGTCAGTACATCCATGAAATCTAATCCATATATACAATATTGGTCAGAAGTATCTTATAGTCTTCTGTGATTTTAACCCTTTCCCTCATAAAGACACTTTCTGATGCCTCTGCAGCAGACAGCCTTTTGAAAACATAGTGACAAAAGAAGAAATTGCTCAAAACAAACAATTTCTCCTTTTGCCACAATGTTTTCCACTTTTAGTCATAGGTTATCCATTCAATTATAGAGATTTTCTATTTGTTGACAAAATATGTTCAAAGTCGTCTGCTGCAGATTTGTTGTATGTGGGAAAAAATTTAATTTATATATCCTATATTGAATTTATTGAAGCATATGAAGGAGGTATAATTACTAAAGATAGTTAAAACATTGTGGCAAATGGAGAAATTGCTCTTTTTGAGCAATTTCTCATTTTGTCACAATGTTTTAAAAAGTCATCTGCTGCAGATGAGTCAGAAAGTGTCTGTATGAGGGAAAGGGTTTACACTACAGAGACGGACCAAACTGTATGAGGAAATTATTTTACATCAACTCTTGTTCAGACAACTGTTTGTCTATTTCTTAATTACATGCATCTAAAGCAATGAATATGGTTAAACACTTTAGTCTGACCTTAAAAATGACAGGCCATTTTCTTTGGCATCAAATGAGGACATAATGGTTTACCCTTTCCTTCATACGACAACTCTGCAGCAGACGAATTTGAAAAATACCCAATATTTTTTTTAGAATTACCCTTAAATGAAGGTACAATAATGTTGCCATGTTTTGAAAAAGTCGCCTGCTGTAGAGGAGTCAGAAAGGGTCTATATGAGGGAAAGGGTTAAGAGAATTCTGTCTGTCTGATCAACATAAATCTGCCTCCAAACCCCATCTAGTCCCATAAATCCTGGTTATCTTTGGACAGACAAAGACAGACAACTTGTTTCAAGCATATCATTAAAGAAACTGGTTAAACATACACAAATATTCACATAAATGTTGATATGAAGTACAACATGTTTATTAAAGGCTACCCTTCTAGCTTTCTTACAATCATTTAAGCCTTTCCCACTTGCTAATGCATTTGGATACATCTGCAGCAGATAATTTTTGAAAACATTGGGGCAGAGGGAGAAATTGCTCATTTACGACCACTTATCTCTTTTTGCCAAGTTGTTTTAAACTCTTTTAAAACAAGCAAATTCATGAAATTTATATCCCCCGCTTGCAGGAAATATTGTAGGAATAAAGTCTGCCGAAAGTGACGGTCGAACTTGGCCTAGCTGTTAAGGCATTTAACCTTGTTACCAAGTTAGAAAAAAACGGTTCACATTTGTGGCAGTTATTGCACGGCAACAGCAACAAATGACATTTTTTGTTAAATAAGGGGCCATAACTCTACTGAATAAAGTCCGCCGAAATTGACGATCGAACTTGGCCTAGCCCTTGAGGCATTTAACCTTGTTACCAAGTTTGAAAAAAAAAACGGTTAACATTTGTGGCAGTTATTGTACGGAAACGAAGTGTGACAGACAGACGGACAGATGGAAAGACAGACAGACAGACGGACAAACCCAAATTAATAACCCCCCTTTTTTCTTCGAAAAAGCGGGGGCATAAAAATATATATAATTGTCTTTTATAGTGAATAGATATATTTAAACCCTGATGTTTTCAAAGTTGTATGCTGCATTTTTATTTTATGTCGGAAAGGACAAAGACAAACAATTCATGCTCATAATGAGCCTTTTTTTCTTGTGCCACATAATTGTTTTCAATAGAGAATTACAATATTTTGTGTTACATGTTTTCAAAGTCGACAACTGCAGATAAGCTGTATATGTTAATGGGTTAATAATTGACCTACTAATTGAGCATAATTACAGAATGTAAGGAAAAGTCAGTACATATGTACTACATATTGACATTTCAACTTTTACTTTTGAAAATATTGTGGCAAAAGTAGAAATAAATAGAATTAGAAAATTGCAGACTATATTGTTGCATTTATATAGAGTTGCTTGGTCAATTCATGCTTTTGTTAGACAGTAAGTCCAGCAGCAGAAAACTTCTTAAAAAAATGTTGCTCAAGAAGAAATTGTTCATGATGAGCAATTTATCCTTTTGCCACAAGGTTTATAAGTCTGTTAAATAATTTTAATTTCATTTAAAGAGTTTTTTCAAGTATTTGAGAATTTCTTTTGAAGTCGTCTGCTGCAGATTTGTTGCAGAAAAGGGTTAACCTTTTCCAACAGGAAGACATATTTTGTGTTTCATTTGCGAGGGTTTAATAAGCTAGATAAAGATCAAGTTTCTTTCATTAGTCTTTTGACTGTATGAGAGATGATAGGATCAACTTTTCTTTCAATCATTTTCCAATTTACATTACATACAAGCGCTTTTGCTCTTCCAAATTGAAAACAATTTAGACAGAAGGTAATGTAAAATATAGATAATAAAGAAGAAGATACAGTTTTTAATTAACCCTTTATTAAACCCTTTCCCTCATATAGACACTTTCGGACGCCTCTGCAGCAGACAGCTTTTTGAAAACATAGTGACAAAAGAAGAAATTGCACAAAACGTGCCATTTCTTCTTTTGCCACAATGTTTTCCACTTTTAGTCATAGGTTATCCATTCAATTATAGAGATTTTCTATTTTCTGATAAAATATGTTTAAAGTCGTCTGCGGGAAAGGGTTAACCACCTGTAGACACACTTTGATCCATTTGCAGCAGAAAACTTTTCAAAACATATCCTTAATCTGGTATAGTAGCAAATGTGTATTTGCCAATATAAGGGATAATTTGATAAGCCTAGGAATGGAAACTGCAGGGATAATGTACAGTCAATTAAACGGGTTATCAGTATAAGACATTTGTAATAACAAGGCATTTAAATCTTTAAACAATTTGAACAAATTTGAAGGAGGACCACCAAAGGAACTTTCCTATGAACTTTTGTTGAATTTGATCCAGTGAATTAGGAGGCAATATCATTTAAAGCAAAACATTCATTTTACCCCTCCTGTGATGCCACCTAGTTGCCATGTTTTTCAACCAATCAACATGACTTGAACAATTTTTGTAGAAGATCACTAAAGGAACATGTTTACTTAATTATCTTAAAACAAAAGGCCCATGAGGGCCTATGCTCTACTGGTATGGTTCTTTGGTCTCTTTTGTGTTCACAAGCTGTATTATAGCAGTTTTGACAATCATAGCAAATTGGTTTGCGAAAGGAACCGAGCTCTCATGGATATCTAACTACTGTATAAGTTTGATTGAGATACAATCAAAACTGAAGACTTTATCACGTTCACAAGCGCTATTATAGCAATTCTGACAATTTCAAGGGCCATAATCCAGTCTTGCATGGCCGGATCTGGCTGGTTTGCAAAAGGAACCGAGCTCTCATGAATACCTAACTACTGAGTAAGTTTGGTGAAAATCAGATAGTAAATGGAGCCTCTATTGTGTTCACAAGCTCTATTATAGCAATTTTGACAATTCCAAGGGCCATAATCCAGTCTTACATGGGCGGATCTGGCTGGTTTGCGAAAGGAACCGAGCTCTCATGGATATCTACTGTATAAGTTTGATTGAGATACAATCAAAACTGAAGACTTTATCGCGTTCACAAGCGCTATTATAGCAATTCTGACAATTTTCAAGGGCCATAATCCAGTCTTGCATGGCCGGATCTGGCTGGTTTGCGAAAGGAAGCGAGCTCTCATAGATACCTAACTACTGCGAGCTCTCATAGATACCTAACTACTGTGTAATTTTGGTGAAAATCAGATAGTAAATGGAGCCTCTATTGTGTTCACAAGCTCTATTATAGCAATTTTGACAATTCCAAGGGCCATAATCCAGTCTTACATGGGCGGATCTGGCTGGTTTGCGAAAGGAACCGAGCTCTCATGGATATCTACTGTATAAGTTTGATTGAGATACAATCAAAACTGAAGACTTTATCGCGTTCACAAGCGCTATTATAGCAATTCTGACAATTTTCAAGGGCCATAATCCAGTCTTGCATGGCCGGATCTGGCTGGTTTGCGAAAGGAAGCGAGCTCTCATAGATACCTAACTACTGTGTAATTTTGGTGAAAATCAGAGAGTAAATGGAGCCTCTATTGTGTTCACAAGCTCTATTATAGCAATTTTGACAATTCCAAGGGCCATAATCCAGTCTTGCATGGGCGGATCTGGCTGGTTTGCGAAAGGAACCGAGCTCTCATGGATATCTAACTACTGTATAAGTTTGATTGAGATACAATCAAAACTGAAGACTGTATCGCGTTCACAAGCAATTGTTTACGGACGCACAGACGACGGACACCACACCACAGCATAAGCTCTTCTGGCCTTTGGCCAGTAGAGCTAAAAAGAAGAGCAAATTCAGAGGAGAATAATTTAGGCATTTTGCCCCCTTTCTGATGCCGCAGCAACCAAAGTTCTACATGGAATTTAAATGTTTGAACAATTTTGAAAGAAATTTGTGGCAAAAGGAGAAATTGCTCATACTTTACCATCATTTTTAAAGATGTTTCATATTTTTGCCTATATTTTTCTACTGCATATTTGTTACATAGGGACACTCATATCTTAAATGTAATACTCTAAGAATACATGTATATTTCTTATTTTGAAACATGATTTTTCATGGCGGGTAAGGGGTAAGGAACAGCATTCTTAACCAGTGGTGTTTGTCACACATCAAGCCCCACCCCTGGTCGACACCATTGTCAGTAACATGTGGAAATATAATGAGTCACTGTTACCTTGAGCAACCCCATTAATTTTAGACCTTCCATAATTTTTCAAACACTGTATAGCTAACTTTAATGTTCTTATCATATCACTATTGCAATATTTACAAATATCTCTCAACGAAACTGTTTTTGTTTAACTCAATTCTATGGTTTCATTCTTATTGTATTATTTGCAAACATTAATGTGATGAGCGGGTCCTGACTTTGGGATTTTTCCACACACTCGGCGCAAGTACTGGTTAAGTATCCAGGATGCGGACATCGAGCATGATTAATATAAGCTTAAAGCTTGTTTCGCAATCGATTTAAAATAAATAAGTTTAAACTAATGTATGGGCCAGAGGCCTTAATACTTGAAGAAATTAAATTGAAATTGAACTAAATGTTTTCAAATTCGTCTACTGCAGATATGTTGTATGTTGGAAAGGGTTAAGGCTTGCCAAGAGTTGTCTGTAATATGGCAATGTGCTAATTTTCAATGAATACAACATGGCGAGGTCATGTTAGGGCTAGCAAGCTTTGTTCTAAACCAGTGGTGTTTGTCACACATCAAGCCCTCGATAAATACCATTGTCAGTAACACATGGAAATATTGAATACAAAATTTTTATGGTGAGATTTATTAGGGTTAACGGCCTTGGGTCTTGGGTTTTTGGGGGGTAGGGAACAGCATTTTTAACCAATGGTGTTTGTCACACATCAAGCACCCCCCCCTGATAGATACCATTGTCAGTAACATGTGGAAATATAATGAGTCACTGTTATCTTGAGCAAACACCCCCCCAAGGCCTTTTTTCTTAAAAACATAATGCGGTCCACTTTGAAACAAAGGGTATAAATGGTAACTTTCTGAAATGTTTGTAAAACCAGATCTCTCTATGTAAACCAAAGCATGGGGATGTTTGATAGTACCTTGTTTACCTATTTTTTTAGTGCAGTGGATGGAATGATGAATTCTGATTCCTTTGTCAATTTTTTTTTTCACATTGAACATCTTATTAGGCACAATGTAAATATGAAAGTGAAATCTTTATACAGAATAAATTAAATTGTATTTCCCATCTGCAGATGCATTTTGATGCAATAGCAACAGACGACTTTTGAAAACATTGTGGCCAAAGTCGAAATTGCTCTTCTGACGCCTCTGCAGCAGACAGCTTTTTGAAAACATAGTGACAAAAGAAGAAATTGCACAAAACGTGCAATTTCTCCTTTTGCCACAATGTTTTCCACTTTTTGTCATAGGTTATCCATTCAATTATTGAGATTTTCTATTTTTTGACAAAATACGTTCAAAGTCGTCTGCTGCATAATTGCCGTATGAGGAAAAGGGTTAAAGCAAACGGCGTTTTGAAAACATAGTGACAAAAGAAGAAATTGCACAGAACGTGCAATTTCTCCTTTTGTCACAATGTTTTCCACTTTTAGTCATAGGTTATCCATCTGACAAAACACGTTCAAAGTCGTCTGCAGCAGAATTGTCGTATGAGGGTTATCTTTTATTGTTTCCAAAGTCATCTACTGCAGATTTGTTGTTAGATGTGGGAAGGGGATAAGAGTTTTCTGATGCGGAGATGCCAAAAGTGAACAAGAGCGCCAAATGTCACAAAATACGCCCGTCCTGTTTTTTTTGAGACCAAGTATAGTGATAATTGGTTGTACATCAGCAAAACTTAGAGGGGGGGACACTGTTATTACAGTTTGGGCAATTTTGAGGGACAAAATTGTGTAGTGACTAAGATAACGTTGTAAGTTATCAAACCTGACCAAGATATTCTGCCCATCAACATTATTGTCTAAATTTGGTGATGATCGGATAAAGGCTTCACAAGTTATTTAGCTGCCAAGACCAATTCTAGGTAATTTCTATAATTAAAGGGCAATAACTCTCTATCGACTGGAGCAATATGGCTAGTTATCGAACTTGTCCGAGATATTATGCCAATACACATTCTGATTAAATGTGGTGATGATTGGACAAAGGCTTTTAAAGTTATTTAGCTGACAAGACCAATTTTAGGTAATTTCGATAATTAAAGAGCGATAACTCTTGATTGACTAAAGCGATATGGCTAGTTATCAAGCTTGTCAGAGATATGATGCCAATACACATTCTGACTAAATTTGGTGATGATTGGATAAAGGCTTCTAAAGTTATTGAGCTGACAAGACTAATTTTAGGTAATTTCTATAATTAAAGGGCAATAACTCTCGATTGACTGGAGCAATATGGCTAGTTATCGAACTTGTCCGAGATATGATGCCAATACACATTCTGACTAAATTTGGTGATGATTGGACTAAGGCTTCTAAAGTTATTAAGCCGACAAGACCAATTTTAGGTAATTTCTATAATTAAAGGGCAATAACTCTTGATTGACTAAAGCGATATGGCTAGTATTCGAACTTGTCCGAGATATTATGCCAATTCATGATGATTGGACAAAGGCTTCTAAAGTTATTGAGCTGACAACATACTGGACGACTCCAAAACACCCGCCCAACCGCCTGTACGCCGCAGGTAAAACTATAATATGATCCGTTTTTTTCAAAACGGGCGTATAAAAAGTGGTTTGTATCAAGGAAAGGTTTTACCCTCTGCCCCATGCAAAGGTAATTTAACAAATCTGCAGCTGATGAATTGCAACAAGCATTATGGCAAATTGAGATATTGCTCATGATGAACAAATTCTACCTTTGACACAATTTATTCCATATTCAAGAATAACTCAATGTAGAGAGATGTTCCAATGACTGCTATGTGTTTTCAAAATCTTCTACTGTAGACAAGTTGTACAAGGGAAAGGTGTAAACCCTTTCCCACATATGGACACATATGCAGCAGACGAATCTTTACAATTTTGTTGCAAAGGAAGAAATTACTCATAATGAGCAATTTCTCCTTTTACCACAATGTTTTCAACTCTATTCAACAATTATGCTTTTATTTACTGAGAGTATTAATAGTTTTGTCAAGACGTTTTTAAAGTCGCCTGCTGAAGATTTGTTGTATGTGAGAAAGGGTTAAAGATTACCTGTCCTGTATCGCAGAGACATGTAACAACGGTATGTCCAGGTCCCATCTCTTTGGCTAGCTGATACGCGGCAAAAACATTTAATCCCGATGAGGCACCCACAAAAAAACCTTCCTCGTCCAGCAATCTAAATGTCTGAAAAGGAAAGCATAACAAAACAAAGTGAAAACATCGATCATTCTGAGTTAACAATTTACAACATACAGACGGTTTCCGACGACTTTTGAAAACATTGTGGCAAAAGGTGTAATTGCTCATTATGAGCAATTACACCTTTAGCCACAATGTTTTCATTTTTATTTGATTATTATACTTTCTTCTATGGAGAATTTCTATGTCTTTACCTTAATGTTTTCAAAGAAGTCTACTCCAGATTTGTCATATGTGGGAAAGGGTTAACCCTTTCTCACATAGAACAAATATGTAGAAGATGAATTTTAAAACATCGAGGCAAAAATAGGGAATATCTCAATGAATGAAAGTAGAATGATTGATCAAAATGTGTCTGCAAGTGGGAAAGGGTTAAGACATTCAAAACTTAAAACAATGTCAGTGACGGTAAAATAGTTTGTCTTTAACGTTTCATACATAAAACAAAGATCCTGCAGATGACTTTGAAAACATCTGGGTTGAAATATGGAAAATTTATGGGTTGAAATATGGAAAATATATGGAAAATTTATGGGTTGAAATATGGAAAATTTATGGGTTGAAATATAGAAAATTTAAAGGTTGAAATATGGAAATATAAGTACAGTAAGCTGTTGAAAACATTGTGGCAAAAGGAGATATTGCTCAGTATAGGCAATTTCTTCTTTTGCCACTATGTTTTTAAAAGTTGCTGAGACAAATGCGTCGAAATGTGTCTGCATGTGGGAAGTAATTTTTCTTTTTCAATAATGTTTTCAAAGGTTGCATGCTGCTTTTAAAAGTATTAACCCTTTCCCTCATACGACAATTCTTCAGCAGACGACTTTGAACATATTTTGTCAAACAATAGAAAATCTCTATAATTGAATGGATAACCTATGACTAAAAGTGGAAAACATTGTGGCAAAAGGAGAAATTGCCCGTTTTGAGCAATTTCTTCTTTTGTCACTATGTTTTCAAAAAGCTGTCTGCTGCAGAGGCGTCAGAAAGCGTCTGTATGAGGGAAAGGGTTAAATGTCATCTGTATCTGTTTCTGGATAAACATTCTGGATACCTCCGCAATGCCTGCACTGAAAAAAGCCTTTACCCAGGTGTTTTTCAGACAATTAAAATGTATTGATTTTTCTTTATTGTATTGATGACACTTGCAATATTTGTTCAAATTAAAATTCTAACAAAACATACCCATTAAATATCACAAACAACAAAATAAAGCGACTTAATGATTTCCCACATACAACAAATCTGCAGCAGACCATTTCAACAACATTTAGGCTAATACCTGAAACCACTTGCTAAATGAAAGTCAAATAATTGAATAAAATTGAAAACATTGTGGCCAAATTGATTTATTTCTCATGATGACCAATTTCTTCTTTTCCCACAATTTTTTCAAAAGTTGTCTGCTGCAGATGCGTCAAATGTGTCTGAAGTTTGGGAAAGGGTTAAATACTTCCCTTTTGCAGATGAATTTTGATACAGAGACTGTTCATTATGATCACTTTCTGTAGACCAAATTAGATTCATCTTTCACAAATATTGCCACAAAAGGTGAAATTACTCTTTACGAGAAGATTCTCCTTTTGCTGCAATAGTTTTCAACTCTTTTTAATATTACACTTTATGTATATAGATTGTCTTTGTCATCTATTGAAGATTTCAGCCGTTCCGCGAGAAAACCAACAATATGGCCTCTGCGTAATGTATCGACCCAGGTCAGCCTGCACAGTCCACATAGACTGATCCAGGCAGACACATCCCGTCTCAGGTGGATAAAGGTATAGAGTAATGATTCCTGAAACAGAAAATTCACAAGAGGCGAAAAGTGTCTATTCGGGTAAGCCTGTGCGGCATGCTTAGGCTGATCCAGGTCGATAATTTATGCATAGTCCATAATGTTGGATTTCTCGCGGGACGGCTCATTTTTTGTTTGTAAGAAAGGGTTTATCCTTTGATAAATGTATGGAAGCTCACACTGGTCGTCGCAATGGGACAATGGGACAGTTCAATTGTCCTGGTGGGACGATAAGTGCCAACTACTTATAAAGGACAAACCAAAAGCATTGCGTATTTACAGGAATAACAGTACAGCTGAACACCTAACTACTTATAAAGAAACTAGGAATAGACAAAGTTTAATTGATTCGCGAGGTGATAATAATCGTTTTTGGAAAAATGTGAAAAAGTTGAGGTATAAACCAAGATGTAGGTATAATATTGATAGTAAGCATTGGTTTGACCACTTTAACATACTGTTACACAACGACAATATACACAATGATTTAGATGATGTGCAAATAGATGACTCCATAGACGTTGATGACGTTTTTAATGACGCTTTCGATATGTCAGAGCAAGAGACAAGTATTTTAAAATAGCTTAAAATTAAACAAATCTAGTGGGCCCGATGGGATAATTTCAGAAATGATAAAGAACACTACACATGATATATCTCCAATACTCCTATCTCTTTACAATAATATTCTCAATAGTGGGGTGTACCCTACTGCTTGGTCAGAAAGCATATTATGTCCAATTTATAAATCGGGTTCAATGAATGACACCAACAACTTTAGAGGTATATCATTAATTGATATTTTGAACACGATTCTTACTGGTATGATGAAAGCGCGGTTGTATAGTTGGTCTGAGGAACATAAACACATACATGAAGCACAATCGGGTTTCCGTAAAGGTTATTGTACAATCAATAATTTATTTATATTAATGGCCATGTCACAAAAATATCTAAGCAAAAAAGTTGGTAGATTTTATTGTATATTTGTCGATTTTTCAAAGGCATTTGATATCTTAAACCACTATGAACTTATATTGTGCTTGATGCGAAAAGGGGTTGGAGGAAAATTTCTAAAACTTCTTGTAGCTATGTATAAACATGTGTGTACATGTGTCAAGGTTGATGGTTTTAAATATACTAAAAATATATATTGCAACATAGGAACAAGGCAAGGATGTAAACTCAGTACTATTTTGTTCACATTATTTATTGATGATCTTATTCAAGACCTAAATGGAGCTGGCATTAGTCAAATACAAATCTCAGAGACAGAAGAGGTCGCTGCAGTTATGTATGCAGATGACTTGGCAAATGTTAGTGATACTGTTACAGGCTTACAGTCATATATTAATATAATTTCTACATTCTGTGATAGAACTGGAATGAAAATCAATGTAAACAAGATGTGTTTGTGAAACACTGATGCCCCCGAATGGCAACATCTAGGTCAAAGGTCAAGGTCGCAAGGTCAAAAATTTTGGTACTGACAGAAAGGTCATGTCACAAGGAATACACATGTGAAATATGGTAGCCGTACCTGTTATGGTTCAAAAGTAATGGTCAAGGTTAAAGGTTTTTTTCGAGAATGGCAACATCTAGGTCAAAGGTCAAGGTCGCAAGGTCAAACATTTTGGTACTGACAGAAAGGTCATGTCACAAGGAATACACATGTGAAATATGGTAGCCGTACCTGTTATGGTTCAAAAGTAGTGGTCAAGGTTAAAGTTTTTTTCGACAGACAGATCTAGGTCAAAGGTCAAGGTCGCAAGGTCAAACATTTTGGTACTGACAGAAAGGTCATGTGACAAGGAATACACATGTGAAATATGGTAGCCGTACCTGTTATGGTTCAAAAGTAGTGGTCAAGGTTAAAGTTTTTTTCGACAGACAGACAGACGTGCAGACAGACAGGCCAAAAACTAGATGCCCACCGAATCAGTGATTCCGGGGGCATAAAAAGACAAAAGTAATTGTTTTCAGAAATGGAGGTACACCAAGAAAAACAGAAAGGTGGTATTATAACGATATCTTGCTAGAAACAGTATCTATGTATAAATATATGGGCTTATATATCACACCAAGATTGATCTGGTCATCACAAGCTAAAAAAGCAATTATATCTATGATCAAATTACAAAATAGTGTTGGTTACTTTGAAATGAACAAATCATTTAAAGTATTTGACACCATGGTTAAGCCAATCTTACTTTATGCATCGGAAATATGGGGATATGAATATTCAAAAACAATTGAAACAGTACATGAACAATTCTGTATGAAATATTTAAAACTCCCAACTAATGTAGCTCGCATGTTTGTAAGAGGAGAATGCGGTATATATCCATTATATGTCGATTATCACTGTAATTGCATTAGATATTGGTTAAAATTAGTTAAGATGAATTCAATAAGATATCCATATCAGTGTTATAATATGTTAAGGCAGTTGGATGAAGTTGGACGCATTACATGGGCCACACAAGTTAAAAATCTTCTATTCAAATATGGTTTTGGGTATGCATGGTTAAATAACGGCATTGGTGATGATAAATTGTTTATTCATATGTTCAAACAAAGATTAATTGATTGCTCTAAACAGGAATGGGATGAGAGCGTGAACGAGTCTGGAAAGGGTCGTTTCTATAGACATATTATGCCCGAATTGAAAGCTGCAAAATACTTGTACTATAATTTGCCATTCAAACTCAAAATTTCACTTTCAAGATTTAGATGCTCTGCTCATAACTTAATGGTAGAAACTGGTAGACATAACAACATACCATATGAACATAGACTATGTCCTATTTGTAATACTCAAATCATAGAAGATGAATATCATTTTGTCATGGTATGCCCGTTATACAGTGACTTAAGAAAGCAATATATTACACAGCTAAACTCTACACCCACATATCAATTATGCTATCAGCTTTTTAACACCGATGAAGCGACAGTCTTAAAATTATCAAAGTTTATATACTTCGCAATCAAAATTAGATCGGACAACATTAAAAGGTTAAATGAGCAAGTATAGTTTAAATTGTATAAAATGTATTTGTATACATATATTGTATAATATGTTCTTTGATATGCATTATGATGGTGTATATCGGATGATATAAAAACTTGTATCTCATGGCAATATGTATCTGTATAGATATATTGTATAATATGATCTTAGATATGCATTATCATGGTGTATATCGGATGGGATAATACGTTGTATCGCATGGCTTGCGATCGTCAACTCTTTACACTGCTTATTGTTAACTCATTAATATACGAGTGTATGTACCGGTATGTGTATATATGGTTTTATATCACATGAGATATAATGGACACTGTTTAACAAATCCTTTTGTATTACATGATGCATAATGTATGTCGCATTTGTTAAATATTTTTGTATTATGGGCCGGAGGCCTAGATTGCTGAATAAAGAATTGAATTGAATTGAATTGAGAACAGACTTTTAATGTCTCTGCAAAAGCCTGACTCAGTAAATCTTTTTCCAAATGGTTTCATAATTGAACTTCCATTTGTATATCAGGTGTTGGCTTAACTATTTCCAATACACATACTACATCTGTATCAGAAGACTTTGGAAATCATTGTGAAAAGTGATTAAAATAACAATAATTTAACTCATTTCAATAACAATACTGATGTTAATGATAGATTTTTCAGAATTTTATCAGGATATTTTGGTCTTCTGCTGATGATTGGTACATGTTGGAGAGGTAAAATATACTATTAGGAGAAGGGTGTGTAAATTAAATTTGAAATAACATCAAAATTACTGGCATTAAAATCAGTTTAAGTACTTTTTTAGTTGGTTATTTTCTTTTATTTCTTGTTTAATTCTTCTTTTAATAATAAAACTATTTTATAAAACAGCAGCAAACACACTTTTTAAAATTGTCTTCCTTCACTTTTAATTATAGATCTTTTTATAATTTTATTTCTTCATCTTTAGTTCTAAATCTCTATCTAAGGTAGACAAAAATCATGGTGCAGCTAACCAAATAAATAAACACAATACAGTCAACCTTGTCTTAGTGGTCACCTCTGTTAAGCAGCCAACTTGTATTAATCCTTTCCCTCATATAGACGCTTTCTGACGCCTCTGCAGCAGATGGCTTTTTGGAAACATAGAGACAAAAGGAGAAATTGCACAAAACGTGCAATTTCTCCTTTTGCCACAATGTTTTCCACTTTTTGTCATAGGTTATCCATTCAATTATGGAGATTTTCTATGTTTTGACAAAATATGTTCAAAGTCGTCTGCTGCAGAATTGTCGTATCAAGGAAAGGGTTAAAAGAAACAAATCTGTTGTCAGTAAATCTGAGAGAGAGATAGACAGACAGATGCACAGATTGATGAATGTAGGTAGGTTATCTTCAATAATATCTCCTTTTTGCAATTTGGTTTACAAAAGTTGCCTGCTGCAGATGCAACAGAAAGTATCGGCATGTGGGAAAGGGTTAACCATATGCTACAGAAAGGGTTACAAAATGCCATCTGTAAAAGGATCAAATGCTCTTACTTTCACGAAATTATTATGTAGCCAAAATAGTTGTTACTGTTCTCCATTTTTCTACTTATTTTACACTATTCTGCAGAATTTTCATTTTGAAAATGAGAATTGGTCATTTCAAATGATAAATACATGCATCCGCTAGTCATTTAAAACATAAAGTCAAAAAGTGTTTTCCGAAATCTAGACAAACTTATCCTTGTTTAATCCTTTCCCACATACAACAAATTTATATCAGACGACTTTGAAACCATCTTGGGCAAAACTGAAAAATCTCCATTGATCAAGATTTAATTATTAAACAAGGGCACCGCAGAGCAGATGCATCCCCTCGGTATTCAAAGTCCAATTTTGACCTTGACCTTTAACCTATGACCTTGAAAATAAATCGGCTTCTAGACATATTCTAACTGTATACCAAGTCTGGTTAAGATCGGTCGAAGGGTGGTCACAAGGTTGTTACGGACGGACGCACGGACGAAAAAACAAACGGTCAGTCCCGTTACTATATCCCCATCGTAAACTTCGTTAGCCGAGGGGATAATAAAGTTGATAACCTTGTGGCAAAAGAAGAAATTGATCGTCATGAGCATATTTCTGCTTTTGCCACAATGTTTTCAAACATCGTCTGCTGCAAAGGCGTCATAAAGCTTCTGTATGAGGGAAAGGGTTAAAGTAATAAGAGTGTTTATAATACAATCTGCATCAGATGACTTTTGAAGTCATTTAGACAAAAACATATCGACAATCTCTATAAATGAAAGTTAAACTATTGATTAAAGTTGAAAACATTCTGGCAAAAGTAGAAATTGGTCATTATAAGCATTTTCACTTTTTGCCATAATGTTCTTTTAAAGTTGTCTGCATCAGGGAAAAGAGATAAACTATGCACAGAAAAACCTTAATTAAACTCGCATATTATTTTTTTTAGCAAAGAAGAATATGCTTATAAATACAAGGGAAACAACTGTGTTTTCTTTATTTGCTTCATTTAAACATAAAGGGATTATCTCCCTCACTTGACTTTTCTTGAAAAAGAACATAATGTAAAACATAGGCCTTGAATTGTTTTAGTCAGAAAGTGTCTATGTGTGTGAAAGAAATAACAAATTCCCAGAGAATTAGTTAAATTTTCATAATAGCAACTGGCGACAGTTAACCCTTTCCCACATACAACAAATCGGCAGCAGACGACTTTGATAATGTGTAGTCAGGTGGAAACCTTCAATCAATGAAAGAACAATTAATGAATATAGTTGAAAACAGTGTGGCAAAAGGTGAAATTGCTCATTATGAGCAATTTCTCCTTTTGCTACAATGTTTTCAACAGTCGTCTTCTGCAGTGGCGTTGGAAAGTGTCTGTATGTGGGAAAGGGTTAACTCATAACTGTTTAGGATATCTGATATTTTTACAGTCTGTCTAATACGCCTTTTACCAAATAAGCAAGCAGCTGACGAACTGCGAAGCTTTGTCACAATGGTTTAACCCTTTCCCTCATATAGACGCTTTCTGACGCCTCTGCAGCAGATGGCTTTTTGAAAACATAGTGACAAAAGAAGAAATTGCTCAAAACGAGCAATTTCTCCATTTGCCACAATGTTTTCCACTTTTAGTCATAGGTTATCCATTCAATTATAGAGATTTTCCATTTTTTGACAAAATATGTTCAGTCATCTGCAGCAGAATTGTCATATGAGGGAAAGGGTTAACTCATAACCGTTTAGGATATCTGATATTTTTACTGTCCGTCTAATACCCCTTTTACCAAATAAGCAAGCAGCTGACGAAGTAGGAAGCTTTGTCACAATGATTTAACCCTTTCCCTCATATAGACGCTTTCAGACACCTCTGCAGCAGACAGCTTTTTGAAAACATAGTGACAAAAGTAGAAATTGCTCAAAACGAGCAATTTCACCTTTTGACACAATGCTTACCACTTTTAGTCATAGGTTATCCATTTAATTATAGAGATTTTCTATTTTTTGACAAAATATGTTCAAAGTCGTCTACTGCTGAATTGTCGTATGAGGGAAAGGGTTAAAAAGTATTCTGTTTCAGATCCATCAAAACTGGAACAGAGATATTTTTTTATCTGTATCCTTGGTCAAAATGCATCTGCTAGGGGAAAATAGTACAAGAAAAGCTGTAAAAAGGTTGGGAAAGAAGAGAATTTGTTTTGTTTTGCGTAACTGTTTACAAAATGTATCTGCTTCATTGGTGTCAAAATCTATCTTAGAAAAGGTTTAACCCTTTCCCTCATATGACAATTTTGCAGCAGACAACTTTAAACATATTTTGTCAAAAAATGGAAAATCTCTATAATTGAATGGATAACCTATGACGAAAAGTGGAAAACATTGTGTTGAAAGGGGAAGTTGCTCGTTTTGAGCAATTTCTTCTTTTGTCACTATGTTTTCAAAAATCCGTCTGCTGCAGAGGCGTCAGAAAGCGTCTATATGAGGGAACGGGTTAAACAAAGAGATTTTAGCCATGAAATCGTATGAAACCTGTCAGGTCAAAGTATTTGTCTCAATTTATCGGTTATCAGTGTATATAAATACTGACTGGGAACTGTCTACAATGTAATCATTTTCCATGCAATCAAAATTGTAATTGTACAAATTATCACCAATCTTCATGTAGTGAGAGCCAGTCCAGTGCTGCATCTGCAAATTCTTGTACCATGTTCAGCTTGGTTGAACCCAAACATTGCATTTTAGGGAGAGGGCTTGCCATGAGCAACGGATCACTTCGCGACGCTTTGCTCAAAGTGTTTATTAAAAGGAATAACCGATAAATAATTTGTATCAAAAGATTACAAGGAATATCTGGCAAATAAAATTTTGGGTCTCGTATGAAAAGTTGTTGAAAGTTTATTTATATAGAAATAAAAATTATTTTTTTTTTTTTCTCCTTTAGCCATAAATGTTTACAACAGTTGTCTGCTGCATGTGCACCAAATTACATCTCAACATGTCAAAGAGATAACATATATAACGTCAAACTTTACCATTTCTACAGCATCTTTATCTAGTATGGCCATAGCATCATCAATAGGTGCATCTTTCATGTTGTCTGTGACACGACCTTGACCTATACCCTCTGTAATAGAACTGCCATCTGTCCTCTCTAGTTTACCATTCTTAAACCAGTTATACAACACACTTCCCTGTAATAAAGTTAACATTATTATTTAATAATTTTCTAACAAAGTGGAAGACAGTTGTGCAGAGGTAGAGCGTTTGCCCCTCGTACCAAAGGTTTTGACTTTTGGAATTTTCCTGACAAACAGCTCAAGTACTGGTTACCGGAAAGTCTCCAGGAAGCAGACATTAAGTGTGATTAATATAAGCTGAAACCTTATTTTGCAAGTGATGTAAAATAAATAAGTTTAAACTAACAAAGTGGTGAGCATAGACTTTGATAAGATATAACCCTTTCCCACTTGCAGATGCATCTTGAAGCATCTACAGCAGATAATTTTTGAAAAACATTGTGTCAAAGGAAGAAATTTCTCCATTTGCCACAATTTTGATCGACTCTATCCAAAAAATACTTTCATAAGTAGATATTTTTCAATTTTTTGACTAGATATGTTCAAAGTGGTTTGAAGCAGATTTGTTATAGTGGGAAAGCGATAAACAAGACAAAACCCAAACAGAACATGAAATGAAAAGGTATATAAATTCTGCAAGACAGCTTACACTAGCTCACTTCGTGTAGTTTTTGATCTGGCTCTACATTGTTTGACAAATAGAAACAGTTTCAAGAAACTTTTTGTGCACATATACATTTTTTAGATCAGATTGCATGGATGTACATGCATAACTCAATCTTCACTTGTCTTAACCCTTCCCAGTTTTCCACATACGGTTGTATAACGTTTCGGCCTACTGACATTTCTGCCCACACTTTTTGCGTTTGTTTTAAGCTGTTAATTAAATAAAAATGTGTGAAAAAAAAGATGAATGTTTGTATAAAACTGTTAATTAGAAAAGGTGTGTAAATACATTTATAATATTTTTATTATTTATAATTTTCTTATGTTTGATAAGTTTCTTATATGATGAAGATAAAGATATAGCAGGAAAAAAAATTGGCCAAAAGATCCTATATCAAAAACCAGAGCTGTCTGCAAGACAGCATTCTTGACTATTTTGCCATTTTATACTATAATAGTCAACAGTTGTTACTGAGATAGTGGCTTGATAGTATAGAACTACAACTCCAGTTGGATAAGTCTTGTTTGTATAACATCTGCTGTTTGTGAGAAAAGGCCTTGCATGCAAAAAACTTCAACAAGGGCCATCATTTATAATAAATTCAGTCAGGAGTTACCTAACCTTATTGTTTGATACCTTCAAATCATTCCCTGAGTGGTTACTGAGATATGTGCATGATACTACCATGCATACTAAACTTTAACCAAATTTTCAAAGATAACAAGGGCCATAATTTGTACTAAATTCATACAAGAGTTATTTAACTTGAGTCTTAGACCACTGAAAACATGAAATAAGTTTCAAGTCAATATCATTAGTGGTTATTGAGATATATCTATAAAAGTACCTTGCATGCAAAACTTTAACCAGAATTTCTAAGTAAAAAAGAGCCATAATTTTCATGATATGCTGGATTTTTTTTATCAAACTTAATTGTTATATAGGTGTGATGGTAGGGAAGGGTTGTATAAAGTTTCAATGCAATGCATCAAGTAGTTACAAGGATATGGACTCTTAATGCACGCAAAGCTTTAACCAGAATTTCTAATTTCAGAGCACGTTTAATTTTTGACAGAAAAGGGGCAATAACTCTGATATAAAAATATTTGGATTATCCCCCTGTTGTGAACCCATCACAAAGATTGATATAAACATTTGTCAGAAGTTTCAATCCAATCCTTTCAGTAGAAAAAAAGTAATTTGAAAATTTAAATTTTTGACAGTAAAGGAGCAATAACTCTGATAATAATAGATTATCCCCCTTTTGTTAACCAATCACACACATTGATATAAACATTTGTCAGAAGTTTCAATGTAATCCTTTGAGTAGAAAAAAAGTTATTTGAAAACGTGATGAAAAAATGTGATGGACAGACGGACAGATATGCCTACGAATGGACACTTGTTGGGTATTTTCCTTTGATGTTTCCTTGTTGGATAGTACCCAACAAGGGTATGGTTTATTCCGTAATTATCACCCTTTTACGGAATAAATAGCATTAATATGCTAATTAGGTACCCATTAGAAAATTATAAAAAAAAAATACTTATCAAAGTGTCTTATCAAAGTGTCTTATAAGGGTGGTGGCTGACTTTAGGATATGGACAGTACCCAACAAGTATCCATTTGTGCACTCAGACGGATGGACGGACGTTCCCATATAGTGTATTTGTGGGGTTATTTCTTTTGTTTCGAACTTGTGGGTTGCACCCCACAAGTATGCTTTTCATTCCGTAACTAACCCCCTTTTACAGAACAAGTACTCGGTCACCAGGATGGACAGACGCCGGACAAAAAAAAAAGTAATCCTTAAGTGCCTACCATGCTATGCAGGTGACACAAAAAGGGCTATAACTTGAAGTTAATGCAGGATAGAGTTATCAAGTTAGATAACTTGATAATCTACACAGGTGTGATGGTTGGGAAGAGTTGTATACAGTTTCAATGCAATGCATCAAGTAAATACAGAGATATGGGCTCTTAATGTAGTTACACGCAAAGGTTTGACTAACAAGGGGCACAATTCAGTCAAAAGCCATTCCAGAGTTATGGGACTTGACATACAAGGTCATATAATGACCCTGAATAGGCGTATGAAGGTTCAAAGCAACAGCATACACAGTGTCTGAGAAAAATGTATACAATTTAAACCTTTCCCTCATCTGACAATTCTGTAGCAGACGACATTGAACATATTTTGTCAACAAATAGAAAATTTCGTAATTGAATGGATAACCTATGACTAAAAGTGGAAGACATTGTGGCAAAAGGAGAAATTGCTCGTTTTGAGCAATTTCTTTTTTTGTCACTATCTTTTCCAAAAGCCATCTGCTGCAGATGCGTCAGAAAGCGTCTATATGAGGGAAAGGATTAAATGAAAATATGATTATTGAAAAACATTGTAGCTAAAGGAGAAGGTGCTCATCATGAGCAATTTCTACCTTGCCACACCGTTTTAAAAAGACGTCCTCTGCATATACATCAACATTTCAATCTATAATTAAGAAAGTGGGTAAAACATGATTCCGACTTACCTGAGGATCAGCACACACTACATGGACATTTTGATTTTTCTCTTTTAAGTATAAACCAGTACCTATCCATATAAATTCAACACATTAGAGCCTTGGTAATAAGAGTTTACCGTACTTGATATTCTTTCTCCTTTTTATTTTGTTTCGAGAAAGGGAAAATAATTAATTTGTTTGTTTGGAGTTTAACGCCGCTTTCAACAGCTTTGGTCATATCACGGCGGTCAGTGCACCTACCCATGTTTTCCTGGCTTTCCCACACCAGTACTTGCACAACATTCTTTCGAAGCCGGAAAATAATTAAACATGATAACATCAAGAAACAAGCTAATCTAGCTTTCCATTAAAAAAAGATAAAAACACATTTATAATGCCTTTAGTTGCAGAGCCCCGGTAGTAACTCAAGCTGCCAATCCAGGGATTGCGAGTTTGAACCTCTGCTCGGCCAACTTTCTTTCTGACGTTTGACAAAAGTCACTGTGACCAATGGGGTAACAGACTTTGGGGAAAAGCAGCCGGTTGCTTGAAAAGACTGTTGTGTGGAGTACTGGTGTGTGAAAGCCAGAAAACACATGATAAGGTGAACTGGCCAACGTGAAATGACTCAAAATTGTTGAAAACAGCATTAAACCCCAATCAATCAATGTCCTCTAATCACTATGTATTATTTATAGCAGAGCTGACTTTTATATTTCATGTACATGCTCAGCATCTTCATAAACTATTGGATATCACATTTTTAGGGAGACATTCAAAATCCCATCCCCTTAATGGGTTTTCATAAACCCCTTCCATTGGGTTGTTTACTCAGTTACTGTTTGACACTGTCATCACCATTGTCCTAGCCAAGTTGTTGAGAAGGGGAATAAAATGTGACTAAATTTAAATGGTCAAATGCTAAAATAAAGTCAACCGAAAGACAAATAAAACAATTAGTAAACATAATTTTATATATTAACCCTTTCTAACATACAACAAGTCTGCAGCATATGACTTTGGAGACATTAGGGTAAGAAAATTAAAAATCTCTGTTAATGAAAGTAACCGGTATCGGAATTGATAGAGTTGAAAACATTGTGGCAAAAAGAGAATTCAACTTAAATGACTGTATATTAAACTGTTAACAAGTTTGCCAATATAGTAATAAGATAAATTATGTACTATATTTAAATTCACATTTAGTTTTAAAAGAGTACATAAAATCTTAGATTGAGGTGATTTCGAATACCCTGTTAAATCTGTTGAGGGGATTTTCAGTATTAAGCCATTTTGGGACTGAGGGGATACACTCACAATACTAGACTCTTCCAAATTGAAATTTGAAAACTTGGTAAAACAAAAGTACAATTTTCAACAACAATTCAAATATATGTTAATGGTATTCAAAAGAATCATGTCATTGTGTTCTAAAGACAGTGTTTAACCCTTTCCCTCATACAGATGCTTTCTGACGCCTCTGCATCAGACGACTTCTGAAAACATCATGACAAATAGAGAAGTTGCTCATAATTAAACTTTCATTTAAGGAGATTTTCCATATTTTTGTGGTACCATTTTCAAAGTCATCTGCTGCAAATTTGTTGTATGTGGGAAAGGGCTAATTGAGTGATAAAGGAGATGTTGTGTCATAGGAACTAAGATCAAAGTCCTACCTGCTAGTGTTCCACCTGTCCCTGTTCCAAATACAACAGCATTCACTTTGCCATCTGTAAATAGAAAACAATTGTACATGAATATTTTTCATAATTACTAAACGCTTTCCCACATGCAGATGCATTTTGACACCTTTGCACAAGATGAATTTTATAAAACAATGTTCTTACAATTAGTGATTTGCAACAATATTCTAGCATTTTTCCTGTGTGGTTTCCAAGATTTAAGAGAGACTAAATCTTGGTTTTGCTACGAGATCATAGGAATTGTATAAGGGAAAACGGGTCTTGCTCCAATCTTGGATTCGAAAACTAAGGGAAATTTCAAAACAGTGTGAGACTTAGTGCGATCCCCAATCCTAGATTAGACACTGATCTTGTACGTCACCCTTTTGCACTACTTCATGTGAGTGAAAACTAACAGAACTGGAATATTAAGTTTTGTGCCAATAGTTAACCCTTTCCCTCATATAGATGCTTTCTGACGCCTCTGCAGCAGATGGCTTTTTGAAAACATAGTGACAAAAGAAGAAATTGCACAAAACGTGCAATTTCTCCTTTTGCCACAATCTTTTCCACTTTTTATCATAGGTTATCCATTCAATTATGGAGATTTTCTATGTTTTGACAAAATACATTCAAAGTCGTCAGCTGCAGAATTGTCGTATGAGGAAAAGGGTTGAATCTTGACCTATATTACACATAGGTCAACATTTAAGACTGAATAGATCCCTAGACTTCCCTGAATCTTCCACCTTTACATACTTATCTCTCTTTGCCTGAAGAAACTCATATGGTGGTGCTTTTCCTACAATGATAATCCTTTTCCACATGCATACACATGTTGCCATGTTTGGTGGGTGCAATTATTTAAATAAACATGAGATAAGGATAACTTTCTTCTCCCAAAACATTTTAAAATCAACTCTAGATATTTTCAGTCTTTTGTTGCTGATTTGTTGCATTTAAAAGAAAGGGTTAATTATTTCCCACCTACAACAAATCTGCAGCAAACTACTTTGAAAGTATCTAGGCAAACACACGGAAAAGCTCTAAAGTTAAGAACATCTTGAAATTGACATATTTACCATTCACGCTCCGCTCCGTTCCGCTCCGCTCACGTTCCAATCCGCTCTCAAAGCGTTCACTCATTCATAACATTGTGATTGCTTTTTTCCGTTCCGTTCAGATTGAGCGCTTTTTTACGCTCACTCGGAACGCTTTTTTTCGATCAAAATCCATTCAACGATTTGATTGGCTTAAATTAATTTCGTTTCTTTTATAATTTTGTTTACTTAACCCTAAATATCAACAAACGATCTAGAGTTTTTTCAGCACAATCGTTAGTAGCAAATCGTATTACGAAAATGATCATATTAATAATATTTGTTACATTCTAATTCAATCGGATACTTGAGTGTCTTATAAAACAAAAGTGTAGTATACAAATATGACTTTTAATAAAATAGTTTCGTAAAATAATTATCGGATAGTTGTTGCAACCGTTCAATGAGCGAATGATTGGATCTTTGCAATCATTATGATTGTTTCGTTCAGAGCGCAAAATTCCGTTCCGCTCATAATGCGTTCCAACTTCGTTCCAATCACGCTAACGCTCCAATCACGTTCCGCTCAGATTGTCAATTTCATGATGTTCTTAACTGTATAAATGTAGGTATAAATACTGTAAAGAGGTGAAAACGAGCAATTTCTCCTTTTGCCACAATGTTTTCAAAAGTCGTCTGCTGCAGAGGCGTCAGAAAGCATCTATATGTGGGAAAGGGTTAAGCAAATGGGGTAAGCTAAACCACCTTTATTTTTCAGAGCAGCAATTCAATGCAACATGTAGTTCAATAACTCAATTAGTTAGACCTTCATTTTCTTCATCAAATTTAAAACCCTTTCCCACTTATACAACAAATCTGCAGCAGGCAACTTTGAAATCATTAAAGCAAAAATGTGGAAAATCTCAATAAATTACACTTATGATTATTATTATTGAATATCAGGCAGTGTTGAAAACATTATGGCAAAAGGAGAAATTGCTTGTTTTCAGCAATTTCTTCCATTGTCACTATGTTTTTAAAAAGCCGGCTGCTGCAGAGGTGTCAGAAAGCGTCTATATGAGGGAAAGGGTACCAGGATATTTTGAGTCGCTTACACTAACATATATGAAACATTTTTTGGTAAAATATTATTTTTTACTTATTACATTTTTCTCCATTGATGTTTTCAAAGTAGTAGACATAACCCTTTCTCGCAGACAACTTTGAAAACAATCATTCAAAAACATGAAAGAGCTCTATAAATGAAAGTATAATTACTGAAGTTTAAAACATCGTGGCAAAATGTGAAATTGCTCGGTTTGAGCAATTTTTCCTTTTGTCACAGTGTTTTCAAAAGTTGTCTGCTGCAGATGCGTAAGAAAGCATCTATATGTGGGAAAGGGTTAAACAGAATCATATCAGGTAAATGGTAAAGCTCATTAACCCCTTCCCAGAAACGATAAATCTGCAGTAGACGACTTTTAAAAGAATCTATGTTTCTTGGAATATTTCCTACAAAGATCTGTAACAGAGGTCTAATGAGTCGTTAACCATTTCCCACATACATACACTTTAAGACTCCTTTGCTCCAGACGGCTTTTGAAAACTGTGTTTTCAAAAGGATGAGTTGTTTGGTAAGCTGTTAAAATCCTTACTTGTTTCTTCCCAAATTTCAGGTCCAGTCGTCTCAAAGTGTGCTTTTCTGTTAGCTGTATTATCAAACTGGTTGGTCCATACTGCATTGTCAAGGGACTCTGCATATCTTCTAGCCTTTAATTAACAAAATATTATGAAAAAATCTGTAAGAGCCTCAACGTTGGAACAAGGACATTCAGTCACCAGACCTTTGTGCAGTTTAAATCTTTCCCATATAAAACAAATATGTCACACAGGAATTTTAAAACAACTAGGCAAAAAGACGACTTTGAATCAATCACAAACAACTGATTACACTTCATAACCACAAACTACTGATAATACTTCATAACCACAAACTACTGATAATACTTCATAACCACAAACTACTGATAATACTTCACAACCACAAACTACTGATAATACTTCACAGCCACAAACTACTGATAACACTTCACAACCACAAACTACTGATAATACTTCATAACCACAAACTACTGATAATACTTCATAACCACAAACTACTGATAAGACTTCATAACCACAAACTACTGATAATACTTCACAACCACAAACTACTGATAATACTTCACAGCCACAAACTACTGATAACACTTCACAACCACAAACTACTGATAATACTTCATAACCACAAACTACTGATAATACTTCATAACCACAAACTACTGATAAGACTTCATAACCACAAACTACTGATAATACTTCACAACCACAAACTACTGATAATACTTCACAACCACAAACTAATGATAACACTTCACAACCACAAACTACTGATAATACTTCACAACCACAAACTACTAATAATACTTCACAGCCACAAACTACTGATAACACTTCACAACCACAAACTACTGATAATACTTCACAACTACAAACTACTGATAATACTTCACAACCACAAACTACTCATAATATTTCACAACCACAAACTACTCATAATACTTCACAACTACAAACTACTCATAATACTTCACAACCACAAACTACTGATAATATTTCACAACCACAAACTACTGATAATACTTCACAACGACAAACTACTGATAATATTTCACACCACAAACTACTGATAATACTTCACAACTACAAACTACTGATAATACTTCACAACCAATAACTACTGATAATACTTCACAACCACAAACTACTCATAATACTTCACAACTACAAACTACTGATAATACTTCACAACCACAAACTACTGATAATATTTCACAACCACAAACTACTGATAATACTTCACAACCACAAACTACTGATAATATTTCACAACCACAAACTACTCATAATACTTCATAACCACAAACTACTGATAATATTTCACAACCACAAACTACTGATAACACTTCACAACCACAAACTACTGATAATACTTCACAACCACAAACTACTCATAATACTTCACAACCACAAACTACTGATAATACTTCAAAACCACAAACTACTGATAATATTTCACAACCACAAACTACTGATAATACTTCACAACCACAAACTACTAATAATATTTCACAACCACAAACTACTGATAACACTTCACAACTACAAACTACTGATAATACTTCACAACCACAAACTACTCATAATACTTCACAACCAGAAACTACTGATAATACTTCACAACCACAAACTACTGATAACACACCACAACCACACACTACTGATAATACTTCACAACCACAAACTACTGATAATACTTCACAACCACAAACTACTGATAATATTTCACAACCACAAACTACTGATAATGCTTCACAACCACCAACTACTCATAATACTTCACAACCACAAACTACTGATAATATTTCACAACCACAAACTACTGATAACACTTCACAACCACAAACTACTGATAACACTTCACAACCACAAACTACTGATAATGCTTCACAACCACAAACTACTGATAATGCTTCACAACCACAAACTACTGATAATACTTCACAACCACAAACTACTGATAATACTTCACAACCACAAACTACTGATAACACTTCACAACCACAAACTACTGATAATGCTTCACAACCACAAACTACTCATAATACTTCACAACCACAAACTACTGATAATATTTCACAACCACAAACTACTAATAACACTTCTCAACCACAAACTACTGATAATACTTCACAACCACAAACTACTGATAATACTTCACAACTACAAACTACTGATAATACTTCACAACCACAAACTACTCATAATACTTCACAACCACAAACTACTGATAGCACTTCACAACCACAAACTACTGATAACACTTCACAACTACAAACTACTGATAACGCTTCACAACCACAAACTACTGATAATACTTCACAACCACAAACTACTGATAATACTTCACAACTACAAACTACTGATAATACTTCAAAACCACAAACTACTCATAATACTTCACAACCACAAACTACTGATAACACTTCACAACCACAAACTACTGATAATATTTCACAACCACAAACTACTGATAACACTTCACAACCACAAACTACTGATAATATTTCACAACCACAAACTACTGATAACACTTCACAACCACAAACTACTGATAATACTTCACAACCACAAACTACTGATAATACTTCACAACCACAAACTACTGATAACACTTCACAACCACAAACTACTGATAATGCTTCACAACCACAAACTACTCAAAATACTTCACAACCACAAACTACTCATAATACTTCACAACCACAAACTACTGATAATATTTCACAACCACAAACTACTTATTACACTTCACAACCACAAACTACTGATAATATTTCACAACCACAAACTACTGATAACACTTCACAACCACAAACTACTGATCATACTTCACAACCACAAAGTACTAATAATACTTCACAACCACAAACTACTGATAACACTTCACAACCACAAACTACTGATAATACTTCACAACCACAAACTACTGATAATACTTCACAACTACAAACTACTGATAATACTTCACAACCACAAACTACTCATAATACTTCACAACCACAAACTACTGATAACACTTCACAACCACAAACTACTGATAACACTTCACAACCACAAACTACTGATAATACTTCACAACCACAAACTACTGATAACACTTCACAACCACAAACTACTGATAACACTTCACAACCACAAACTACTGATAACACTTCACAACCACAAACTACTGATAATACTTCACAACCACAAACTACTGATAAGACTTCACAACTACAAACTACTGATAATACTTCACAACCACAAACTACTCATAATACTTCACAACCACAAACTACTGATAACACTTCACAAACACAAACTACTGATAATATTTCACAACCACAAACTACTGATAACACTTCACAACCACAAACTACTGATAATATTTCACAACCACAAACTACTGATAACACTTCACAACCACAAACTACTGATAATACTTCACAACCACAAACTACTGATAATACTTCACAACTACAAACTACTGATAATACTTCACAACCACAAACTACAGATAATACTTCACCACTACAAACTACTGATAATACTTCAGAACTACAAAATACTGATAATACTTCACAACCACAAACTACTGATAATACTTGACCACTACAAACTACTGATAATACTTCACCACTACAAACTACTGATAATACTTCAGAACTACAAAATACTGATAATACTTCACAACCACAAACTACTGATAATACTTGACCACTACAAACTACTGATAATACTTCACAACCACAAACTACTGATAATACTTCAGAACTACAAACTACTGATAATACTTTACAACCACAAACTACTGATAATTCTTCACCACTACAAACTATTGATACTTAACAACCAAAAACTACTGATAATACTTCACAACCACAAACTACTGATAATTCTTTACAACCACAAACTACTGATAATACTTAACAACCACAAACTACTGATAATACTTCACAACTACAAACTACTGATAATTCTTCACAACAACAAACAACTTTGAAAAACACCTGGATAAAAATATGGAAAATCTCTATAAATGAAAGTATAATTCTTGAATAAAGGTATGAGCAATTTATCCTTTTGCCTCACTGATTCCAAAGTCATCTGCTGCAGACGCGTCAGAATGCATCTATAAGTGGGAAAGGGTTAAACATTAAGCAGATTTGGTATTAAATGGGTTTAGTTTCATAACACCAATTAGATAAGCAAACTAGACATCTTAAACATTATGTATAATAAGAGGGCCAAGATGGCCCTAAATGGATCACCTGAGTGATAGTATAGTTACAAATGCTTCTATTAAAAAAATTGAAAGTCAGATCAAGAGTGGGAATGAACTTGGTTGAAATTGATCCAGTGGTTCTTTAAAGTTAAAAGTTAAGGATGACGTCGGATACTGATGATGACGACAACGGACGCGGACAGAGAGTGATCAGAACGGATCACCGGAGCCCGGTGATCTAGAAAGGTTACAGCTAAAACATTTAAACATGAACCATTTCAGTATTTTGGTAGCATGCTTGAACTCACTGGATTGTATCTTATATCAATGCCCTTCAACACAATATTGAACATTTATATTTGCTACTACATTGCAACAACATTTTCTGATATGTGGGCAAGGGTTCAACATTTTTTAACTACAAGGGTTTCCTACTGTTCTTTCTAGATTTCATTAGTGTTTGTTTACAAAGGACATTATCAGTTTATCCCTTTCCCTCATCTGAGCAATTTCTCCTTTTGCCACAATGTTTTCCACTTTTAGTCAAAGGTTATCCATTCAATTATAGAGGTTTTCTATTTATTAACAAAATGTTCAAAGTCGTCTGCTGCAGAATTGTCGTATGAGAGAAAGCGTTATTGCTATAATCCTTTCCACATTTACAAAATCTGCAGCAGATAGATTTGAAAAATCTAGGCAAGAAATGAAAAATCTCTTGAACCCTTTCCCTCATACGACAATTATGCAGCAGATGACTTTGAACATATTTTGTCAAAAAATAGAAAATCTCTATAATTGAATGCATAACCTATGACTAAAAGTGGAAAACATTGTGGCAAACAGAGAAATTGCTTGTTTTGAGCAATTTCTTCTTTTGTCATTATGTTTTCAAAAAGCCGTCTGCTGCAGAGGCATCAGAAAGCATCTATATGAGGAAAAGGGTTAAATTTTAGTAAATGGATATAATTATTGAATCTAGTTGAAGACAGTTAGGCAAATAAGAAATAGTTTTTTACTCCGAGGGATAATCCTAAATAAGGTAGACTTTTGCTATATAACAAATGCATTTTATTATTTCATAAAACAAATTACATGTACATAAATATCAACTTGAATATATCCGGCATTTACATATAGAATGAGTGTAGTGGAACAGAATTATTCTATTCCGTTCTACGGAACAAATGTCTATACGGCTATTGGGACACAATGTGTTGTAAAATTCAGCGATTTGAGGACAAAGAAATCGGTGAGAACGATTTCGCTGAAATTAGCCATACTGATAGACCACAATGCGATCTAGGTCTGGGCGGTTTCGTTATATCTGGGAAAAATCTAGTTTTAGATATTTTTAAGGTTAAAACCCGAAAAATCGACATTTTGACTACATATTTCTGTAGATCTCGTACCAGCAAATAACGGAATCAGCTAGAGACCTGAAATTTAAACTGAAACTTGTCCAATATCCAGTGCAAACAACGGTGTTTTTAAATTTCTCATACATTTAGTTTTGATAGTTGGAGAATGCTTTTAATAGAGGCTCTTGAATCAAATATTTTCACGTGACCAAATACTTGGAAAGTGACGTCACGTTCAGCACTTCAGCGGTATGACGTCATAACGTTATCGCTTTGGCGCCAAAACCAATAGTATGGTGTGTTTATCTTTTAGACTTGCGGAAATAATTTTGGTGTTGCCAAAAACCCTTGAGTGTCATCAATTGTTACGTTTTGAATCATGTAAGAATTGAAATTACATATTCATAACATATATATTTAGTATTGCGTGTGGCCAGTTGGTAGTTCGGTATAATTCTGCTCCTCTTCACTCATTCTATCCCGCGAAACCCTTAAGGTGTCGCCTATCTAGTACACATTTGTAGATCAACTACATTTCAATAAAACACAAATACAGTCGTCAGAACAATGTCACTATCAGCGACCCGATTTTATATGATGTGTCAATTTTGTTAATCAAACTATTAATGCAGACGTTATGGCAAAATTCTACGTCCTTTGGATTATCCCTTGTTTAAAAGAACTTACCTGGTGGTTATAGTTCATGTCATCTGTCCATGGCTTCACAGGACATAGGCGCACATCTGCTCCAAGTGTTTTTAACATGTCCATTTTCTCCTACAATCAAAGATAAACCCTTTACCATATACGGACACTTTCTGATGCCTCTGTAGCAGACCAATTTTGGAAACATTGTGGCAAAAGGAAAAATTGCTCATCTTGATAAATTTCTCCTCTTGACACAATGTTTTCAACCCTTCACAAATTATTTTTCTTTCATAATATAGAGTAGTTTAATATTTTGCATTTCATAGATGCATTAAAAATTGTCTTCTGAAGATGTGTTGAATGTGGGAAACGTTTAACCCAGAATTACCCCTTTCCCTCATACAACAATTCTGCAGCAGACGACTTTGAAATATTTTGTCAAAAAATAGAAAATCTCCATAATTGAATGGACAACCTATGCCATAAAGTGGAAAACATTGTGGCAAAAGGAGAAATTGCTTGTTTTGAGCAATTTCTTCTTTTGTCACTGTGTTTTCAAAAATCCGTCTGCTGCAGAGGTGCCTAAATGAGGGAAAGGGTTAAATGTGTCTGCAAGCTAGAACAGGTTATGGAGACACTAGTTATCATTTATACATTTTAGCTATTCATTCAATAAATCATATTCATTATCATAAATGATTGAAACCGAATGGTGACCTTTTTTCCCATATATAGACGCATTTTGACGCAGCTGCAGTAAACGGTTTTGAAAACTGTTTTACAAAACTCTATTCAATAATCATACTTTCCCACATACAACAAATCTACAACAGATGACTTTGAAATCATCTCTGATTTTTTTTTAGAAACTCCCTCTAAATGAAAGTTCAATAATAAAATAGAGTTGAAAACATGGTGACGAAAGGAGAAATTGCTCGTCTTGAGCAATTCCTTTTTTTGTAGCCACGTTTTCAAAAAGCTGTCTGCTGCAGAAGTGTCCGAAAGCGTCTATATGAGGGAAAGGGTTAAGGGTTGATCTAAAACCAGATTTGATGTATGTGGGAACAGGTTAACCCTTTCCCTCATACGGCAATTCTGCAGCAGACGACTTTGAACGTATTTTGTCCAAAAATAGAAAATCTCTTTAATTGAATGGATAACTTATGACAAAAAGTGGAAAACATTGTGGCAAAAGGAGAAATTGCACGTTTTGTGCAATTTCTTCTTTTGTCACTATGTTTTCAAAAAGCCGTCTGCTGCAGAGGCGTCAGAAAGTGTCTATATGAAGGAACAGGTTAAGATCATTGCATGATATACCTGTGACTGATTGTCCGGCATATATATCACACACTTGTAACCCATGGCCAAACACATGTGTGCCAGACCTATACCCGTATTACCAGCTGTGCCTTCTACCACTGTACCACCAGGTCTTAACTGACCTGAAATTCAATAAATACGGCCGTTTTAGCCCTTTCCCACATACAACAAATCTGCAGCAGACGAATTTGAAAATGTCTACTAAAAATGTTGAATACCTCTTTAATTGTAAGTATAATTACGGAAAAAAATTGAAAACATTGTGGCAAAATTTCTTGCTGCAGATGCGTCAAAATATGTCTATAGGTGGGAAACAGTTAACCCTTTTCCACCTGCAGATGCATTTTGATGCTTTGAAATCAGACGACTTTGGAAATCATTGTGACTACAGGAGAAATTACTCATCATGAGTAATTTCTCCTTTGCCGCAAATGTTCCAACTCCTTTAAATAATTCTTCTTGCATTCATAGAAATACTCCCTTTTTTTACCTAGATATTTCAGAGTTGATTGCTGCAAAGTTGTTGTATGTTAAAAGTTTAACAGATTCCGACCCATTCATTCTACCACCCACCAAAAACAATCTTACTCTCCCACTCACTCCACACACTCTTTCACTCACTCACTTCAAACACTCCAAACATGCACACATTCATTCACTCCAACACTAAATCAGCCACAATCATACATTCACTCACTGATGCTCTCGATCACCAACACATTCATTCACTACAACACTAAATCAACCACCCAAGCATTCATTCACTCACTCACCCTCTCATTAACACACTCGCTCCATCCCACGTTCACACTCAACTCACTCGCTCACTCACTCACGCACAAACTGTAATCTATTCATGCGTCCATACGTTAAATGAATAACTATCCAATAACTGTTTGTAAAGTTCTTATTCATATGTACAACTCTTTAAAATGACAGCATTTGCCTTACGTTTAGTTTTGGTAAAGCAATGTGATCATCTTAGGAAATAATACAAATGCTTGATGATGGAAATTCTGCAACATAATTATTGCTCCCTTTACATATTTAGAGAGAGCTTAATAATGTTGTAAAACAAATACAACAGACTTCCTTAGTAAATGGTTTGAATTGATAAAATCAAAATAATTTGATCTGAATTATATCTTCAAACACTGTATAGCTAACTTGTTGGGATTCGCTAGGTATCCTTTATTATCAGGCTTTCCGTCTGTCTGTGTGTGTGTGTGTGTCCAGTTGTTTGAAAAGCGACGCTCCACAGCCCAAACCAAGGTGCTGATTCCGATGAAACTTGGTGAACAGGTGCCATAGGGGCTCAGGGTGTGCACGTTTGAGTTTTTCGTTGCTAAAGACCCACCAATTGCTATGCGGCTAGCAAAAAAACTCTTTTAAAAACCCAAACCATTTTTCTATCTTCTCCTAAAGTTTTGAATGTGGAGAGCTGAGACTTCGGTTATAGATACTTCCGAGATATTTAGAAAAAACGTATCCGTTACGATTTTTGATTTAGGCCTTTGTTTCCAAATGGCAGCTTTCAAAGAAAGGGTATCTATTTTACCTAATTACAGAGTTATTGCCCTTTGTTACTTTTTCTTGTCCGGAAAATAACTTAATAACTACAAGATGGAAACAAAACAAAATGTTCATTGCAATTTCTCTTTGTCACAATATTGTTAGCACTTCAATATGTTTCAAAAGTAATCTGCTACACAAATGTTGTCTGCATGTGGTAGAGGGTTGAATGTATTACCTTTTTCCTGGGCATCTTTGATTAGATAGAGAGCAGCTCTGTCTTTGACTGATCCTCCGCCATTACAAAATTCTGCCTTTGCTAAAATCTCACAACCTAAAATGTTAGTCAAAATCATGAAAAATATTTGACAAGAGGACTTAGATGGTGCTATTTTGTTGAGTGAAGCTGAATAGTTTATACAATTTTGGAAGAGAGCATTCCTGTGAAATTATTTTGAATCAGACCAGAAGTTTCAGAGAAGAAGATTTGAACAAATGGTGCGTGATCGAAATAGCTTCATGCTAATAAAGAATGGCCAATTTCTTCATTTCTTTTGCCACAATGTATATTAAAGTTGTTTGTAGATTTGTCGAAATAAATCTAAAGGTCTTACAAACTTATTAGTGAAAATAATGACATCGGACAGGTATCTCAGTTTCAACATATTACAAAATTTAATAGAGTATTTCCCCAAGAAAACAAAGCTTAACCCTTTCCCTCATACGACAATTATGCAGCAGACGACTTTGAACGCTTGTGTAAGTCATATTTGAACAGATTGATCGGATGCACAGGCTGATCTTGATCTGCACTCTTCATAAAACCAACTTGTACATTTTCCTTGGTCCGAGCTTGTTTGTTTCCATAAATAAAAATCCCGAACTTGGTTAACCCTTTCCCTCATACGGCAATTCTGCAGCAGACGACTTTGAACGTTTTTTGTCAAAACATAGAAAATCTCCATAATTGAATGGATAACCTATGACGAAAAGTGGAAAACATTGTGGCAAAAGGAGAAATTGCACGTTTTGTGCAATTTCTTTTGTCACTATGTTTTCAAAAAGCGGTCTGCTGCATAGGCGTCAGAAAGCGTCTATATGAGGGAAAGGGTTAAGAAATTAGTCACCAGCGTTGACCAAGATCAATCAGCATAGTCTGATGTGGTTCTGCATTGTAAAACAATTCCGTCACAAAAAATACATTTTCCGCTATAAATATGTTTGTTTTTTCTGCAGGACGGCTCTAATAATGGTTGGTTACCTGTTTCATCACTGATTTTATTCATTCTCACAAGTGGGGTTCTGAAAATAGATATAATACTGATTACTCAAGAGCTCTAATTACCCTTTTCCCGCAGTACTGTTGCATTATGATGCATCCTAGGCAGACAACTTTTGAAAACATTGTGGTAAAGGTAGAAAGTGCTCATAATGAGCAAATTTTCTCTGTTTGTCCCAATGTTTTCAACTCTATAATTATACTTCTATTTTTCTAGATTTAAAAAAGTTTTGAATAAATGGTTTTTAAGTCATCTGTTGCAGATACTTGTATGAGGGAAATGGATAAAAAAGATATATCAGGTTCTTAAAGCCTTATTTTATCTCTATGGGTACTCAAAAATTCTCGCCACAGTCAGTTAATTTGTTTAAATCGGCCTAACATATTATGGTTTGACTGATCGCTCAGTCAGATAATTCATTCAAATTACCCTGACATAAGGTTTAATTGATTGTCTCAGTTAGACAATTCATTCAAATCTCCCTGACGTAGGGTTTAATTGATCGTCACAGTGATAATAATAGTTTTTCCACAATGTTTTCAGTCGTCTGCTGCGAATTTGACGTATGTGGGACAGGGGTGTATATTCATTTTCTAAGAGTACAGTTCAAAAAAATATATGCTCATACCTGCCCACCATCCCAACAATCCCTTGTCTAACGGCATCCTGAAATTTAGACAGAAAAAACAGTTGGAAAGAAACAAGTGAAAAAGAACAGATACAGCTTTTTGATACTCCGGCATTTGGTTGCAGATGACACTCAACAATGACCCTTTCCTGACCAACCTTTGTGCTAACAAATATATTTTTAAAGCTGTTTAATAGACATATATACAGCACATTTGTGATTTATGCTTCCCTATCTACAGTACAGCTCACGCGGAAAACGCATCGTCCGCGAGCCACCGCGGAAAAATCTCAACGCGGACAAATATTTTGGTCCGCGAAGGTGGGTGGAATTCCACCCATCACCGCGATTTGTTTTTATGTCCATCGCGGACGCAACAAGATAACCCCAGGGGGTTGATAAAACCGATCATCGTGGAGTTGCGGTGGAACCATCGCGGAATCGCGGTGATATTTTTTTGAATAGATAAGCTTTTTCTCGCCGTTTTGCTGGGAGTTTTTTTTTAATTTTTAATTTTTATTTCATTACAGTACTAATAAATGTTGTTGAAGAGGATAATGATTATAAATCAGTACTAACTATAAAGCAGCATATATGCGTAACAACTTAATTCATTAAAATTCATCAATACAATTCCCCTAAACTTGATGTATTCTGTAAACGATACAACTACGTGATAATAAAACTGTTAATTCTGCCTGAAAGATGTGTAGCTTACTTTAAATCTCACTAATAAATGCCGTAATTCCATTGTCAATTACCAATGCATTGTTCATTCTTAATCGCCTATAAATTATTTCTTTAAAACCTGTTTCAAAGTCGGCTGAATAACAAAAACAAACTTTACAAACAAAGAAGTGTGAAGCGCCCATGTAAGTCCCGGATTTAATTAAACAACCACAAACTAATTATCTGAATTGAAAGAGATTACGAAGTCTCATTAATTGGCATGTTTTACTCATAAAAATACTTGTAAATTAAGGTGACGCAAACAAATTAAAATGTGTTTCTCTCATCTATACATGTTTTCATACAAATTAAGCAATTATTTTCGGGGGCGGACACTTAAATCCATTACGCTATATAATCTGATTTGATGACGATTTACTCTTGTCTTCAACTTGCGTATGTCAATTGAAATTCAGTGTTCACATTTAAAAGGGATATTGTGTGCGCTAGTCAAGAAAAGTCGTGTCAGGCGTATTGTTGTTTATGTGTTTGGATTAGCACCACTTCTACATATAAGCCTGTATTTTTTTAAACTAATTGACGTTACTGAGCTTTACGACAAGTTGCTTCATAATAAAGTGCAATACATAACTACATGTAAAATAAATCTACTCTGTTTCTACTCTGTATCAACACATTGCGTTAAAATGAAAATTTATCAATTTCAACAATATTACAATTGGATAATTTATTTATTAAGTTGATAAGAAAAGCTCAAAAATCAACAATCTGTCTTTATTAAGAGATTCAAGTACATGTACTGTATATACAAAATTCAAAGATATATATACAATGTACATGTACATGTATTGTAATTTAATAATATTTCTCTCTTACTAAAAAATGTGAGATAATCATATGTACGATAAACGTATATCCGATGTCCGCCATTTTCTATTACGAAACTTGACCTTATCGTAAACAAACACAATCTTCCACTGTTTTTCGAATAATTTGCTGAAATGGAATGAATTTTAGCAAGTTGTGTCATAAAATAATCGCAATTCGTCAATAAACGTGTACATGTACATAATCGGAAAAAAACAACTTTTTAATAAAAGTATAACATTTTTACAGGTAAATATTGCGGTGGAATCGCGGTGATTTCAAAATAGATAAGAATAGATAAGAAGCTCGAATCGGCGACATGTCAATCGCGGTGATATAATTAGCCCGTAGGCGGTATTGCGGTAATCATATAGGTTGAATTGCGGTGATTATCCGCGATGAAAAATATTTGTCCATCGTGGGATCGCGGAAAACGCGTTTTCCGCGTGAGCTGTACTGTATAGACATCAGATATATTTTATATTTCATGAATATACAAAATGTCATATGTGTCATAATAACATATGGGCTGCATATAGCAATTTTAGGTCTTAATCCTTTCCCATATAATCATACTACAAATCTGCAGCAGACGACTTGAGAAACATCTGGGCAAAAATATGGGAAACCTCTAAAAATGAAAGTTTTATCCTTAAATCAATTTGAAAGTTTTGTTGCAAACGGAAAAATTGCTCATTATGACCAATTTTTCCCTTTGTAACAATGTTTACAGAAGTCGTCTGCTGCAGTGAGCTTTAGAAAATTATGAGTGACATGTATAATGTGATGAAAAGCAGATTTTGTGAAATTCAGGCCTACTTTTGTGAACAAAAGAGGTGGTTTTTCATTGTGAATGGGGCCCAACTTTGGGTTAAGAAAAAACACTGTAAATTCTCCAATACCTATGAGAAATTTGTTCTTTTGAAACATTATTTTCAACTTTGTCTTAACCCTTTCCCTCATACAACAATTATGCAGCAGACAACTTTGAACGTATTTTGTCAAAACATAGAAAATCTCCATAATTATATGGATAACCTATGATAAAAAGTGGAAAACATTGTGGCAAAAGGAGAAATTGCACGTTTTGTGCAATTTCTTCTTTTGTCACTATGTTTTCAAAAAGCCGTCTGCTGCAGAGGCGTCAGAAAGCGTCTATATGCGGAAAAGGGTTAAACTAGTACATCCAATCTTCGAAATGTTACAGGTTTTTTCAAGATGTTTTCAAAACAGATGACACTGAAAATATCATACCAGGCAAATGGTTAATGAATTGACCTATATAGGGGTAACAAATCAGAACAATATCTTGTAACACGATCAACTAATCTACAATTATCTATGGTCATAATATAGACAATGCAACTCTCTGATTTCTTTTTCTGTCGTCCATTTTTCATTCTACAACATGACTGCAGCAGATAACTTTGAAACCATTAACCCTTTCCCTCATATAGATGCTTTCTGACGCCTCTGCAGCAGACGGCTTTTTGAAAACGTGGCTGCAAAAAAAGAAATTGCTCAAAGTCGTCTGCTGCAGAATTGTTGTATGTGGGAAAGGGTTAAGCCAAACATATGGACAATCTCTATGAAGAGACCTATACTTATTGAAAACATTGTGAAAACAGGAGAAATTGTTCATGTACAAAGTCATCTGCTGCAGATGTGTAAAGTTTGGGAAAAGATTATCAATCATACATTAAATTCGATACACAACTTTGAACAAACAAAACCATCTTTTTTTATTTTTTATGTAAAAATTCAATGTAAGAGATTTCATTGTGAGAAAAGTAGCTATTGCTCATCATGAATAATCCCTTAAAATCCCTGAGAATTTGATATGTCTTAGATATATATATATATAGTGGGAATTAGTAAATGTTAACCCTTTCCCAAATACAACAAATTCACAGCAGGATTTGGAAAAGTTCAATAACTGACAGTTAGTTTATTGAATTGAGTTGTAAATACTATAGCAAAAAATGTTCTAACAAAATTATTTTAACCCTTTCCCACAAACAACAATCTGCAGCAGACGACTTTAAAATAATTTTGGGAAAAAACGTGAAAATCTCCATCAAGAAGGGTTTAATTATTGAAAAGAGTTGAAAACATTGTGGTAAAAGGTGAAATTACTCATGATGAGCAATTTCTCCTTTTACCACAATCTTTTCAAAAGTCATCTGCTACAGAGGAGTCAGAAAGTGTCTGTATGTTGGAAAGGGTTAACTGATGTATGTTACACATGTTGACCTCAAGAAAGGTGACACATAAAAGGATCAAAGCTCTAGGTAAGGGGAGTATTGCATGTTGTAAATCCTTATTTGACCTTCAAAACCTATGTTGTGGGTACTCAAATGAATCGTCTAAGTGTGAGGATCCTTTTGAGTACCCACAACATAGGTTTTAACGACTGCTAGCCAAGATATCGTGGAAGCAAGACCTGTTTACTTCTCCTTACCTAGTCCTCTGAAGGATGTTATCAAATCTTGAGACTCAATGAGTCGTGAACTTGACTTTGACCCTTTACTTTATACATATATATACATTATACGTTTAGAATCCTCTGCTTAAAAAAATAATCTTGAGAGGGAAAAGTAGCACCTAGAAAGTACAAAATTCTATATATTTGTAGTGGATATAGGAGAAATTACACACTTTTAACAATTTCCCCCTTTCTCTACAATGTCCTTAAAAAGCTGTATGCTGTATGTTGAAAACATTGTGGCAATAGGATGAGCATTTGAGTGATTCCTCCTTTTTAAACAATGTTTTCAAGAGTCTACTGCAGATGCGTAAAAAGTGTCTGCAAGTGGTAAAGGGTTAATCAGGTAATGGGTTAGGGACAAAATATTCTTGTCTCTGTCAGATAACCACAATCTTGGTATAACCCTTTTTATTTCCCTACTTGCAAGTTGCAATGCATTTTGATGGATCTACAACAAATGACTATTGAAAACATTGAAGCAAGAGGTGATATTGCTCTCTTTTAAACCCTTTCCCTCATACGACAATTCTGCAGCAGATGACTTTGAACATATTTTGTCAAAAAATAGAAAATCTCTATAATTCAATGGATAACCTATGACTAAAAGTAGAAAACATTGTGTCAAAAGGAGAAATTACTCGTTTTGAGCAATTTCTTCTTTTGCCACTATGTTTTCAAAAAGCTGTCTGCTGCAGAGGCGTCAGAAAGTGTCTATATGAGGGAAAGGGTTAATTCAGTATTCATGAAGATGTATAGAAAAGTGACTTGAATGATCGAGCGTAAGCTTTAAAGCTTCTACGAGCCCATTTTGACAGTTAGCCCTATATAAAAGCACAAGACAGGTGCAGATCATTTCAAGAGTCACAATTAGCGGTGGGAGCATAATATCCAACCTCTCTTTCTGCAAATACCTCTTGGTTCTTTTACATACTCAGTGAATAGCAGCCATACACTGGGAACCTTTTGTCGTTGAAGCAACCTGTACTTGACCTCTAGTTAAGCGGGAGACACTTAAAGCACCACATAAATTTCAAGAACCCGGACCACTCGGCTGCTCTTCATGAGCAAATGCTCTTTTTGCAACAATATTTCCATATTCAATAATTCCTTTAAATTTATAGAGATGTTTCATATATTTGCCCTCAAATTTCCAAAGTCATCTGCTGAAGATTTATTGTATGTGGGAAACGGTAACATGAAAAAGAGTGTATTTGAGTGCTTAGTAAAATTATACAATTTACAGCTCTATACAGAGTAAAGGTTAAATTAATATTACAATAACCCTTACCATTTTACCAACTTATGATTAATGTGCAGCAGTAAATGTATTCAAATGTGAAAAATCTCTACAAATTAAACTACAAATTAAACTATAATTATTGAGAAGAGCTGAACACATTATTTGTGGCATTATAGCAATTTCTCATTTTGCCACAATGTAGGCCTACTCAAAAGTCATTTGCTGCAGAGCCATCAAAATGTGTCTTTATGTGGGAAAGGGTTTAAGATAGCATATACCATTAGCACATAAAAAGTGTCCATAGATGATCAACCAATCTTCCTTGAAATAACAAAAAATATAGAGATCTGTAGATATATACATGTATATATTTATAGTTTTGGTCTGCATCCCTCTTTTTTAGTAAGTGTAAATACGCTGTGTTACTCATGAGTGGATAGGGAGAGAAACTGTGGACACAGAGGCTTGTCTAGGCCATTTATACAGATCACGTACTATAAAGATCCTTTCTACCCGCCACCTGACATAGCCTATTAACCACGACCCGAATGTAGACGTGATCCCCTACAGACCGTAAAGGGAGTTGGAAATCCACCCTAAATGGAGTAGTTAAACAATAATAGGGATAATCATGACTGGGAAATAAAACACTAACTTACATTTGATAGCTGCCGTGATTGTACGTGCCTGTATTTTCGCAATAACGTCGAATTTCCCGTGCGAAACAAACGCACGGTTTTAACCAGTTTTGTTGACATTTTGTAAGTGTCAAGGACGCTAATGAAGGGAGGCAACTGTATTTGACTGCGGGCAAATCTATATCTTACTTTCTTCGATGGGAGCAGTGTTTCTTTATCTAGGCCAAATTACTATAGTCCCTAAAAAAAACTTTGTTTGCGTAGAAATGAGTTGTATACCATCACCAGAATGTATTGGATATATGACATTGAGTTTAAATTCATTGTAAATGTGCATAGGATGCATTGGAAATGATTGATTTGATCACTTTTAGTATTTTGACCTTGTTTGAAGTGAAAGTAGAGAATGCTAGACACCGGTTTTGTCCGGGCCCAATTTGGTCCAAAATGACGGTTACCATTTTCGCCTGGTGAGTTCTTTCTTGCATAATGCATTCCCTGAGACGGGATGTGCGGACTGCACAGGCTGATCTGGATCGATACATAACGCAGAGTCCATAATGTTTTATTTTTTTCGTTGAACAACTCATTTGTCTACGTCTCTGCTGACATGTATCCATATATGTCCCAGGCCAAACATGGATACAAGTCAGGAGACGCTACGACAGCTAGTCACTGACGGTTCAGGAAATAGAATGTTTTCATGTACACATCCAATATGCCCTTGCCTCTTTTGCCTTAACCCTTTCCCACATACAGCAAACCTGCAGCAGACGTCTTTTAACACATCTCGGTTAAAATGTGGAAAACATTGTGTCAAAAGGAGAAATTGCTCGTTTTGAGCAATTTCTGCTTTTGCCACTATGTTTTCAAAAAACTGTCTGCTGCAGAGGCGTCAGGTGCGTCGTAATGTGTCTGCAAGTTGGTAAAATTGGGCGTTTGAAAGGTCAGCACCATTTGACACTTACCCTGATTTGACTGAATACAAAAAATCAAGATTGTCTAAGTTCTACTTTGCAATAACCGAATTATTTATATGTCTCAATCTTTACATTTGCAAATAATTAACCCTTTCCCTCATATAGACGCTTTCTGACGCCTCTGCAGCAGACGGCTTTTTGAAAACATAGTGATAAAAGAAGAAATTGCACAAAACTTGCAATTTCTCCTTTTGCCACAATGTTTTCCACTTTATGTCATAGGTTATCCATTCAATTATGGAGATTTTCTTTTTTTTGACAAAATACGTTCAAAGTCGTCTGCTGCAGAATTGCCGTATGAGGGAAAGGGTTAAAAGTTTAACATTCTGAAAACTGTGTTGTCATTCAATATTACAGACGTGACATTTTACGACCCTTTTTGTTCTTGTGTGTTTAAAAATAAAAAATGAAAATAAAATAAAATAAATATGATATGTAGCGGTATAGCGGTATTTCTTGCAACTTTTCCAATTAGTCTTTGCCCGAAATAAGTTGAAGTTATGACATTAAATACATAAATACGATATCAAATAATTTAGACAACTACATATACGCAAAAATAACTTAACCTTTCCCACATACAGACGCATTTTGTCGCATTTGCTGCAGACGAATCATTGAAATAATTATGACAAAAGGAGAAATTGCTCAAAACGAACAATTTCTCCTTTTGCCACAATGTTTTCAACTTTTTTTCAGTAATTATACCTTTATGTAATAGCTAGCTTTCACGACGTTCCACACTGATCTGAATCATCGATGAATAAAAAACGAAATTCGATCTTTCATTGATTTGCGCCTCTCGATTTATTTACGATATTATCATCTCCCATATACATCATATCTGCAAGCATACATGTACGACTTTGATCACCAGTAGTCGAAATATGTAATATCTAGATATAAATAATAAATATATTTTTTGTCGGAAATGAACATTGTGACTGGAGGAGAGACATTACTTGCCTGCTGCATTGGCAAAGGGTTAAGACGTAGAGATTAAACAGAGAGAAAAACGAAAGAATAAAGACCGTATTTTTTTTTTATTCATAATTTTATATTTTATACATATTTTAATGAAGTAAAACCTTAAACAAGTTTAAGTGCCAGTGGCCCAATTATTGCTATAGGTATCGAAACAATACATGTCATTCTGGCCTTTAATTTCTCAAATTTCGCTAACCCGTATACAATTTCAAAACATACAGATATAGCTCATTGACCCGTTTTACTGTGCTCTACTTAGGCAGATTGTTAACGTCTTTAAGAATACTGGAACTATTAAATAAACTATGGTACGATCTTCTTCTTATTAATATTCTTCTATTTCTTCTTCTTCTTCTTTCTTTTCTTCGTCTTCTTCTTCTTTTTTCTTCTTCTTTTTCTTTTATATAAAAAGTATATGCGTTTTAAGATTAATGGCTGCTACCATCTACTTACTAACTTGAATAGTCGATATTTTGTCGAATAGATTCTCAAGAGGCTTCCAATATACTTATACCATTAGATTGCGAACCATCTGGGTCTTCTACCATCACATATTCTCGAAGGTCGGTTTTCTTAACCCTTTCCCACATATGACAATTCTGCAGCAGACGACTTCAAAAACATGGTGACACAAAAATGAAACGTCTCCATAAAAGATAGCTTAATTGTTAAATAAAGTTGAAAACATTTTGGCCAAATGAGCAATTTCAACTTTGGCCACAATGTTTTCAAATGTCGTCTGCTGCTATTGCGTCAAAATGCGTCTGCAGGTGGGAAAGGGTTAAGACGGGTCCCATTTATGATAGAAAATACGTAAACCTACATACGTGTCGAACGCGTGCTCATAAAGAGTATTTCCTAAATAGTAATACTATTGCAACATTAATAAGATTGACCGTTTTGTCTTTATTAGTCGCCGGGCAGAAGCCCGCGACTTCTATTTTTAATAGCTTTTCTGAAATCACATGGGAGGGCGGCTTATTATTAGAAAGAAACAAATCTAGATGATTTGAACATATTACAATTGTGGTTGTTTACGAACACTAATAAATGACACATCTACAATGAAATAAATATTCCGATTTTTTAATGTTTGCATTTTTTTTTATTTCACTCGCATTTAAGTTTTTTGTCTTATTTACGAAGACAAAAGTGGTCCCTTCAAGACGTGAACCAACACCCCCTAATGCAGACTCTTATGTGTCATCATTGAGGTCAATTTCGGATTCTCCTTTTAATAGCAATTTTAACTTACTAAATGTTGTTTTCATGTTCAAAGAGATGTCTTGATTTGTGTAGAATTCATTTAATAATGTTAATCCATGAATATCTAAAGTAGGAACTGTTTCTAAGCTAAATATAGATCCTATTCTGTTGTGTAGTTTCGTGACCTTTAACATCGATTTTCGCGCATGCGCATTTCGATATGAAAAAGCGAGTGATATTATTTTATTTTAGACAAGTACAAGACGAATGTTTGACGCAAAGAGAAGCCGCAATATTTCGTTGTACATGTAGAAATAAGAAAAAAAGAACATTTTTAAATCCACAAACAATAGAACAATTTAAACTGTAGACGGTAATGCTGATATATTTCTCCTTTTGAAGACTTTTGTTTACTTCAAATTACCTCCCTTTAAAGCAATACCAGGATATTTACCTTCGATTCGAATAAGATTGACAAACATTAAAATTATATGAATGAATACTATTATTTAAATAAGTAACAACAGCAAAATTAAATTTAAACCAAGATAAATGTGCACACATTTCGTTAATTTTTTATAGATACCCTAATGTATAGGTATGAATATAAAATTTATAACCAAATGTTTTCATTTCAATGTTCCTAATGTTTGAATAGACTAAGGAAAGTCAAGAATACATAAATAAATCAATGCAGTCTTTTCCGGCGACATTGATGCCTTGCATCAACTTTCTCTTGTACACGCCTTTGAACAACTTTGCCGAAAATGGTCGTTTTAAACATTTTGGTAAAAAGGAGAAATTGTCAAAATTGAAATACAAAAGATTATCTCCGTTACCTATAACATTGTCTACGTTATTTTAGATACTAGTTTATTTTTCATGTTGTCTGTTCCTTTCTATCGAACTGTTCATTTTTGGAAGAGTCACACATGTTCCAACTTTAGTTAATGTATTTTGTTTTAGTCTTCACAAGATCGCATACCTGTAGAAGCGTTGGAACTAACAGTAGAAGAAAGACGTTGTAAGTCTACATATTATTCTGTCTTAAACCTTTACCACATATAATACATATGCAGCAGAACACTTTGAAAACATCTATGATCACATACAACACATTTCTATAATTGAACATTTGATAATTGGTAAGTGTTAAATACATTGTCGCAAACGTTGTCTGCTGAAGACGTGTCAAAATGCGTCTGCAAGTTGGACTTAGTTAATTTGATCACATCTTTTATCGCTTTGAAAAGTAATTTAGTTATTCTCTAACATTGTCTTAGGTAAAAACCAGTTCAAATACCAGTACAAAATAAGTTAAAATACCAGTACAAATGCTGTCAAGCAGGAAAAGAAAATCACCAGACATTTTTAGGGGCGTAGCTCCCTTTAGGCACTGTAGGCACGTGCCTACACATTTTTTCTAAAAATGCCTCAAAATGCAGCTGCGGCGATAGACATCTGCGTAATGTATCGACCAGATCAGCCTGCGCTGTCCGCGCAGACTGATCCATCCGGCCGATACATTCCGTCTTAGGGGGATAGATGTATTCTTCTGCGTAATGTATCTGCTGTCCGCGCAGACTGATCCGACCGACACATTCCGTCTAAGGGGGGGGGGGGGGGGGGGGGGGGGGGGGGATAGATAGAGTAGTGATTCCTGAAACAGAAAATCCACAAGAGGCGAAAAGTGTCAACCCTGGTAGGCCTGTGTGGCATGCTTAAGCTGATCCGGGTCGATACTTTACGCAGAGTCCACAATGTTGATTTTCTCACGAGACGGCCTACACATTGATTATTGCCAAGCTACGCCCCTGCTTTTGAAGACATACGTTTGACCCGACTGTGCTCGAACCCATGACACCATGGCCACGGCATCATCAAGATTTTCCTGCAACCGGCATCATCACTCGTTTTATTTTAGAAATTCTAACGTATTGATGGACTAGTTTTCACTCAATACTAATGAAAGAGTAAGGAAAAATGAATTCCAAGCTTATAATGTGCAGGCTGATCTTTGTCTACACTGTTTGTTATTGTATTCTAAAGCCGTGCATAATATTATACGCAAGTGTCATATAAGGTCGCGTACAGCTGGGTAAGGGGATGGACATGTTTAACAATTTACTTAACACACCTGCCATTGAACATAACTTTTTAAAACATTGCAATAGAAGGTGAAATTACTGAAGTAACGAGCAATTTCACCTTTTATGGAATATTTTCAACTTGTTGGCGCTTAAATCTTTCAGTTTTCTAGTTTTTTGAAATTGTTCGTCTTCTGATAGTTAAGCAGACCATCTTTGAAAAGTCATGCGAAGTAATGGGTTAAACTTGGCATATGGACGGTCATGGTCTCAGGTTTTGGCAAATGCGTCCATCAATGCGAAACATGCACATGTTGGCATTTGTGAATAGCGTAGATTCAGATCAGCCTGTGCATCTGCTCAGTCTTTCCAAAATTAACACGAGTAGGCCGAATCTTTTAACCATTTCCCACTTATAGACGCATTTTGACGCATCCGCTGCAGAGGACTTTTGAAAATATCGTGACAAAAGGATTCTCCCTTTGCCACAATGTTTTCAAATGTTTTCATTATTTATATCTACAATTATTTTCCATATTTATGTGTAGTCGTCTGTTGCAGAATCACTGTGTATGTGAGAAAGGATAAACAAGCTAATGCAAGAAATATATGAACGGTAGATATCTTGATAAGATTGTGCGGATACATAGGCTGCGCTGGATCTTCTTTGTGCACAAACGTCAACATGTTCTTGTTCCCATTGACAGGCTAATATGTTGTTAATCGTATATCAGGCTATTGTTACTGTTTGTGTTGTTGCCCATCCACTCTTCTATCTGTTTCACCCCGCAGATTTACCGTATGCATGGCGATTGCTAGGTGGGGATGAAATGGGCAGTGTTCCCGTTCAGCACATGGGCAGAATACTTCGGGGGTTCGGCAAAAACCCTGCTCAAAGGGATCTACAATACCTTAAATTTAACAATGGAATAGAAGGTACATACATATCTCCTGTAAACACAATACCGTGACCCTTATCCGACTGAGTTCTTTGAAAAGCAATCAGCAACCCCGTGTTTGAGGTAGACCGAGATTATACTGCACGAATGCGTAGGCTGATCTTGGTCTGCATTGTTCGTAAATGTAGTTTCAAGTCGTGGATGGCAGGATTTACACATTTTCTTAAAAGTCGCGCAAGGCAGGATAAGAGAAAACGTGCTTTTACAAACTTGAAAGCGATTGCTGTGTTGCAAGCATCGAAGAATGTAAAGTTTGAACAATTATAATTTTCTTATTCGGAAAGTCTAGCTAGAAATTCTTAAACCACCCCCACATACACAAAATCAATAGCAGACTTCTTAGAACACATATAGGCAGTATAAGGAATGTAAGATATCCTAGAAACAATATGTAAGGGAACCCCCACATTTCAGCAGAAAGCAGGCATACTAAATTGCCGATGTGGACATTAATCAAACTATAGGACTGTGAGTATCTGGTCCATGCCACACTAGCATCGATGCATGCACGACACTTTCTGGGTATACTGAGAAGCATACGGCAAATTGTTTTACTTGGTTCTCTTCACCATTCTTTTGGCAGTGCATGCCCAAGCTGTTGCAAAATGTATGTGTAAATGTACAATAAATTACCGTGTCTAAAACTGGCGATCATTTCGTAGACATCACAGGGTAAAATAATTTTCTCAAATAATGGCTAGTGTTTTGAATTTCAGATGATCGAAGGTTGTTATATGGCGAGTTTGTAGATCTGTTTAAGCAGTGTCAAAGCGAAGTTGACTCCACGGAGAAGTTGATTGCAGCTTTTAGAGTATTCGACAAGGAAGGGAGTGGAACAATTCTAGTAACTGATTTGAGGTACAGTATTTGTCCACACTCTTAAATACGAAGCACGACCTTCGAGACTTGGTCGAAACCAGAAAAAAATGCTGACCAGACTGCGCGGATGCTAAGGTTGAACAGGATCTTTTCTGCTTCTTATGCAATAAATCACTGAAGCGTTTGTAAAACGGTTATGCAATATAAACAACTGTGCAATTTGATTAGTGTAATATGCATTTATGCCAATACTTCGAGGTCGGTTTCAGTGAAACGTGGGTACTATAATGTGCACTCGCATATCATTTGTCCGGGTTTATACAAGTTACTGAAAAATATTCATTGAGAATGGTTTACTCTTTCCCACAAGCGCGATTTTTTTAAAAATATCATTTTTTATACGAAAATGGCAATTAATACTCTTTAGTTAACCAGATAATATAATATAGTGCGCTGTGCTCATCAAATATCGGGACATGGAATCTGTCATTATAGCTACTCTTTGTACATGTACATGTACGTCTTCATAACTGTTAAAGCTTGCTGTCCTTGTTAATCCTGTCTTTGAAGCCTCAACCCCAGTGATTGTATCTTCCAGGTACAATGAAAATGCGAAACTAAATAACTTGTGACAAATGACTAGTGTTCCCAAGATTGTAATGGTGTACGACCATAATAAAGCGACCCTCCTGGTCTCCATGTGCAGATATTTCCGTTAATTATATATAGTCGTGCTTTTGAAACATTACAAAAGTGGCTCATTTGAAACACTCAAAGAGTCACGCTTTTGCTGTATGCCGTTCTGATTAATCGAGCATTTGATGTCCATCGCTACTTTCACTTATCTGTGCAGCAGCAGACAACTTTTGTAAACATTGAAAAAAGAGAGAAAATGCTCTAATAATTATACTTTCGTATACAAATATTGTTCTTTTGAGTTGCCTATATGGTTTTAAACGTCGTCTGCTGTAGATTTGTTTATGTGGGAAATGGTTAACAGACACGAATCTAGAAGACTTTTAAGAGGTCCATATATACTCAGAACTGTGTTATGTAATTTCAGATGTTTAGACCAAGAGATAATCAGATATGCATGTCGATGATAGACATGGTAGAGTTCATATGAATGAGCTTCTTTCAGTCACATACATGTATGATTCTATTTCTTACTGGTAGACATACATGCGGTAGACTTGCGATAACTCGAACATGTGACACATTTGAATATATCGTTTAATTCGTAACATTTTCTGGAACGGATCTGCCATGTTGGAAACATCGTAGCCGCAATTGTAGCAGTTGTACACCGCTGATTTGCCTTTCATAATAAACATTAAAGTATAAATAAAAATTGAATTGAGCCCAAATCGAGTGATCACACGAACAAGTCGATAACTCGAATGAATGTGTCCATTTCGAGTCTCACTGTCATGTAATAAAATTCAATTCAAGCTCCGATATCAGATTGGTCTTTGAAACACACGGTAGCTCTTGATATTCCAGAGATATTATGACACGCCTAGGCGAACCAATCACAGACAATGAACTAGATCACATGGTACGAGTGGCTGATAAAACACGGTCAGGAATCGTCAACTATGAAGGTAGTGTTCTTTTATATAAAAAGCGTCTAACGAATTAGGGTCTCAATGCATCTGCATACAGCAATAATAAAGTGTAGCCCCATTACTTTTTTTGTGAAAATTAACTGACCGCTTTCGAGCGCATACATCATTCGGTCCACTTCACTAGGAAATAAGATAAACACGGTACCTGCGTGAACGTTCGTGAATCAAAGTTTAGCTGTGTACGCAAAGCCATGACCATTCACGAAGATACTTTGTCTCCCTATTTTCAATTGATATGCGCTTGTCCAAGGTCAACTAATCTTCGCAATACACCAATTTATCTTTATATGAATCTATTACGGAGAGTCAATGAGACTCATGCCCTGGTATGTTGAAAGAAAGGCCGACATAGTAAGAATCTAGATTGATACCAATTTGGACATACAGTAACTAAATCACCAGTCCATGCATTTCTAAACAATTGCCACTCTAGGGTTGATACCTGACACTTAAATGTCAAAGGTCACACCATTTTATTCAGTGTAAAATCGACCTCTGACCTATCAGGGTCAGTAATGCACCTGTCTTTTCATTGCAGATTTCTGTAGACGTGTGATGACAGACAACAGACCGCTTCTTCGAATAAACTAAGTCCACTATCCGTTTAACTATAATGTGTACCTTGAATGTGCGAAATAAGTATAGTATAGTGTTGAACAAAATGCCGTTATCATTGATAAAGCAATGGCAAAGTAGCATGTATATGTAAAATATTCTCATATTCATCGGTTTCATCATTTGAATTTTATCATTCCGTTTACACAATTTAATATCAGCTTTCACTTTGTGATCGGACAGGTAGACATAACGTTTCTGGGTAAACTTACGATTGTATATAATATATCTAGAAGAGAGTGGTGTAGTGGTAGGTAGTGGTAGAGAGTCGGCCACTCGTATCAATGGTCCATGGTTTAAATCCCGTGATGAGCGGGTTGTGCCTTTTGAAATTTTGAACACAAACCGCGGGAGTACTTGTCAGGTTAAGTTACATCTATATTGTATATCTCTAGTCCGTGTTCACCTTTATTAATCCATTACTCCCCATTCCTAATACCGCAGCAATTATACTTCTGTAAATCACTATGTACCAGTTATTGCAGAGCTGTCTTTTATGTATCATGTACATACTCATATTGTATATTGGATTGTATTGTAAGGAGTTAAATAGGAGGTCACAATGAATATTCATTAGTAGCCATCAACAATGTATAATTTTTGATTTATTCTTATATAAATCATTGAATTTGTTCTGAGTATTAACCCTTTCCCTCATGTAGATGCTTTCTGACACCTCTGAAGCAGACGACCTTTAAAATCATAATGACAAATGGAGAATTTGCTGAGAGCAATTTCTCAATTTGTCATAATTATTTCAACTATGTTCAATAATCATACTATCATTTATAGAGATTTTCTATATTTTTCACTTGATAATTTCATAGTCTTCTTCCACAGATTTAGGGTTAAAGAATTTGGGCGGTTCCCTTTCAAAACTGTTTTGAAAGCGAACCACTCGAGGAACATTCAATGTGCTTAGGTGAGCTTAAAAAGTATACAAATTAAAATAACAAGAACCAGTTTAAACTTATCATTTGGTAATTTTTTATATCAACAAAATATTTGACAAACTTAACAATAATCAGTTGATGTAAAGTTTTTAACATAGAACGTGAAAAGTAAAAAAACCATTTTGTTATTTAAAACCTGATAATGGATGTGGCAGATTTCTGAAATGTTTCAATCAATTTAACCTTTATAATGAATTCTATCCATTTTCCCTCCTGAAACATGTACATGTATGAAAGTATTATGCAAGTTTTAGAAAGTTCACCTTTTAATTGATGGGTTAAGACATTTTATACAAAACATAAAAATAAACTGACAACATGAATGAAGAACACTTCATGTATTAACCCTTTCCCAAATACACCAAATCTGCAACAGACGACTTTGAAAGCATCTAGGTATAAATAAATAAACTCACTAATATTGAAAGTATAATACTTGAATAGAGTTGAAAACATTGTTGAAATAGGAGAAATTGCTCATAAATAGCACCCCGTTAGCATCTCTGAATCAAAATTATACTTCAAATGTTTCAGATACTACAAATGTTACCTCCGACCAGGGACACTATATTACAGTGTCCCTGCTCCGACCTTTAAAACCTTTCACACCCATAGATGCATTTTGATGCATCTACAGCAGACAACTTTTGAAAACATTGTGAAAAAGGAGAAATTGCTCAAAACAAGCAATTTCTCCTTTTGCCACAAAGTTTTCAATTTTTTAAAGTAATTATACCTACAATTATAGGGATTTTCTATATTTTTGAGTAGACATTTTTACAGTGTCTGCTGAAGATTTGTTGTATGTGTGAAAGGGTTAAAGGCAGACTACTCTAAGGATATCAAGTAGGCAGTTAACCATTTCCCACATATAGACGCAATTTGATGCATCTTGAGCAGGCGACATTTGCATACATTGTGGCAAAGGAACATTTCTCCCCACTTTATGGCGAAATCAGACAATAATTTTCTCGGCAAAATTATGAAGTTGTCACCTCCCCTCTTTTTTATGTCGTCTGGCATGCATACTTTTCAAATCAAAATATGGTTTGAACACCTTTTGTAGTGGGTCATCCAAGAAACATTTCTACCATATTATCTTGAAATCAGACACACTTTCAGAGGAGAAAAATGAAGTATAAAATCACCTTCCAAACAATTTGGTCAATTTCTAGATAATACCAAAGACATCTTCCTTGGGTGACACTCTAGGCCACTACCTTAAATTTAAATGCTTTAGCTATCTTAAATGGTCAACAAACATAGAGAGCGAGGGGCAAAGCAAGCCTCCCTTATATACCCAAAGTACTCTTTCGAGTATTACAGGTCATCATGGTCATCTCGCTTGTCTGAAGTTATATCTATGACTTCTTAATTTAGTATGAGTGCTGGCTAAGATGGAACTTTGAGTTTGCAAAGATCACCTTGGTCTCTACTGCTTGCTAGATGTAACAAAACTAGTAATTTAAAGGTAAGAGCAGAATATTTGGAGACAGTTTCTAAAAGTCTTTCCCAAATCTGCAGCAGACGACTTTAAAAACTTCTAAGAAAATCTCCATAAATGAATGTTTAATTATTGAAAGGAGGTGAAAACAATGTGGTAAAAGGAGAAATTGATCATAATGAGCAATTTTCTCTCTTTGCTACAAAGTTTTGAAAAATAGTTGTCTACAGAAGCATCAATACATGTGTGAATGAGGCAAGTATAAATTCTAAAACAATACATGTATTTCAGAAATATCACAGAAGCATGTTTATCAGTCAATGTATTTTTCTGGCTTAAGTATTGCACACAAAATTCTCCCAAAGCATAACATTTAGTTGGGAAAATCAGACCTCATTTGTTTTTTCATAGCCAATCGCAGCTTTTGTAACTGTGGTTTCTGTTTCTGAAAATATAAAAAGAACAAATATATAAACAAAATGTTACAGGACCAAGTCCATTACCATCTTTACATGGTACTTTTAAAATCGCCTTCACACATATAAACAATCTGCAGCAGATGACTTTGAAATCATCACTACAATAATATTAAAAAATCTCCCTAAATGAAGAGGTACTTAATAAATAGAGTTGAAAACATTGTGTCAAAACGAGAAATTGCTTATTTAGAGCAATTTCTTCTTTTGTCTCCAAGTTTTTAAAAGTTCTCTGCTGCAGATGCGTCAGAAATCGTCTATATATGTGGGAAAAGGTTAATGCATTGAGTGACTCACATGCACCTGCAATGACAGCTTTTGTTGTAAAAACAGAAATTGCTCATAATGAGCAATTTTTCCTTTTGCCACATTCATTTAGTGAGATGATCCATATTTTGGCCCGGGTGTTTTCTAAGTTGTCGCTTTATTGTATGTTGAAAAGGGTAAACAAATTGTGCGATACAAATTGTGCAGTGGTTATGTTAAGATGTTAGCTATGAAAACAGATGGCTGAACAAGCAATTCATATCCCTTTGTTTATGTAACAAAATTTAAATTCTATTCAAAATTAACCCTTTAACTGATACAAACCTTTCGACAAACCTTTCGATCTCTCGGAAGCAGATGACTTAATTAAAGGAAGTGTAGATATATGAGTAATTTTTCAAAATCAAAAAGAAATTCACAAAAAAAAAACTTCCAATAAATGTTACAATTTCACCTATATGCTTTTAAAGCAGATGCCACTAAAAATCAAAACTGAAAAAGTGTAATTTTAATAACTCTTTTACCAGTACACTGGCACCCTTCTATAACACTCTCCGTTTTAAAGCGGATCCCGTTATAACACTGGTCTTGCTTGGCTCCCAAAATTTATTGCATGAAATATTTGGGAATAGAATTATAAATTTTCAAAAACCTAACGTTTGAAACACCAAAATAGTATACGATCCGAGTAATTGATCTCCACTGCAGTTAATCCACATGTTTGCATAACGAATTGTTCAACATTACAACAACAATAGACAGGTAAAAAAAACCGATATCGTTATCGACCGGCTTTCAATATTACAACAATACAGATAAAAAAAATCGATATCAGTGTAATTAATGTTTGGATGTCATCTATTTCTTCTACAAATACAACTTGGACAAACCCAAAATACACGTGACTATTCCAGCCAATCGTATTTGCGATATGTAAAACTATCACTATTGAGCGTTTTCGGCTTCTGCAATCCAGTTACTAGAGTAGAAAATCTGCACATGTGCGCAGTACACCACACGAGTAACCATTCACGAAGTCTTGTGTTGTTTACAAAATGGCAACCTTTAGTGCATCTTTGATCTCGTGTTACCCGTCAAATAGTGGGTGTCGTACGTCGAGTAGATTAGTTCGCTTACTTTCAACTCTCGTTATGCGAGTTAAGAAGTCGAAAACGCTCATTGGGGCCGTTGAAAAGGCATGCGCACGAGACATGTATCCATTGTAAACTTCCGCAAATATTGCAAAACTGAAAGTACTCCAGCCACTCGGTAAATCTCGAAAGATCACTGCAATTACCGCGAATTGTCAAAGAAATAACCCTGTTAAAGATCGACGATTAGAAATGCGTATTATTCGGTCCAAAAATAACTTTCAAGCTTGTTTTAGCCAGAGACATATAACACTCTCTCTTTGCAATTGAATTAGTGTATGCGTTATAGGTGGGTGTGTGGAGTAATGATTTTTGGAACAGCGTTATAACTTTAACCCCGCTTATAGCACTGTGCGAGACCATGGCTCCCAAGTACAGTGTTATAGAGGAGTGCCAGTGTACTTGTTGTATATTTATATAATATAAATTTCTTTATCATACACAGCCAGGTAAAAGCCAATACAAAACTACATAGACATGTGGCAACAAATAGTATCTGAGATATAGCCTTAAGTCTTTCCCACATACAACAAATCTGTTGGAGACGGCTTTGAAAACAATCATGCAAAAACATGAAAAATCTCTATTAATGAAAGTATTATTACTGAAAAAATTGAAAATATTGTGGCAAAAGGTGAAAATTGATCGTTATGAGCAATTTCTCCTTTTGCCACGATGATTTCAAAAGTAGTCTGCTGCAGAGTGTCAGAAAGCATCTATATTTGGGTAAGGGTCAACAGAGAGAAAAACTGAGGTTATTTATGCTTATTTATGTCTGAGATATGGTTGCTCACTTTAACCAAAACCATAAAGAATGGAAGGACAGACAAGAAAACTGCTCAATCCACATTCCAGCTTCATTAAAAACTGTTTACCTGTTTTTGATTTTGTGGAAGCCTTGTTTCCAGCTGTTGCAGTGCTAAGACTGGCATTACAGAGGGTCTTCCGTGAGCACATTGAAAAGGCAAATCACACAGGGATAAGTCATGGATCAGAGATTTACAATCTTCTTGGGTTAGTTTATCTCCAAATTTGATGGCACCTGAAAAAATAACTTGAACTGTCTATAAAGGAGACATAATGCCACTGCAAACTGTTATTCTGATGACATGGATGAGTCAGTGTCAAGGTAAAATAACGGTTTTAATTGGGTTTAACCCTTTCCCTCATATGACAATTCTGCAGCAGACAACTTTGAACGTATTTTCGCAACAAATAGAAAATCTCCATAATTGAATGGATAACCTATGACATAAAGTGGAAAACATTGTGGCAAAAGGAGAAATTGCACGTTTTGTGCAATTTCTTCTTTTGTCACTATGTTTTCAAAAAGCTGTCTGCTGCAGAGGCGTCAGAAAGCTTCTATATGAGGGAAAGGGTTAAGTCTGTTTTCAACAGTTTTTCAGTTATATCAAGGTAAAAGAACAATTATTAATGATCCCTGGGTGACAAACCATTACTAGGCTAGGTCAGTAGGAAATTAGCATTACACAAATGCACTGCATGCCGCCATTAGCTAGCCCAGTCCCAAATCTCCAACACTAACAAATCACCAACAGCTAATTCTTTTAGAACGCGAGATCTGTAATTCATGATTATTATAAGTTCATATGTCATACTGATGGACCACTCTAAGAATGCAGTGTAAGTATACAAAGTACAAGCCTTGACAAACTTTTTGGGTGTATAAATAAAATTAAGTAGCGAAACAAAATCCTGCACACATTAACATACTTATTCAGTTTGAGTTATGCATAATATTCAGGTACTATTTTATTATTTCTTATACTCTTCTTGCAGTAAAATGTCACTGAAATAGGTAAATCAGTTTGAATGCAGTCCAAAGCTTAACAAGAGGGCCAAGATGGCCCTAAATCGATCACCTAATTGATAGTAAATTAGTAGCAAATATTTAACTGCAAATATCTGGGATTTTTTTTATCAGGGAGTGCAAATGAAACTGAAAAGGAGTGGACACTTCTCAAGAAACAGCTTATCAGTAAAGGCCATTTATATCTTGAAATCTAACAAGAACTTTAATAAGAATGGAATTATAAAGTTTTTGTCATTTTGCACCATTCCTAATGCCGCCTTGCTGCCCTGTTTTTCAACGAAATCAATATGGCTTCAACAGTTTATTTAGAGGGTCACTTAAGGAACATTTCTACCAAATTATCTTGCAATCGCACAAGTAGATTATGGAGGAAAAGGATTTTAAAATTTGGGTATTTTTCTCACTTTCTGATGCCGCAGCAACCAAAGTTATCAATGGAATTTAAATCTTTGAACAATTTTGAAAGAGGACCACCAAAGGAACATTCTTGTGATGTTTTGTGGAAATTGGTCTATTGGAATGGTAGGAGTTGGTTGTCATTTGTAGCTAAAAGTTCAATTTACCCTTTATGTGATGACGCCTGGTTGATATGATTGTGTAACCAATCAAAACGGCTTAAACAAATTAAATAGAGGATCATTACAGTAAGATTCGTATTATATTTTCTTAAAATCAGACAAGCACTTTCATAAAAATTGAATTTTCAAATTTTGTCATTTTGCCCCTTTTTTGATGCCGCCTGACTGCCATGTTTTTCGCCCAATCAGTATGGCTTGAACAATTTTTATAGAGGGTCACCCAAGGAACATTTCTACCAAATTATATTTGAATCTGACAGGCAGATTCGGAGGAGAAGATTTTTAAAGTTTGGACATTTTGTCCCCTTTCTGATGCCGCAGCAACCAAAGTTCTCAATGGAATTTAAATCTTTGAACAATTTTGAAAGAGGCCAACCAGAGGAACAGTCCTGTGATGTTTCACGGAAATTGTCCTTGGAGTTTGGGAGGAGATGATGTTTAAAGCTAAAAGTTAACACCGGACGGACGCCGGACAAAAAGTGATCAGAATAGCTCACCTTGAGCCTTTGGCTCAGGTGATCTAAAAACAGAAAGCTTATACAAGCATTTAACAAGAGCAGAGTGAACTCCTACGCTTTTCTGTTCTTTTCCAAGTCGAAAAGGGCATGACTGAATAACTAAAGCCAGAGTTAGCTAGGTGACTTGGTATAGACATGCATATTGTTCCTAGAAACATGTGTACCAACTTTCATTTGATAATACAGATTATGGCCCTAGCTATAATCTCATTTATTTTGGGGCTAACCAAACTTTGTTGGTTGGGAGATGCTTTTGAATTGGGTTTTTGGAGTTTTGGGAATCGTTTTCTTCCGGGTAAAATCATCTGCCTGTTATGATAAAGTCTAGACTACAAAGCGCTTGCAGTCACTATTGGATTTGATTAAGCGTCTAATCACCTGTTACGCAAAGTCTCGGACGCTTCAAAAATTTGAGAATATTCCGCGGGGGAAAAGAAGAACAGACGAATAATCCGTGTGGAAGGGAACAGGAGAAAAAATGGGAGTTGTTGTGATCAATAGAATTGATGGAGTCGGTTTGTCTCGCATCATTGACGATCTCGTCACAGGCAGAATGCGGTGAGTATTCTGTCATTTTAGCCGATCCTATGTCAGTCTGGTGTATTTCAAGAACAAATTTATTACCAAAACGCCTAGACGTCTCGTATTGAAATATTTAATGATGGGAAGAAATCGCGATTTGAGTCGGATGACATTTCTGCCCATATACCTGGACCGTGCAATGTTTCACCGTCAAGGAACCCAATTAACCTCGATATTTTGAAAATTAATCTTGTTGGTAGCCGCAACTTCACTTAATAACTGTGCTCATAGTTTTCCTTTGTATTATTCTGGATCATGATTACTGTAAGCAAATTCAGCTAGGGAAACATGTGGTATGCCAAATGCAGTATGAGTTACGGCTGGTAGTGTTTCGGGCCCATTTAAAAATCGTCTACTGCCAAAAGCAGGGTATATCCGCTAGCTCTCTTCCCCGAAGAAAAGCCATTGAATTTAGGCTGATACACAGGTTATTCACAGAATGACTTTATATACAGTATCCTATTCTTTGCTCGGTTCAAATCAAAAGCTTTGATGAAGCTGTCGTTATGGTACACAATCCTAATACTTTACCTAGATGATTTATTGTTTTTGGGAAAAAGGGAACTGCATGGGCATCGTGCTTCCATGATGTCTGTTTTTCTGTCACAAAATGGGTTTGCTAGGATTACTTAACTGCTTGAGTATATACTTTCAAAAAATGTACTTTTAAGAAAATGTCGTTCTTGATTAGTATCTTGGATAATTGGATAAATTGGTTTGAAACCTGGGGATATACTTTCATCAAAAAATGTACTTTTAAGAAGCTATTCCAGCAGATAATAAGTGAAATTTAAGTATACACTTTCAGCAACAAATGTACTTTTAAGTAAATGCAGTTCATTATAATTGGATCTTTTAACTTTGATTGCTAGGCTATCTTGCATTCCTTTCTGCCGCAGATTGATCAATTGAATCTAAGGTTTGAAAGCCTCAGTTTGATCTTTAGGCAGGATCGGGTATGGAAGACGAGCCAAAAGATACTGGGTTGTATTATAAATGAGGACTTTCAGTCCACATGCACATTGGCCCACATGCCTTGATGTAACAGGACCTCACTGAGGACATAACCGTTTTAGCAATTTCCAGATTTCCTTGATATAGACGGCATGTTTGACTTTGAAGTTGTATATCGTTTTTATGGCTGTGCAGCCAACTTGTTAGGCTGCTTAAGATTGCAAAGATTACTGGTGCATTTAAGAAAACCTAACGGTGATATTGCTTAAGACCCTTGCATTTTATTTGTAAATGTTTGGAACTAAATAGTGGTCCGTTTCCCTGTAGTTTGTAAGTGAAAGCGACTTGCTCACACGCATTAGTCTAAAGAAATTCAATGTATGCCGTTTTTTAAAAAAGGAAGCATCGAAGTGGGGAATTGTAGATGTTAGGAAATATGTAACTTATCTACTCAGTATGACACCGTTGGTCGGGACTCGTTTTTTGTTTGAGCTCTTTTACAACCCTTCTAGAAATTTTTCAAAATTGAGTGCGGTGGTAGGGTCATTGAAGTTATCGCTTGCAGGAAGCTCTGCCAGTCTTCATGCCATTTTGCAAATATTACAGGATACCCATACTGTTTTGAGGTTATTCTCCTTTCGCTGTTTCCGCATACTTGCCAGGGATTGTGGTTTCATCAAGAAACCTTGAGGCTTCCACTAACTGCATGCCTACAAGAAGCCCTGTGATTCTTTGTGCTATTTCGCAAAAAATGCAGGATACCATAATTGTCTCATTCTTCCTTTAGCCAAATTACACTAGTCATTTCCTACTGTTCTGAGATTGGTTATTCCCTGATTCGTGCTTTAACCGTAATGCTTGCCGTATCTTGGACTTTGCTTAAGATGATGCAAATGGTTACCCATTTTCACGCTCTTAATTTAGTGGTGTACTAACAAAAGCTATATGCTCATTATGTTTACCTACTCCTTACATCCGTCTTAACGTAATGCTTCAGCTTGGTTCACAAGCCGCACCATTCCTTAGTTTATTTACAGATATTTGGATCATGGGTGATCTCTGATTGCCAGAGTGGAAGGATGAGCTAATTTAAGCAGGTCACATGGTCTGGGTTTGTATGATTAAAAGGTGTCAGTGGTATTTCGACTGCTTCCCAAGTTACAGTTTATATCACCCGTCACCAACAGTCAGTCATGATCATAGTTCTCCTATCCTAGATGGGAATGATCTTGTTGGTACTACACAATGGAAACTTATGAAGTACATGAAAGTAGACTTCTATTATATTGCTTCTACAATCCCCTCTGTTTTTATTGCTTGGTGAGAAATCTGGCCAACCCGCAAGGGGAGGGGTTGCTCACGATGAGCAATATTTCTCCTTTTGTCACCATGCTTTCAACTCAATCCAATAATAATTCTCTCATTTGTAGACATTTTCCACATAGTACACGTCGCTGTGACACGTGTCGTTTGTCTTTTAATAGTGGACTAGCAGTCTATGTGGAAAAGTAGGTTGTATGGAGTACTGGTGTGAAAAAATCCAGGAAACATGAGTAGGTGAACTGGCTGCAGTGATATGACTGACTAGCAGTCTATGTGGAAAAGCAGCTAGTTGCTTGGACAAGTATGTTGTATGGAGTACTGGTGTGAAAAAACATATGAGTAGGTGAACTGGTTTAACGGTGTTAAACCCAAATCTATTAATTGGTGAGAAATCATCATGGATTTCCTGGAGAGCCCTAGAATCTAATCAATTGAGCTTTTGGGGGAAAAATAAGTAACAAAAGAAACACATTAATACAACTGGATATCAGATTGTGAGGAATTTATGGAATGGTATATCAATTATATGGGAAATTGATACCAATAGGAGTAGGTGAACTGGTTTAACGGCGTTGAACCCAAATCAATTAATTGGCGAGAAATCATAATGGAGATCCTGGAGAGCCCTAGAATCTAATCAATTGAGCTTTGGGGGGAAAAATAAGTAACAAAAGAAACACATTAATACAACTGGACATCAGCTTGTGAGGAATTTATGGAATGGTAGATCAATTATATGGGAAATTGATACCAAAATAAGTGGACTTGTGAGGCTGATAGATAGGCCGCTGAATGGGGGAAAAATTTATACTAAATTTTCTGTGGCGGATTCTAGCGGCCAGTGAGTGGGCGGCATAGTGATCTAGCATACCTTATAGTCAGAATTCATTGTTATTTATACCTCCAACGTCGACCTCGAGGCTTGGACTCTGCATCAGTCAGGAACGGGGCCTCGGGTGTCACGGACGAGGAGCTGGGAACTGTGAGGGGCTATTATGCATGGCATGTCAAGGATGTGGAACCTTGCAAGGCGGCTTCTCACAGGATTCCAACAATCCTAAGTTTAATTCATGGCTTTGTCTATGGCACGCACCATTGATAAATTATCTATAGGGGAGAGGGATGCCCAGAACAGGCAGGGGATGTCTTGTATTAGCGTATCCCTCCCGGAACCCACTTTTAGGCCTTTTATAATTATGGACGAAGGAATTAATTAAAGTACATACTGTTGAGGACTGGAAGGAAGGGATTAAGAAATAAAAGCTTACTTTGGAAAGGAATGGATTAATAAATAAAAGCTTAATTTGGAAAGGATTGGATTAAAAATAAAAGCTTAATTTGGAAAGGATTGGATAAAAAATAAAAGCTTAATTTGGAAAGGATTGGATTAAAAATAAGCTTTATAAGAGTATGTACTGGAATAAAAGCATAATGATTGCACTTATTAGTTACATATAGTTGGTGCGTGCAACTGCATAACAGTCTAATGATCACTGTGCCGTCCTCCATGATGGCTGAATACCACTTGCGTCCAAATTATCTCCACAATAATAGTGTTAATAATGTGTGTTGTTATTATTTATTGTCTGGGAATAAATGTGTTGTATTTGATGATTTTACTTTTATGTTATTTTATTGCGGCGGCATCCTAAAATAATGTTAATTTGTTTTTGAGTGTTGAGGTAAGGTTAAAGTTTTGTGACAACGCAGACGACGACGCCAAGGGTATCACCAAACAGACTTTGTTTCTTCTTAAAATAGACAAACTAACAGGAGTATCACAATAGCCTGCCTTTTTTCTTCGTAAAACAGACAAGCTAACAAGGGTATCACAAAGCCCAACTTTGTTTTTTTCGTAAAACAGACAAGCTAACAAGGGTATCACAATAGCCCAACTTTTTTTCTTCGAAAAACAGACAAGCTAAAATAGTCTATTCACTACGTCATCAAAATATTAACTCTTTCCCAAATAAACAAATTTGATGCCTCTGTAGCAAGCACCTGTTGAATGAATTGAAGCAAAAAGAGAAATATCGCATAATAAGCAATTTCTCCTTGAACAACAATGCATTTAACTATGCTTATTTTTCTTTTGCTTTTATTTATACAGATTTTCCATAAGATTTGCCAAAATGTTTTTCAAACTCGTCTGCTACAGTCTGAGAAAGTTTATCATAAACTTACCATGACAAGCTTGGGAGCATAACAACTTGTGTATGATTGCTGGCATTCGTCCTTTTGCGCCTTCTGTGTTCAACAATAACTGAGGAAAAAATAGTTTGTGCAAAAAAGTGTTTCACAAATTGAGCATCTCATTAATATGCCTTGTATAATTTTTATGGAGACATTTTTAACCCTTTCCCAAATAGAGACGTATCTGTGGTACAAGATATTGGAAAAGATTGTAGCAAATGGAGAAATTGCTCATAATGACAATTTTCTCCTTTTGTTTTCCCTTCTATGCAATAGTTCTATTAATTTATAGCAATCTTCTGTATTTCAGCCTATATGTTTTCAAAGTGGTCTGCTGCAGATTAATAGCATGTTGGAAAGTGTGAACTATTTCAATGCTAAATTTCTAAAATGAACTTGTCCAGCAAGGAATATAAAAATAAAAGTGTTGAGTTGAGCAGCCAACAGTACAGAGCCTGATCAGATGGTGCGGTTGTGCAAGCTGTCCTGGCTCTGTATCAGTGGCACATGCTTCACAAAACCAGATCTTGCGGAGAGAACCTTTAACCTGTCAACCATAGATTATCATTTCAACATCAAAACCATTTGAAGTGTTTCAAACAATGTTTTCTTTAACCCTTTCCCACATACAGCAAATGTGCAGCAGACGAGTTTGAAAACATCTTGGCAAAAATTTGAAAAATCTCTATAAATAGTGGTATAATAATTGAATAAAGTTGAAAACAAAAGGAGGAATTGCTAGTTCAAAAGTCGTCTGCTGTATTTTTTTTGGTTTATGTGACTTTTATTTTCAACACAGCACTTATAATACACAAAAAAGTCAAATGTTAAAATGAATACCCCTTTGCTCTGCAGAATTGAAATTCATGTATTTTATAGTTCCAAGGGCTGCTAAAAGTAAACCAAATTGAACTAAATAAAAAATAATTTTTTTCTGTATTTTGTGGTTAAACAATCGTCCAATGAAATCAAAAGAACTTTCACCATTTCCAATATGCAACACATTTTCAGCAGATGACTTTGGAAACATTGAAGTCAAATTTTGGAAAATTATGTAAATTATGTTTAAATAATGTTGATATCACTGAAACAATTCATCTAATGCAGATGCATTAAAAAGCGAACAAATTGGAAAGGGTTTATACTTCATCATAAACAGTCAGATAAACCACCATATCCTACAAACAGGCACTTTATGATGCCTCTGCAGCAGACGACAATTGAAGAAATTACTTGTATTTGTTAACTATTCTTTCATTTATAAAGCTTTTCCATATTTTAAACCCAATGTTTTCAAAGTCATCTCCTACATATTTGTTGAATGTGGAAAAATGTAGGTTGTTTTAATATAAAATAACAGACAAGGACCTTACCTCCACATGACCTTTTATCAATGTCTGAAAATATAGTAAATACAAGTTGATTAGTCAACAGTCTAGAAACAGGTGATCAGAGCATCACTTCTTCACAGCAGGGCCAAGATAGTTCTGAATCAATCCCCTGAGTAATGGTATAGAAGCAAATGTGATACTGCAAATGGTGGAGGAAATTTTAATAAAGAGTGGGAAATAAACAGCAAGTGTTGACAATTTTAAACAAATCAGAACCGCAGTACACAGGGACTTGCTCCTCTAAAAATAGATATAACCCTATCTATGCATATATATTAATATATATGCATAGATAGGGTCATATCTATTTTAAGAGGAACAAGTCCCTGTGCTCAGTAAAGGACATTTGTAATGATGTCCTGTACTCTAAGCAAGCTGCAGAAAGCCAAACCTAACATGTTCATACTATAATCAGGTAAAATAACAACGGTAGCTAGCCCAAGCCCCAGGGTGGCCATGTTTTTCAACTAATCAATACAACTTTGTAAAGTTAACCCTTTACCACCTGCAGATGCATTTTGAATCTATAGCAGCATAGGACTTTTGAAAACATTGTGTAGATTTTTCAGGTTTCTATCACTATGTTTTCAAAGTCATCTGCTGCAGATTTGTTGTATGTGGGAAAGGGTTAATCAAAGGATCATTTCTTCAAAATAATCTTGAACTGAGACAAACATATAAGAGGATAAGAATTATAAAATGTTGTCATTTCATCTCTTTCTATTGTCCATCAGAGCCATGTTTTGATAACAATTCATACAGCTTGAATGATATTTGTAGAGGGTTTACCTCGGGAACATTTCTGCCAAATTTTTCTTGAAATCTTATCTGATATCACCAGAAGGCCATGTTTTTTAAACAAATTGATATGGCTTGAACTATTTTTGTGGAAGAAAAGCTTTCTGATAAATTATCTTTAAATTAGACAAATCCTGTGAATTGATTCACAGGAGAAGACTTTAAAAAGGTTTTGTCATGTTTCTCCTTGATGATGCCAAAGCAACCAAAGGTCTACATAAAATTTCTTTGGACAAATTTGAAAGAGGACCACCAAAGGTAGATTCCTGTGTAGCTTGTTTGAAATTCGCCCAGTGATTTAGGAGGCGATATCTTTGACGCTAAAAGTTAACGACCATGGAAAAACGACAGACAAGGTGATTCCTAAAGATCAACTAGAGCCTTCCGCTCAGGTGATCTTACTTTCAAAAAGTTGTTACATGGCTGCCACATATTTTCAGAATACCATTGAATACAGCCTGTTTGATTTATTCAGAATGCCATCAAATCAAAGACATTCCATCTAATCTAAAACTTGGCAACAGACAACAGGTCTATTTCTCTAAACAGCATTTTTTGGAAGACTGATATGCATGGCACATACATTTATTCTCCCTGATTCAGTTGCAAAAAATAGAACTAAAGATTAACCCGTTCCAACATAAAACATATTTCGAGCAGATGACTTTGAAAATTCCAGCAATAATGAAATTACTTTTGTTATATATGGCAAAACAGACCCGTCCCCTGGTGGCCATTTTTTTGGTGACAAATCAAGATGGCTTGAAGGAATCTCGTAGTGGATCCCCAAAGGAACATTTCTATGTTTTTTTAGTTTTCACTAAAGCCATTATTAAGCTTATAGCCTCCAATTAGTCTTCATATGTTTTCAGACATCTGGCAGCCAGTGTTTATAGCTTGTAACCCATTTTCTTTATATAACAAATTGTCAGCAGATGACATCTAGGAGAAAAATAAGTGTGACTAATCTTTAAAATTAATATAATAATTATTGAGTAGAGTAGAAAACAAAGTGACAAAAGGAGCAATTGTTTATAATATAAGCAATTTTTTTTGTTTTCACATGTCTGCATGTTGGAAAGGGCTTGTACCTGTATTGTATCCCAGTAAATAGACTCCATCTTTTTCTCTACTCCAGCAGCCTCTTTATCAATGAGACATTCAGGAACCGATAGCACTTTGATCATATCATCAGAATGGGTATCCAAACGGAAAGTTATACCTGAAAGGATAAACAGATTAAAATGAGGTATCTATACTCTTGAAACATAGATGCATCAGGCTTAACCCTTTCCCTCATATGACAATTCTGCAGCAGACGACTTTGAACATATTTTGCCAAAAAATAGAATATCTCTATAATTGAATGGATAACCTACGACTAAAAGTGGAAAACATTGTGGCAAATGGAGAAATTGCTCATTCTGAGCAATTTCTCCTTTTGTCACTATGTTTTCAAAAAGCCGTCTGGTGCAGAGGCGTCAGAAAGCATCTATATGAGGGAAAGGGTTAGATGTTCAAGACTCACTGAACCCTTTATACTTTCCCTGATATACGTGATGATTATAATGTCTAAAGCAGACAACATTTTTAATACAATGTGACAAAAAGTAGAAATTGTTTAAAGTAAGTAATTTTACCTTTTCAAACAATGTTTCATATCATTTCTTAGAATAATCATCTTGTTGTTAAGATTGTCTAATTACTTCCTTTAAGGAGTTTTCATATTGTAAAACGGGTAAAACTTCCCTTTATTAAAAATTCACATTAACTAAACAAGTATGTTATCCTTTTCCAAAATACAATAAATCTGCAGCAGATAACTTGGAAATCATCCAGGCAAAAATACGCGAAAATCGCCTATAGGGAAAAGAGTTGAAAATATGGTAGCAAAAGGAGAAATTGTTCATTACGAGTAATTTCTACATTTACCATGCTGTTTTAAAGGGACTGAACACCATAATGGTCCAAAATCGTCATATTTTATACTTAATCTAATTAATCCAAAATACGTCGATATATATGTAACGGAATGTTGTAGAAGGTCGTACAAGTCTTGTTTTTCATTATTTCATAGGAAATAAGCAGTTAAAAAAACGTCCGCTCCGTGTTTTCACGTTTAAAAATACCGTGGAATTTCCTCTTGTTCATTTGAATTTGTGGATTCAATTCGGCATTCTCTAACACTATCGACTCATTACATTCATGTATGCATGAGTGTAAGGAACGACAACTCTGCGAAGGATATTGTCAATGCGGTTGTAGTGATCACGTGATAAATATACAGCGATATTTTTAGATTTACTGGGTTACTAACCCAGTAGATTTTACAATGCAAAATAACGAAAAATCCCCGCAATATTAATAGTGTGCATATATTGTAGTACATCAGTCAGCAAATCTCAATGCCTTACACGCAAAAACATCAAGGTAATAGCAATTTTTAACAAATTTCTTTTTTTTTCGCTTTTTTCTCATATGGGATTCAGTCCCTTTAAAAAGTTGTCTACAGCATAGGTCAAAATGAATCTACATGTGGGAAAAGGATAATCCTTTCCCACATGTAGATGCATTTTGATGTTTCTGCTGCAGAATTTTGAAAAATGTTGTGCAAAAAGGAGAAATTGCTCGATACGAGCAATTTCTCCATTTGCCACAATGTTTCAACTTTTTGCAGTAATCATACCTTTTTTTATAGAGATTTTCCAGGTTTGTGCCAAAATGCTTTCAAAGTCGTCTGTGGCAGGTTTGCTGTATGTGGGAAAGGTTAAATATAAGAAATAATAAGGTAAGAGTTGCTTTCATATTTTACGGATGCTACCCATCCAAATTCCAATGTTGTACCTAAAATATATGTCCTGTCTGAAGATGGATTAAATTTTACCTATTCTACTGAACTCATCTCTGAATGACATCATGACCTGAATTTCTTCCGGATCTATTTTAATAGGTTTCCCTGCATTAACACTAAACTTGGCAAGTTTACCTTTCTCAATATTGCTATCTTCATAGGCTTCTGGAAAAGAATATTAGCAAAACTTGAAATGTGCCAGAATGACGAAAATGCTTGTGTTGACAGAACCATTGTAAGTTTAACAATCTATAAAGCACAATAATGTTCAAGTCCAAGGGTCAATAAGCTGACTGCAACTCAATTGAAGCTCAAACAGGTCTCTAAATTTTAAAAGTCTCTGTTCTTAGAAGGACTTGATGCTCAAAAATAAGACTTCTGATAGTTCAGTTTCAAGAATGCTTGCTTCTTACCAATTAGATACTTGAGTACAGAGCATGTGTTTATAGTGTTGGTGCCTGTGTTATAATACAGACACTCACATAAATCATTGAATCAAAGAAATTTAACGGAAACTGAGAAAATCCACAACATTTTAAAACAAGAGGCCCATGAGGGCCTATGCTCTACTGGTATGGTTCTTTGGTAATTTTCAATCCAGAGCATGTATGTATGGTGTAGATAGGATAGTAAATGGAGGCTCTTTTGTGTTCACAAGCTGTATTATAGCAATTTTGACAATTTCAAGGGCCATAATACAGTCTTGCATTGGCGGATCTGGCTGGTTTGCGAAAGGAACCAAGCTCTCATCAATATTCAACTACTATCTAAGTTTGGTGAAGATCGGATAGTAAATCGAGAGTCTATTATGTTCACAAGCTGTATTATAGCAATTTTGATAATTTCAAGGGCCATAATCCAGTCATGCAAGGGCACATCTGGCTGGTTTTCAAAAGGAACCAAGCTCTCATCAATATTTAACTACTATCTAAGTTTGGTGAAGATCAGATAGTAAATGGAGCCTCTATTGTGTTCACAAGCTCTATTATAGCAATTTTGACAATTTCAAGGGCCATAATCCAGTCATGCAAGGGCACATCTGGCTGGTTTTCGAAAGGAACCGAGCTCTCATCAATATTTAACTACTATCTGAGTTTGGTGAAGATTAGTTAGTAAATGGAGCCTCTATTGTGTTCACAAGCTCAATTATAGCAATTTTGACAATTTCAAGGGCCATAATCCAGTCTTGCATGGGCGGATCTGGCTGGTTTGCGAAAGGAACCGAGCTCTCATGGATATCTAACTATTGAATAAGTTTGATTGAGATACAATCAAAACTGAAGACTTTATCACATTCACAAGCTCTATTATAGCAATTCTGACAATTTCAAGAGCCATAATCCAGTCTTGCATGGCCGGATCTGGCTGGTTTGCAAAAGGAACCAAGCTCTCATGGATACCTAACTACTATCTGAGTTTGGTGAAGATTAGTTAGTAAATGGAGCCTCTATTGTGTTCACAAGCTCTATTATAGCAATTTTGACAATTCGAAGGGCCATAATCCAGTCTTGCATGGGCGGATCTAGCTGGTTTGCGAAAGGAACCGAGCTCTCATGAATATCTAACTACTGTATAAGTTTGATTGAGATACAATCAAAACTGAAGACTGTATCGCGTTCACAAGCAATTGTTTACGGACGGACGCACACACAACGGACACCACACCACGGCATAAGCTCTTCTGGCCTTTGGCCAGTAGAGCTTTGAACAATACGATGCAACTAAATTATTGTGACCTTATTATGGTACAGTGTGTATGTGACACACCCTCTTCCCAAAAAAATATGACCGAGGCTAAGTTTAAACAACACCCTTAAGGACCTCAAGAAGAAAGCAATTTAGATTTAAACCTTTCCCACATACAACATTTCTGCAGCAGATGACTTTGAAAACAGAGTGAAATTGAAAAATCTCCATAAAAGATAACTTCATTGTTAAATAAAGTTGAAAACATTTTGGCCAAAGGAGAAATTGCTCATCATGAGCAATTTCAACTTCATTTCAACTTCGGCTACAATGTTTTCAAAAGTCGTCTACTGCTATTGCATCAAAATGTGTCTGCAGCTGGGAAAGGGTTCATTAATGGTGAAGATGAGTGGCTCATAAACAATTTTGGCACAAATAAGACCTAAAAAGTTTCCCACATGCAAAAGCAATTATTACACATCTCTGGCAGATCACTTTTGCAAATAATTCTGCAAAAGAAAAAATTGCTAAAAATAAGCAATTTCTCCTTTGGTCATTTTTCAACACTAACAAAGTTTTGACATATTTGCCAATATGTTAACCCTTTCCACATTCTATAAATCTGCAGCAGACAACTTTGAAAACAGTGACAAAAACCTGAAAAATCTCCATAAAAGAAAGCATAATTGTTAAATAATTTTGAAAACATTGAGGCCAAAGGATAAATTGCTCATCATGCTTTCAAAAGTCATCTGCTGCTATTGCGTCAAAATACGTCTGCAGGTGAGAAAGGGTTAACTATGTTATCTTTTCTGCAGAATTGTTGTATGTGAGAAGGGTTAAATATAACCTTCAGTTAACAGCTCTAGTCTGACTCGTTCGTGGGCAGCATGCTGGTCGATCACAGCCAGTAAATCAGGACCTGTAAACACAAAACAGTAGAACCATTGGCTAGCTAAAGCCTGTCCCAAAGACAATTCTGTAGAGAACTAATTTGAAATCATCTCAAGCAAAACTTATGAAAATAATTTAAATGGAGATATCATAATATAATTATTGATGTTTTAAATAACTGCGGCAAAACCAGAACTGGAGCAAAAGACCTTCGCTGCAAAAATGTGTCTGCATGTGGGAAAGGGTTAACCCTTAAACTGTAATTAGACCGATTTTTAACTCGCCAAATTGATTTCAATCTAAAAAACGGTCCAGATATTTTCATAAATCTCACTAACAATTACGCTATAATGTCACTTTACATAGTACACTTTGTCTTTTTTGTTCACACGACTATAAACCTTCGAGAGAGTCACTTACTGTGATTTAAACAAGATAATCGATCCAATAGACTGTGATAATCGTGTAATCTAATATGCAGGTCACCGATCTAATGGTTTCGTGCATCTGATTGACTGTTGGGGTTTTAGTGAATTTTTGTGAATTTACATATATTTGCATTGGTAACGTGACGTTTGTAAACCTTTAAAAGATGGCAACAGTGGCATGGTAAGAGAGATATTTACGAAAAGTTTTATGTCAGAAACATTTCAGTCAAGGTAATTCCAAAAAAACAAGGCATTTTTTAAGGAAAAGGTTTATTTTTATGTAGACAAAACAATGTTTACTGTACTGAGCAGTAAATAAGAGAATTGTACCTTCTGTGCATTTCTAATCATTTTCTAGTAAGTACTATATTGGAGTACTGGTCCAAATCAATTGTTAATGAGGACAAATATAAAAAAAAAAAGACTTACGCAGATGACTTTGAAAACATCTAGAAGAAATTATATTCATTGAATTGAATGGGAGTTAAAATAATTGTGGCAAAGGTCATCAATTGTTGATATGTGTCAAAATATGTTGGAAATGGTTAAGGAGCAATGACACTTGCTATTCTTTTTTTTTTTTTTTTTTTTTTAGGCAAGATATATTTCAAAAACCCACCAATAATAGAAACATCATACCTGATGATGATAAGTCTGTCTGGATCAGGCATGCAATAAACTTTTTATCCAACTGTCCTACAACCTGGAAATAAATTTATGAATATCTTTCAATTGTAATTTTTAATTTTGGAAAGTTTCACAGTAATTTATTTTATAATGCATAATAGTTGTGGTGCCATAACTCAAGAAGTGTGTGTACATTATTCTAGCTCTGTAATCTTTATAACAGAGTTAATCACTTGGTTGAGATATGGAAGATATCTAAAAATAAAAATTTGAATAATGTGGCAAAACTAGAAACTGTGAATTTGACACAATGTATTCAAAAGTTGTGGGAAAAGGTCAAGAGGGGCATACAAAGATGAGAGTTGTAGCGTCCCTTCTATAAATCTGTTGGCAAACAACTTAGCAAAACTATGAATAATCTCTGTAAATTATATAAAGTATAATAAGTGTATGAAGTATAAAACAGTGTGGTAAAATGAGACATTGTTTTTTTTGTCAAAATGTTTCATATGTCCTCGGCTACAGAAGCTTCAGAATATGTGGGAAAATGTTCATGAAACAGTGATGAGAGAACCATTTATTGTCCTTTTTTCCTAAAATCAAAGTTTTGGGGTTAACTAAAAGCAACAGTTGTTTGCTTTGAAAAATATCTATGGCACAAAAACTAACCTAAGCAGATTTAATTTTCATTCCGAGTTTAAAACCTTTGGGAAATGGAGATATCACTTGCTTTGAGCAATTGCTCCTTTTCCCAACAATGTTAAATAAGCTGTTGTCTTCAAACACATATAAAGTTGTCAGCATCAGGGTTAAAAAATAGACCTTACAACATTAAGTCTTATTTCATGAAACAAACAAAAAAACTACTTTACCTGCACAGTTTTAAGCATGTCTTTTGTAAATGTACAAGTATGTAATGTTTTCATGGCCTTGAGGGAACTTTTGTTGGTGATTGTCCCAGTTTCTATATTCATTACTGACTGTAATAAAATAATAATTAGGCAGTGATAAAAAAAAATTGTCATACCATTCATATTCAATCAGCATGTAATGATATGATGACAATAATCGTCTCTGGACAGCATGATCATTTGTTTGTCCTTGATTGTTAATAGCAGTCATGCTCTCTTATCCAAATTGAACCCTTTTCGGGATTAAGATGATATATTGTCACAATGATTTCAACCCTATTCAATAATTGTACAAAGGTTAAGGCTTTCTATGTTTTTTGCTCAGATGTCTTCAAAGTCCTCTGCAGCAGATTTGAAAATTGTGAGAAAGGGTTTAGCATTCTGCTTATACCATTTCAAACACCTTGCTGACTTAATAAGCTCTCTGGAGACCCAGTCTCGGCAAGCTACAATTCTTGAGGGCTAACAATCGTCTTAACACTTTCCCAATTGGAGACACATTCCAACGCATTTGAAGCAGAAGACTTTTGAAAACATTGTGGCAAAAGGAGAAATTGCTCCTTTTGCCACATTGTTTTTAAACTCTATTGAATGATTGAACTCTCATTTATGGAGGTATTTCACATTTTTGCAAATATATTTTCAAAGTCGTCTGTTGCAGAATTGTGGTATGTGGGAAAAGGATAAATATTTGTTCTTACAACAACAGTATTAGAAGGAACTTGTGTGTCACATGCCAATTAGTCACTAAAGGAAAGTGTGATAGAGAGAAAAAGGAGACGTAATGGCTATGTGTCTTTTTACCAAAGCAGGGGACAAGAAAATGAAGCTACAGCATATAATTTGAGCCTTTATATTGGAAAATAGACGTTTGATCAAACGCAACCAGTGTAGATCTTAATGTCTGAGTCTATACACACAGACTGATCAGGATCTGTATTGCTTGCTATTCGGTCAATGGACCATCAAATGACCATCCAGTTGAGAATAAAAACATTGATCAGATTGTGGTAATGTATGGGTTGACAATAAACTATATCAAGTGTAAATTCCAACAAGAGCTTTCCATAAGACAGCATGTTCGACTATTTGCCATATGATTCTATAGTAAACAGTGGTTAATGAGATATGTGCATGATAGTACCTTGCATGCCAAACTTTAACCAAATTGTCAAAGTCAAACAAGGGCCATAATTTGTACTGAATTCATACAAGAGTTATCTAACTTGACTGTCTGACACCCCTGAAGACATGAAGGAAGTTTCAAGTCAATATCATCTGTGTTTAACTTTAACCAACATTTTATGTCCAATAGGTATGTGAAGTTTCAAAGCAATAGCATCTGTGGTTTGTGAGAAAAAAGCGTTGCATGCAAAAATTTTACCAACATTTCTTAGTCCAAAAAGGGGCGTAATTGTGAACAAATCTGATGTACAGTTGTGGGACTTGTCCTGCAAGGTAATTTAATGATGTCCAACAAGTGTGTGAAGTTTCAAAGCAATAGCATTTGTGGTTTGTGAGAAAAAGAATTGCATGCAAAACTTAAACCAAAGTTGCAACGTCAATGCCGACGTGGACGCACAAGTGACTGTAATAGCTCTCATATTCTTCAAATAGTAAAGCTAAAAAGCCGTATTTACCTACGTCAATGCTTTATTACCTTATTAATACTACGGAAGACTGGGTTTTCCCATTCCGAAAATAAGTCTGCAACACTGCTGGTTTCTGAATAAAAAATTCTCAATAAATACTCTTATCTCAATATGCTTCCAATTAAAATATCTTAAAATGAAAATAAGCTGCACAAATGAAAGTATAACGTCATGACAGTGCTGAGAACATTGTCAGAGAAGGAGCAACATGAGTATTAGTCTCAATGTGTAACTACAGTATACACCAGTTTTAATTCATCATGGAAAAGGTTTAATATGTGAGGTGTTTCATACATTTGCAGCTGGCCATATTTCAAAAGTTGCAAGAAATAGAGAAGTTGTTCTAATCAATATCTATCCACAACATTTTCAACCTGGTATTAAATTACCTTTAATTATTTAAGCAAATTTTCACTTTCCGATAATGTTTTTCAATGTAATCCGATACAGATATCAGAGAAAAAATTAATATACCAGTTGACCCTGATGGTTCTTCCTGTTTTTTTCTCCATTTAACTTCAGTTTCATCTTCTTGCATTTCAAGGTGATGACACAGCATTTTTTGTAAAGATGATGAGCATGGTTTTGAAAAATGAGTTTCTGTTCGTCTTGGCCTGACAGATGATTCAGTCTTTCGTTGTAGGCTAGGTATCGTGGTCTTAGGGGTCTTGATCACATCTGAATTTAATCACAAATTCTGTTATATTTTATTTAAATGGATTTGAGCTTCTGATGCTTTTCTACCATACATCAAAGTAGCAGACGATTTTAAAAAACATCTAAACAAAACAGTGATAAATTTCTATTAGTAGAAGTGTAGTTGTTGAATTAAGTTGAAAACATTTTGACAAAAGGAGAAATTGCTCCTTTAGTCACAATGTTTTCAAAAGTATTTGCTGAAGTGGCATCAAAATGTGTCTGCAAGTGGGAAAGGGAACCAGAAGTCTAGATGACTATCCCTAAAAATTCTCTCTTACTAAATTACAAACCAAATCCCATTTTGTCATAATCAAAACAATAATCTGAGAGAATCCATTTTAGTACCACTACTTAGGGACTTCTTACAGAAATGCATCGCAAGATACAGGTTTCAAATTTGTTGAAAATCTGGTCAATGAACTTAACCCTTTCCCTCATATAGACGCTTTCTGACGCCTCTGCAGCAGTCGGCTTTTTGAAAACATAGTGACAAAAGAAGAAATTGCACAGAACGTGCAATTTCTCCTTTTGCCACAATGTTTTCCACTTTTTGTCATAGGTTATCCATTCAATTATGGAGGTTTTCTATTTTTTTGACAAAATACGTTCAAAGTCGTCTGCTGCAGAATTGTCGTATGAGGGAAAGGGTTAAAGAAGGTATAAGTCATAAAGTTTTGTGTAGTGAGCATTATTTACAAGATGATTTAACCCTTTCCCTCATATAGATGCTTTCTGACGCTTCTGCAGCAGACAGCTTTTTGAAAACATAGTAACAAAAGAAGAAATTGCACAAAACATGCAATTTCTCCTTTTGCCACAATGTTTTCCACTTTTAATCATAGGTTATCCATTCAATTATAGAGATTTTCCATTATTTGACAAAATATGTCCCGAGTCGTCTGCTGCAGATTTGTCGTATGAGGGAAAGGGTTAACACTTACTTTCCCACATACAACAAGTCTGTAGCAGACGACTTTAAAACTATCTAGCCAAAACTTTAAAACATTTCTATAAATGCAAGCATTATCATTGAATATAATTTAAAACATTGTGGCAAGAGGAGAAATTGCTCGTTTTGAGCAATTTCTTCTTTTGTCACAATGTTTTCAAAAGACGTCTACTGTAGAGGTATCAGAATTCATCTATTTGTGGGTTAAATGCCAATTTAAATATTTGGCCCTATAAATAAATATTCAAATATCCACATAACATTTGTATTTTCTTTAATATTTTTGAAGACATCTGTAATACTACTAAAGACTACATTGATAAATGGGCCGTTCCACGAGTAAAACCAACATTATAGCTTCGGCGAAATGTATCGATCCAAATCAGCCTGTGCAGGCTAATCTTGGTCGACACATTCTGTCTCTGGGAGATAAAGGTATAGAGTAATGATTCCTGAAACAGAGAATCCACCTGAGGCGAAGTGTCTATCGGTGAGCCTGCACGGCATTTTTAGGCATAGTCCACAATGTTGGTTTTCTCGCGGAACGGCTCAAATAAGGAAAGTTATTTCAGATAAATACCAATTTCTGTCATGGCATTCTTCTCTTTACCAATTTGATCTATGTTGTCTACAACAGTTCCTAGTTTGGAATGGACATACATCTCTTTACCTGTAATATTGCAAGAACAACTGTTAAAAGTACTTCACAAAATACAAAATACAGGGGTGTAATTTACCTTATCCACAAATCAAACTAGAGATTGCTTTTTTGAAAAAGCGCTCGTCTCCCCATTTGTGTGGTCGTAGGGGAGGAAAAGAAATGATGGAGATGAATGTTTTAGTTTTGGACTGGAGATGAAGCAACAGTGACAATCCTCAGTTATTGAGCGGAAACCATTTTTCAGCTGAGGGTTACCATGACCTTGGTCTTTGACCTAGTGACCTCAAAATCAATAGGGGCCATTTGCTGCTGGTGACCAACCTGCACACCAAGTATGAAGTTCCTGGGCCCAAGCAATCTTCAGTTATTGAGCGGAAACCATTTTTCAGCCAAAGGTCACCGCGACCTTGACCTTTGACCTACTGACATCAAAATCAATAGGGGTCATTTACAGGTTAGGACCAAGCTACACACCAAGTATGAAGTTCCTGGGTATAAGCGTTCTTGAGTTATTGAATAAAACACATTTTTCAGCTGAAGGTTACCGTGACCTTCGACATTTGACCTTGTGACCTCAAAATCAAACAAATTCAATAAAGGTCATTTACTGGTTAGGACCAACCTGCACACCAGGTATGAAGTTCCTCAACATAAGCATTCTTTAGTTATTGAGAGGAAACCATTTTTCAGATGAAGGTTACCATGACCTTGACCTTTAAACTAGTGACCTCAAAATCAATAGGGGTCATCTACTGGTGATGACCAACCTGCACACCAAGTATTAACTTCCATGGCCAAAGCAATCTACAGTTATTAAGCAAAAACAATGTTTCAGCTCATTGTCACTGTGACCTTTCAGCTCAAGGTCACTGTGACCTTGACTTTGACCTCAAAATTAATAGGGTCTTCTACTGGGATTGGCCAACCTGCATACCATGTATGGAGTTCCTCAGCCAAAGCGTTCTTCAGTTATTGAGCGGAAACCATTTTTTACCTCACAAGGTCACCATGACCTTGACCTTTGAACTTCTGTTATCAAAATCAATAGGGGTCAGCTACTGGTCATGACCAACCTGCATACCAAGTATGAAGTTCCTACGCCCAAACGTTCTTCAGTTATTGAGTGGAAACAAGTGTGACAGACGGAAGGACGGACGGACGGAAGGACGGAACGGGCAAAAACAATATGTCACCCCCATGTAATGGGGGAGACATAATAACATTATGTTTACTAGCAGAGCCAAACATCCAGTGCTAGGTGTCTTCAGCAAATCTGAATAGACTCCAAGTTTTATATTTTGGATCCTTTTCAAAACTGGAAAGCAAATCTATTTAAATATACACAAATGAATTGTGGAACATAAGAAGGCATATTAATAAAACAAAAAACACTTTATACCACTACATGTGTGCTGCAAAGGAAAGAGGTTGTTCAATGTAAAAAGAGAATTGAATTACAACCAAAAACCAAATAATTTATTACAGATAATTTTTATGATTTTAACCCTTTCTCACAAGCAGATGCATTTCGAAGCAGCTACAGAACATTCCTCAAAAGATCTAATGCTCCTTTTGCAGCTTTACACTCAAACAAAACTGCTGAGCCCTGGTAAATCAGTTGGTAGCGGTGTACTGTCGATCCAGGGGTTTTGAGTTTTAACCCTTTCCCTCATATGGCAATTCTGCAGCAGATGACTTTGAACGTATTTTTTCAAAACATAGAAAATCTCCATAATTGAATGGATAACCTATGACAAAAAATGGAAAACATTGTGGCAAAAGGAGAAATTGCACGTTTTGTGCAATTTCTTCTTTTGTCACTATGTTTTCAAAAAGCTGTCTGCTGTTGAGGCGTCAGAAAGCGTCTATATGAGGGAAAGGGTTAATCCCAGTTCGGCCAACATGCTTTCCGATGCTTGACAATTTAAGTCAATGTGACAAGCATCATTCTTCATTAACCAATGGTTTAACAGACTATATGGAAAAGCAGCTAGTGATTTGGAAAGACTGTTTTGTGGAGTACTGGTGTGAGAAAGCCAGGAAGCACATGAGCAGGTGAACTGGCCATCTTGATATGACTGAATTTTTTTTTAATTGTTGTACATTTATTATCAATTTGAATAAACTTGTCAACTAAGCTGAATATGAAGCTCGCCAAGGCTTGCAGCATTTCATCTTAGTAAACTAGTTTATTAAAAGGGATAATAATTAAACACTCATGAAGAATCCTCTTTATGGGTACCTGTATCTGGATGGAACATTTGAATCCAGCTGTTATCTTTATTCTCCGAGAATTTATCCACCCCATCCTCAGTACCTAAAATATGCATAATATATATATAAATGTTATTATTGGCCTTTAACCCTTTCCCATAAAACAACAAATTTTAATCCGACGACTTTGCATACATCTAGACAAAAATATAAAAAATTGTCCATAAATGAAAGTACAATTTTTATAAATTAGAGAATAAATTTGAGCAACGTCTCCTTTTGACACAATGTTTTCGAAAGTCATCTGCAGCGGATCCATTGAAATGCCTTCAGTTACTTATACATGAACAGGACAGAGCAAGATCAATCTCAGTGGTCACATGTTTTTCTACAGCTTGGTGAGCCAGTGAATAGGAATTATGTGAAAAGTGTAGATCTGGTGTGCGGTGCACAGGCCTATCTGGATCTACAGTGTTCACTTCAACACACCTTGTACCTGTTCTGATGCGCACACAAATTTGAAGGTTCAATCCTTTGCAGCAGGCACTTTTATTTTAAATAGAAGGAGGTAGAGCAATCAATGTCAATTTGTCTTTTACTCAAATTATTTTATATTGTGTCCTTTATATCAAGGTTTCAATTGTAAGGATTTATTTTTTACATAAGTCCATACTATAATATGGGAGAAAAATCCTATATGGAATGTAAAATATAAGGCCATAACTTAGTAAAAAAATATGTTGAATTTAAACAAGCCCATAGCAAGCACTATTCTTGTAAGTACATGTGCACCACTGAAGTTTCCTTTAAGGTTTTGTTTCACAGAATTTTACCCATTCCCACATACAGCAAATCTGCAGCAGACGACTTTAAAAATAGTTACTCAAAAATATAGACAATTTCTATAATTGTAGTTATAATTACTGAAAAAACTTGAACACATCGTGGCAAAGGGAGAAATTGCTTGTTTTGGGCAATTTTTCCTTTTGTCACAATGTTTTTCAAAAAACATCTGCTGCAGATGTGTCAAAATGCATCTATAGGTTAGAAAGAGTGAGCCTGCAGCTTCTGATAAATAACCCAGACAATGACATTTGATGGATGGACACAAAGAGGAATACAGGCATGAACAAATAGACAATGCAGCTACTTTATGCTTCAAATATTTTTTAGGACAATTTACCCTTTATCAATGCTGCATCGACATTATAGTAAAACGTAACAAGAGCATCACCTGCGGGTGCTTGATGCTAATCTGATATATATTATCTTTTTACGGTTAATTTATTTTATATAAAAAATATTCAAATTCGGAATGAATATTTACATATTATAATGACCGCACACAACTACTATTTTTCAAGTATTGAAACAAGATTTACCGTGTGGAAATAACTCCCAAGTTCATATACATGATAAGGAAGATCTTCACGTTGGATGGCTGTCACATTCAGTCAAGATCATAAGCTGAGTCTTGTGTACGCAATGGACAGGCAAATGAGATGGGTACATTAAGTCAACTGTAACTAAAGATATTGAATATATTACTGTTTTCCTAATTTTAGTAACAATGACCTTGTACCCCTAAACACAATCCAATTGGAGATATTCATTATATGTTGAAGTACATTATGTTTTTATTGTTTGGGAAATATTTGAAATCAATGTAACAAACAAGAGGCCCAAGAGGGCCAGTATCGCTCCACGGCCATAAGGCAAAAATAAAATCTCCAAACAGCCCTGCCCCGTGGTGGCTATTTTTTTTACCAACCACCATGGCTTAAAGGAATCTTGTAGAGTGTCACCAAAGGAATGTTTCTGCAAAATTATTTGAAAATATGCCTGACACTTTTGGAGGAGAAGATCTTTTAAGTTTTCACTATGGTCATATAAGTCAAAATAGCCCCGCCCTCTGGCGGCCATGTTTTTCGACCAATCAACATGGCTTGAAGGAATCTGATAGAGGGTCACCCAATGAACATTTCTACAAAATTATTTGAAAATCGGCTGAACACTTTCGGAGAAGAAGATGTTTTAAGTTTTCACTATAGCTATATAACGCAAAAAAGCCCCGCCCCCTGGCGGCCATGTTTTTCGCCCAATCAACATTTCTTGAAGGAATCTAATTAAGGTTCACACAAGGAACATTTCTACAAAATTATTTGAAAATCGGCCTGACACTTTTGGAGGAGAAGATTTTTTAAGTTTGCTCTTTAGCCATATAGGCAAAATAGCCCCGCCCTGTGACAGCCATGTTTTTTTACCAATCAACATGGCTTGAAGGAATCTGATAGAGGGTCACCCACGGAACATTTCTACATAATTATTTGAAAATCTGCTGAACACTTTTTGAGAAGAAGATTATTTAAGTTTTCACTATAGCTATATAAGGCAAAAAAGCCCCGCCCCCTGGCGGCCATGTTTTTCGCCCAATCAAAATTTCTTGAAGGAATCTAATAAAGGGTCACCCAAGGAACATTTCTACAAAATTATTTGAAAATCGGCCTGACACTTTCGGAGAAGAAGATTTTTTAAGTTCTCACTATTTTTTTCTTTCGGTTGCCATGGAAACCAGAATTTTGAATGGATCAAAAAAAATTGAAGGAATTTAGTAGAGGACATTGAGAGGATGCTTCCCATGAAGTTTCAACCAAATTGGCCAAGTGGTTAGGGAGAAGAAGTCGTTTAAAGGAAAAAGTTAACGCACGCACGCACGCACGCACGACGGACAATTCGCCATGACATTAGCTCGACTGGCTTTCAGCCAGTGGAGCTAAAAATGAAGAAACTATGTCCAATTCTCATAAACGACCAAAATACATCAAAATTGATGTTTTTTACACCAAAAAGCAGGCCTGCTCAGCATCTTTATCATTCATGTGAAGAGGATTATTGGATGAACAAGTTTTCCAAATTTTAAAGTAATAGGTTTAGTAGTTTCCATGTAAGAGACCAAAACGCAAAATTTAACCAACAATGTCCAATTCTCAAAATCTACCAAAATACATCAAAATTGATGATTTTTACCCCAAAAAACAGGCCCACTTTAAGACTTAGCATCTTTATCAAACAATAGGTTTGATAGTTTCCATGTAAGTGACCTAAATGGAAAACGTGACCAACACTGCCAATTCTCAAAATTTATGTTTTTTACCCCAAAAAACAACCACACTCAGCATCTTTAGTATACAATGTGAAGAAGGGTATTAGATGAACAAGTTTTCCAAGTATCAAAGTATTAGGTTTGATAGTTATCATGAAAGTGACCTAAATGCAAAACTTAACCAACTATGTCCAATTCTCAAAATCAACCAAAATACATCAAAATTTATGTTTTTTACCCCAAAAAACAGGCTACACTCAGCATCTTTAGCATACAATGAGAAGAAGGGTATTGATGAACAAGTTTTCCAAGTTTCAAAGTATAAGGTTTGATAGTTTCCATGTAAGTGACCTAAACACAAAACTTAACCTAGCCGCCGCCGACGACGATCAAGTGACGACAATAGCTCGGGTTTTTTTCTCCAAAAATCAGATAAGCTAAAAAGGGTAAAAAAACCAAAAATGAGGTTGAGCTAAACGCAAATGTTGGACGCCATCCCTGGTAGAGCAATAAGCTTAGTCGCAACTAGACAAATACCAGAGACAATACTCAACAATCTCTTTTAAGCCAATCTATAATAGATTCGAAGAAAGAACCTACCTGAACGGCCTTTATCTATTTCAACACATTCCCCTTTCTTTGTTGACCTGACAAACTCTTCTTGCCTAGTATGCACTTCATCATCATTAACTGTATTAAAGGTTTCATTTTCAAGTATTGCATTTTTTTCAGCTGTATCCTTGTTCAGTATCGCTTGTTTGTTTTCACAAAAATATCCTGAATTTTGCGAAGAAGTGTCTGTTCTCACCAGCTGAGATTGTGTTGGTGTAAATATATCCCTGAATGTTAAAGCATCATCGATGGTTTTGTATGTGTCATTAGATGGTGTTAGAGTCTCTTTAATATTTATTAACAGTTGAGTAACAGTAATTTCTCCAGTATCATTATCCTGTGATACAGTATTGTTTTTACTGAGATCATTTTGCACTTGAAATGTCTCTGTTGTGCTTTCTTCATTTAAGAACACTGCTCTTTGAGAGAGATTTTCATCAGTTTTTTTGTCCAATTTATCTTGGCTAAAACATTCTAAAACAGATGGCATTTCTAAAGTATCCTGAGAAAACATAGAACTCTCTGCATTACAATTCATTATTTCGTCATCATTTATGTCTTTGAATTCATATGCTTTATTTATACTATTCAATTCAGCTATTCCTGATATATTTGGATTAGCATTTTCGTTTTGACTTTTCAATTCAGTCATACTGTTTGTAAAATGTCTTAAAGCTGAACCTGCAGTTACTTCACTTTTAGTGAATGCGGAAGTCAAAGGACTACAACAATCATCCATCATTGGTGTAAAACCAAGAGAAGCAGGAGAAGACTGAATATCATCAGACTGGCCCTTGTTTCCCACAGAATGAGATGATTCATGAACTGGTCCTTGACCTGACATTTCAATCATTTGCCCTTCATCCATCATACATGGCGTGAACTCTTGTGTATTATCAAACTGTAAACAAGCATCAGCTGTTGTTTCAGAGGTCTCACATTCAATTGAAGATGGCAACACCTGTTCTTCCATTGTTTCTTGGTCCTTGCTGTCAGGTTTGAATTCTTGGGTTGAGATTGTTGAGTTAAATTGATTCACAATTTTCATTCCATCATTGACAAGTCCCTGAAGCACTTTATTTGTATCTAGAGGCACAGCTATAAACATCTCCTCGTTATCACTGTTTGACTGTTGTGAAGTTTTCATTTCAATATCCGGTAAGTTCTTGAACAGCTGACTACCTCTTATACTGTTTGGACTACTATCCATATCAGAATTTGACTTAACTGTCACATTTTTACTGTTTATACTATACAGACCCATTTCAGCATTTGTATTCATTTTTGCATCAATATGATTTGTAAAATCTGTCTGTAAACTGGTCATATCAATAACATTCATTGGTTGCAGTATGGCACTTGGTCCAGACTGACTTGTCTGAAAATTATTTGATGTAAGATTCCTAGATCTATATGAATCTTTGTTAGATTTTTTTTCAATATGTTCATTGTTTCTTATAGAAGATGCTGCATAATAACCAGTTCCATCATCACTCTCGATTTTTATCAACTTTATGTTACTCTCACCTGCATCTCCGCTGAGCCTTTTTCTAACAGATGTAGAGTCTTCTGTACATCTATGAGGCACAGATTCATTCAACCTCTGAAACCTCATTTCACCGTCAATTCTTTTCCAATGTTGTTGTTCTGTGACTATAGTTTGCTCTATAGCAGATGACTGGCAGTCTGCACCAGACACATTATAACCAGCTGTTTTACAGTTGTTTGGACTAATAGTATCAATATTTGGTGTTTGCCAGGGTACAAGTCTTGGTACTACATTGATTTTATTAAACTTTGCTGGTAATACATGCTCTTCTGTCTCATATCCAGTATATTGCACTTTGTGGCTAAATTTCTTCATAGCAAACTTTTGAACTTTTTGTAATGAACTTAATGTCCTATTCTCAGTGCTTTTGTTTAAAGGTAACATCTTTGAAATTCTTTTGAGATTGTCATCAATATAAGTCCTACAAGATATGTTTCTTTTTGTAATATTAGAAGCTTTACCAGCATATTTTTTGTATATTGACAAGGAATCTTCATAGGAACACCTTGGTTGAGCTGGCGCAATTCTGATATTTTCTATAAGTGGATTTTCATAGAATGCAGATTCACAAGATGCCTGTTTGTTTGACTCATTAGATTTTGAGTTCAAAACAACCGTTTTTCCACATTTATTTTCAATCTTTTGTCTATTTTCATCCTTTACAGCATATGTAAAAGTTCTTTTCAATGTTTTATCACAGGTTTTTTTTGAACAACTATCATTGTCCAGTTTTCCAGAATCCAGAGAGGATGTACCATCCTCTTCAGATTTATCATCACAGGCTGAACCAGAACTTGTGCTACATGTAGAATCATTTGGCTGATGGCAGGTATTTAGTGCCTTCCATTGATCTAAGGGTATGCCCAGTGGTGTCTCTATATTGACACTAGTTCTCTTGACAACTCTCTTAGCCGTTTTAGATATCAATGCATCTCTCATATTTGATGGAGATATTTCTACAACACGTTTTGTTATATCATCCACAGCACTGTTGAACGGGGCAGGTTTATTATCTGTTGGAGAGTTACATATCTTCTCTCTCTTCATAAACTCATTTGTAACGTCAGTAATACACTGTAACAGTGTTTCCCAGTCTTTAAACTCTACAAGAGTCTTTGCAGGATCAAATGTTATATCGTACTCCATAAGGGAACATTTTACATTTATAATGAACATTGGATGTTTATCTAACTGTTTTCCTGGGCTTTTTCTCAAAACGTCTTTATCGTCGGGTAATACTGGGCTAACAGAAGATAAGTCAACCTTTTTCTTACATATGGTACTTTTCTGGATAATTTGGTTCATTATTTTATGAATTTTTGTTTTGAGGACAAGCCTGCCATTGATGTAAACAAATTGTATATCCTTCTTCGTGCTTCCTTCGCGACCAATAAATCCATCTATCAAGAATTGACTCTTCATTCCTTTGACTTCAACAAGAGCTTGCGCTTTACTTTGTCCAAAAAGTGACCCAAATGTTTTAAGAACACTTGAACATTTGTGTGTGTGTATGATCGTGACTCCATTTGCATCATTCCTAAGTCTGACTGACACATTAGGTTTTATTAGTGATAAGCCAGCAACTCTCTGTCTAATCTTCTCCAATTCCAGACTTTCATTTAGAGATTTCTGTCTGACAGGGAAATTCATAAACAGAGCATGAACAGTGACTGTTGTACCCACACTTGGTCTTGGAATAGCCGACTCTTTGATGGGTAAGGCTTTGCCATCTTGAAAAAGCTTACAGAGCGGTTTCGAACATGTCTTTGTTCTAGTCACAATCTCAAGAATGCCACAAGCATCTTTAATACTAGCCAGAGCTTCTCCACGATATCCGAAATAGGTCAGATCTTCTAAGTCAGATACTGTGTGACATTTACTGGTTGAGTATCTGAAAATAAACAATAATTCATTGTCTTTTTATGAATATTAATCCAATTTGAAATGTAAGACTAGCTGTTTGATTAAAAGCCAGTTTTCAATTCCATGATATTAACCAGATTTGATACAAAATTGAAAGCATTGCATGCAAAGGAGAAATGCCTAAATCTTTGCAATTTCTGCTTCTCTGTCAATGTTTTCTAAAGCTGCCTGCTGCAAAGGTGTAATAAGTTCTTTTTGGAAAGGGCTGAAGGCAAAGTATCCAGAAAGAAGTTTAATAAACCTCCACTGGGCACAACATCAGTCATGATTGACCAACCAATATAAATTGATATCAATGACAATGATTGGAAAGTTTCAAATCAACCTTCAAAATATCTAAGAATATGAAACTAGTATCTAAGATATTGAATCATTGATTTACCGTTTACCACATACAGACGATTTCTGACACCTATGCAGCAGACGACTTTTGAAAACATTGTGCATGCTTACCATGCTCTTAATGAGCAATGTTTTCAACTCTATTAAAAATTAAACTCTCATTAATCAAGTTTTTACAAATGGTTGACCTGAACTTTGCAAAGTCATCTGCTGTAGATTTATTGTATGTTGGAAAGTGTAAAACGTACACTAGTAACAGTAAACACTTTCCGTATACTATAGGCAGACCAATATTACTGCATGAGCAGCAAACAATTTAAAAAAAAATATTGTTGCAAAAGTAGAGGTTTTAAACTCAATTCTATAAAAGTACTTTAATTGATTTGTTTGTTTTCATGATGATTTATACCCCTTGAAACAATATTTCAGTTACATTGTGATGTTTCCTAGGTAAGTTACCATTTCTATCTGGTGATAACGGTCTTACAATATGTATGAGTATTTGGTGGAGTTTGACCTTAGCATACGTCTGTTGACCTTAACCCTTTCCCTCATATAGACGCTTTCTGATGCCTCTGCAGCAGACAGCTTTTTGAAAACATAGTAACAAAAGAAGAAATTGCACAAAACGTGCAATTTCGTCTTTTGTCACAATGTTTTCCACTTTTAGTCATAGGTTATCCATTCAATTATAGAGATTTTCCATTATTTGACAAAATATGTTCAAAGTCGTCTGCTGCATAATTGTTGTATGAGGGAAAGGGTTAAATAAATGTAATGTTCTGAAAACGTATTTGTAAGTTGTCATAAACCAGACGATTCCTGCGGTGTTATACATGTCCTCAACATTTTGGTATGACCAGGCAGAGGATCAAACCAACCAACTTCTAGACCAGAGGAAGACGCTCTACTACTACACCATCATTTTATTTATCGAGATTTTCCATATTTTAGCCTATAATTTTTCAATGTCATCTACTACATTTTAGTTTATGTGGCAAACAGTTTATTTAAAGGATTTTTAATGCTCTTTTAAGACTTAAAATTATTATTAACTGTTGACTGAAGAAAAGAATGGGTGATGACTACAGATAAAAACCTTATTTTTCATATTTTGGACACAATATAATCCATTTCGAGAAAAGAAGATATTGCTCATCATGAGTAATTTACCCACAATCTTTTGGGAAATTTATTTGCTGTTGATGAACCAAAAGAAGTCTATATTTTAGTGAAATGGTTAATTCACTTTCAAACATACAGGTGCATTTTGATTTCTTTGCAGTATGCGACTTTTGAAAAGATTGTAACAATTGAAGAAAACTCTCATACTGTGTGATTACTCCTTTTGCTAAAACAGTTCCACTTTATTCAATGATTATGATTATCCTGTAGCTGTAGGCTAAAGAAAAGATTGGGAGATGGAACTTATTTCCATTTTTTGGACACAATATACCGGTTATACCTTTAAATGATTTTGAGCAACGAAAACATTGCTCATCATGAGTAAATTTCCCTTTACCTACAATGTTTGGAAATTCAGTTACTGTTGATGAGCCAAAGGTAGTCTATATTTCAGAGAAATGGTTAATTCACTTTTAAACATACAGGCGCATTTTGACTTGTCTGCAGCTTTTGAAATGATTGTAACAAATGAAGAAACCTCTCATAATGTGTGATTTCTCCTTTTGTCACAATGTTTTCTACTCTGTTCAATAATTATACTTGCAGTCATAGAAATGTTCAATATATTTGCCGAGATGTTTTCAAAGTCGTTTGCTGTGGATTTTTTGTATGAGGTAAAGCGTTAAATTTCTTTATGAAAGAAACTTATTCCGAATGAACTATTAATTTCACCTGTTTCCAATTAAAGGGACCTGTTCTGCAGGTATACCATGTCCGTTATCTACCACTTGAACCTTAAAGCCTCCAACATCCACCCTCACTGCCACAGAAGTAGATCCTGCATCAAAGGCATTGAGCAGCAACTCCTCCACACATTGTGTAATACTGGTGATCGCTACACCCGACCGTAGATAGGACTTTACGTCATCTGAAAGTTGTCTTATCACTCCAGCCATTCAAACTCACTAAGTAAGATCTGAAAATGTTAATTAATATTAACCCTTTCCCTCATATAGACGCTTTCTGACGCCTCTGCAGCAGACAGCTTTTTGAAAACATAGTGACAAAAGAAGAAAATGCACAAAACGTGCAATTTCTCCTTTTGCCACAATGTTTTCCACTTTTAGTCATAGGTTATCCATTTATTTATAGAGATTTTCTATCTTTTGATAAAATATGTTCAAAGTCGTCTGCTGCAGAATTGTCGTATGAGGGAAAGGGTTAATAGAACAAAATTTCTTTTTAAAAAAATAAAGACCAACAATTCAGACATGTTTGTTTCCATATCTTTATCAAGGTAAACCCTTTCCCACACACAGCAAATTTGTAGCAGATGACTTTGAACATATATTTGGGAAAATGTCTCTAAATGCAAGAATAATCATTGAATAGAGTTGAAAACATTGTGGCAAAAGAAGAAACTGCTCATTTTGCTTCAATGTGTTAAATGGTGGTCTGCTGCAGAGGCAGAAGAAAGTGTCACTCTGTATGTGAAATAGGGTTAAATAGTTCATGCAGTAATAACTGATTAACCTGATATGATATTTTAAGGGTCATCTACTATGAGAACATTCAGGGAAAAAATATGTAACATTACATCTAGGAAATTAGAAATATGGTTTGGAAGAAGAGTTGAAAATATTGTTGGAAATGAAGAAATTGCCATCATATTGAGTAATTTATCCTTTTTCTACAATGTTTTTTAAAAACCGGCTGTATTAGGTAAAAGGAACTGTGGTATTTGAGTCATTTTGTGACTAATTTAAAACTTCCAAGAAAGATAGAAAATGAGACTACAGCTGTAAAATCATATCACTATCAGCTCTCTGGCAAGTGGGACAGTTGGACATTCCAATATCGAAACTAAACTGTTTGATTAATTGGTGCAGTGTTTTCTCCATCTCACCATTTATGAGGCATGTTTTTCATCAATTATAGAAACAATAAACCACACAGTCACTGGTGTATTAAGTTTGTCTTCTTATCACAATTTACTAAAAATGAAAGTTAATGATTACAACATGATGACTAGATCTTCAAATGGAACTCAACTATCAAATCAAGTGATAAGTTTGAATACAATTGTCTTATTGTCACCATCTTCCATTTTGACGAGTGAACTCGGACAGTGCACGATACACGTGTGTAACCCACAATGGAGAAAGTACCGTTGATTACGTACTAACCCCGATTAACAATTTTGTGAATATTATAGACTTCAAAGTGCATGAATATAATGAATTTTCAAATCATTCACCGGTTTCATATGCTATCAGAACAAAAACTATCACAAAAGGGGAGGTAATAAGATCTAAAGTGTCATATAAATGGAAAAAAGAATTCAAGGACCAGTTTTTAAACGATCTTAGTAAAGACATCGACATATTATACAATGTAGTAAACAGTGAAAACGGTATAGAAGAAAAGGTACAATCATTCACAGAATTCCTGATAGAGAGAGGAAATACCTATTTCAAGCAAGAAAAACGAATAAAAACCGCTTCGACATTCCATAGCGCGAGAAATAATGCACAAAAGGAATGGTTTTCGGTAGATTGTCGCGATAAAAGACGCTTATATCAGATAGCTGTAGAAGCTTATAATTGTGAGCACACAGAGGAGAACAGAAAAAACATGTTGATAACTTTAGAAGAAAGAGTATAAGTATTTTGCAAGAAAATGTAAACAAATGTTTAATACTAAAAGATGTAGAAAAATGAACACTTTAAGGAGAAAATCACCGAAAGAATTCTGGAAGTTATTTAACCTGAAAAAGACTAATACGTGTAACGATGAAAGCGTGAACTTAAAATCATTTTACGAACACTTCAAGAATCTGGCATCGTCCGTAGGTAGCACACAAAATGTAGACGTAGAAGAGTTCATGTCTACATTTTCGGAAAAAACGGAGGCCCCGACTTTTACTGAACACGACGTACGAATTTCCCAGGATGAGATTAGAAAAGCGGTGAAATTGCTTAGTACGGGGAAAAGTTGTGCAAACGATAACATTATCAATGAATACTTTAAAGAAAGTATTGACATATTAATCGAACCACTTGAAATACTTTTTAACACCATATTTAACAGTGGAACATTCCCAAAACAGTGGTCGGAAGGGATAATTATACCAATCATGAAAAAGAGGCCAGCAGACGACCCTAACAATTACCGTGGAATAACGTTAATCAGCTGTTTCGGAAAACTATTCACGACAATCATTAATGAACGGTTAAAAAAGTGGACTAAAGAAAACGAGGTTATAACGGACGCACAATTCGGATTTCAATCCGACCGCAGCACAACGGACGCGATATTTATTCTCCAAACATTAATAGAAAAATACATAAATCAGAGACAGAAATTATATTGTGCTTTTATCGACTTTCAAAAAGCTTTTGATAGTGTCTATCGGAACGGGCTATGGTATAAACTAGTGAAATCTGGCATAGATGGTAAATTACTTAGAATAATAAAATCAATGTACTCAGATGTTAAACTGCAAGTGAGACAATTCGACAATCTTTCAGAGTTTTTCAAGTGCGAAGTCGGTTTATTCCAAGGGGAGATAAGCTCCCCGATATTATTTTCCATGTTCCTAAATGACATCGAGTTAGAACTACAGTCAAGTCAAGACGGGTGTATTAACATAGATCAACTATCGATTTTACTCATTCTGTTTGCTGACGACTGTGTGCTAATGAGCGATACGGCGGATGGTTTACAATCACATCTAGATAACATGCTCATATACTGTGATAAATGGGGATTAACAGTTAATGTAGAAAAATCCAAAATAGTTGTCTTTAGAGGTGGCGGTATCCTCCCGAGAGGACTATCTTGGAGTCTCCAGGGAAATAAAATGGACATTGTCGAACAATTCTGTTATCTAGGATTTGTTTTATCTAGTAATGGGTCATTTATAAAATCTACAAACGCCATGTATACGAAAGCGATAAAATCGATGGGTGCATTGTGGTCTATGATTAATGACATTCAAATGCCAGTTGATATAATGTTTAATTTGTTTGATGCATATGTATTGCCTATACTTATGTACTCTAGCGACGTGTGGGGCTTTATTGCGGCAGAACATATAGAGAGACTTCATAGAAAATTTTGTAAATGGGTATTGAATGTCAAAAGTACCACGAATAATTATGCATTATACGGCGAAACAGGGAGATTGCCACTTGTGATTTTAAGGCATGGGAGAATCATTAAATACTGGCTTAAAATTGCGTCTCGCAAAATCGATAATTGCATTATAACTGGACTTTACTGTATGTTGTATAAACAGTGTGAAATAAAGCCCGAATTGGGTGACTAAAGTAAAAGCATTGTTAAACAGTCTTGGCTTTAGTGACGTGTGGCTTTTTCCTGATTCGGTTAATATTAAATCATTTATACCTGTATTAAATATACGGCTTAAGGATAATTACATTAGTGCATGGAGAGCCGGTATGAACTTGTGTTCATCTCTTAGCTTATTTAAACAGGTTAAAACTATATTTGAAATGTCCTTTTACTTGTTAAGAATTGTAAACGTAAAGCATAGAAATACTTTGTCAAAACTACGCTTATCGTCACATCATTTATATATAGAGACTGGGAGACACAGAGGCATTCCGAGATGTGATCGAATTTGTGAAATGTGTACAAATGAAGACATCGAAGACGAATACCATTTCGTTTTAATATGTGATAAATACGAGACATTAAGACACCAGTATATCCCTCGATACTACTATACGAGACCAAGCATGTATAAATTTATTGGGCTTATCCAATGTGAGAATGTTAAAACTTTAAATAACTTAGCAAAATATGTGATATGTGCCCAGAAAATTAGAACATAAAAACTCTTAAATCACCACTCTCGTATTAACTATAATACGTTGACGTTATAGTTGTTTGTGTTTGAGTGTGTGTTCGTAAGTGCGTGTATGCGTGTGTGCGTGAGTGCGTGAGTGCGTGCGAGCGTATTTGATATTTCTGCATTATTTTCCATTTTTGTTATTAATCACAACTCTGTATTGCATGCTCACACATGATAATATTATTTGTATGACGATTAGATATGTTATGCTAAAGTCTAATAAACTATTCTGTATTCTGTAAAAAAAATTCCATTTTGACAAAGCTGCCCAGAAATCAAACTAGTCAATATCTTGACCAAGTGAATGTTATAAGAATGTCCTGTCTTTCACTTGACAGCCTGTGAAAAAGAAGTGTAGGAAAAAGAAAAGAAAAAAATATGGCTCTCAAAAAACTGTGACAAAATTCTCATTTTAAAACCATTTCTATTAAAAAAAAATCTGCAGACAAAGAAGAGGGCGTTTCATATTACTGATGGTGCTAGTGCTAATGTTCTATTTGCTTAAGCCCCATTCTCACTGTCCCAGATTGGCGTCCCGGTATGTGATGGTTCAGGAGAAACCTTGTCAAACTGTGAAGAAGCAGCAGCACCGTAGAAGTTTGGATGATCCGTTATGAACCCTGTTGTTGCAGTTCTATTAGGCAGACTGTCACAGTTGTTTATAAATGTTAAATACAATGAGGCGACACCTAGAAAAATATCCAGAACTGGCGTGATCCGACACAATGCCGTATACGCCAGTGAAGGGCCTCAGCCGCTAAGGTCTCTACAGTGATAGTCTGTGGTAAAACTGGTAATCTTTACTTGCCCCAGTTTATATACTATTGGGGTCACTGGAGCACCACTGGCCCATGACCAGGGCTTTACAGGGTTGGACCTGCTGCCACCGACGCAACGTCGTAAAAGAACAGTGCCAAAACTGGCAACTAACCAGGGTAATCTAGGATCAAACAGGGACATCTGGCTTTTAAACCAGAGAGCACTGCGGGACAACAACGGGAATGTAAGAATGCAATAGATTTTTGTGGCAAAAATGTCAATGATCATCCAGCTTTTTCCCCCGAAAAATGCCGGTACCGGAACCGGGACAGTTAGAATGTTTTTTAGACTCGGAAGAATACTGCTGACAGATGATGGAGCTGACATTTCTTCTCCAAGACGTCTCCCATATTCCAATAGCGTCATAAAACTATAAAGTCAGAACAGAACGGTAAATCTAACTTTATTTCTGTCCATTGGTAACTGAAACTATAGATATGTTCCAAATATTCTTACCGCTTGCTATTTACAAATAGATTTGTATTTCAAATCGAGTTAATTTTTACTAAACGATGAAGCCCACAAGGTTTCCGTGTGTAAAATTAAATGTTATTTTGATAACAAAACGTTTTCACTGATTAGCAAATAGCTTTCCCTTGAAAACCCAAATAAAAATAAGACAAATCTATCGTCAGCATATTTTTTGCGAGTTTTGGTTTAGCGAAAACTCCATTTGTAAAACTAAAATAATTAAGCGAACGAACTACGGCTCTATCAGTTACAAGATTTTATTCTTCTTTTTTCTGACAAAACTAATTTTAGATCAAACTTCCTTTATATATACATTTTAACTGTGGATAGATAATAGTTATTATTTTATATGAAATTCATAACAATTATTTCATATCCAAATTGAACAAGCAGAATGCTATATTATTTCAAATTCACAAAGATTTTCAAAACGAACTAGTCTAATGTCACGTTACCACGGATATATGTAAACAATATGGCTGGTAAGATAAAATCCATTGTTTTCGTAAAACATTTATCCTACTTATGGGAAACACTGTTTTAGAATGATCTTGATCTAAATTGGATATTTATTCTTATTAAAATTACTTAGTACGAAGTTAAGTCAGTTATCGTTAATAGGATGTGTTTTGATTGGGAAAAGGAATTTGAGGCCGTTTTCGAGAATTACCAAAATCTATAAGTATGCTGGTAGATCACTTATTTCTCTGTTTTGTTGAATGACTTATTGAAAATGAATCGGGACTAAAGGCTATACATGTTAGTGTGAACGTTTCAAACTCTTACTTGTCAGGGTTTTCTGTAACTTATAGATAAAAACGAAAAATGTAAACATGAATGATATGTTTTTATTATAAATTCAGACATGGAGATTTATTGTTCATTTGTTGTACTAAAAAAACAGATGATGAAATGATGATGCTGAGTAAGGAGCTATGCAGGTTATTTATAGGTAGCTTGAAAGACATGCCCAGAGTACTTGGAGGGAATTCCTATCATCATATGGCCCAATATTTTGTTTATATTGGTATTCTCTGACTGAAAAGAGACCCAAATTTGTCTAAGGGATGCACATGGGCAAAATTAAAGGGAAGGATTATTTTACTTTTGCTAATTTCTTGCACATGTATACAGTATTCAGGGCCTGCTCTGGGTTGAATTTTTCTTTCGCCACATTGAAATAAAGTTCGCCACTTTTAAATTTTAGGAGCCACTTTTAATTTTTAGGTGCCATTCATTTTCGCCAATCTCATCAATGGGTCCAATAATTGTTTGTACTCGCCCATAATTAAATAGATTTTTCCCAATCAAAAATGACAAACTTACATTGTCATTAAATCATGAAAGGCCTACGTTGATCGTCGAAACTTGCTTCAAAAAGCGTGTTGATATATTTAATGCATCTATAATTGCCAATTATTGCCAATTATCATATGTACGGCCTTTAATGTATCAATATCGCTCAGAGTTGTTGGTCAGTCGGATTAAAAGGCTGAATTAACACTTCACAACAATAACACAGGTGTGAAATACACAAGCTGTCAAAATGATAAAAACAGGTGTCGTAAAAATGTCGTAAAGTGGTCACTGGTTCCCGACATTGAATCAAATGGCAGTGCATTATCTTAGATTAACGGAAACAGTCACTGTATGTCGTAAACTGATATCCAAAACATGTAAATGTTGATGATAAAAACCTTTCGCCACTTACATTCGCCACTCATGAAATAACTTCGCCACTTTAAAATAATCTTCGCATTTGGCGAAAGTGGCGAACGACAGCGCGGGCCCTGAGTATTAAGTTCTCTGACATGTTGTTAAACACAATATGAGTATAGGTGCTACCTATTTCAGGTAAACATTTATTAACTTTTGTGATTGGTAAATAAATCTCTGTGAACTGCAGTTAGTCCCTTGCTTGCAGCACGATCAGTTATTTACCAGTCCTACCGACCTAAGCAAAGAAAATATAAAATCATCATCAGGTTAAGCATATATTTATCTTTAAAATTTTAGATTTTAAATCCATGAAATTATGAAGACAGGTACAACAAATAATCAACTTGCCCTACATAAAGTACTTCAAATGAAACGATTCCATAATTTACGGAACTACATTTGTGATGAGTCAAACTATCCTTTCCATCATTTCTGTCATTTTCCGTTTGGTTATTTATTCATCATTTGCGTTACGCTAATAGAATGATGTCATATTACAGGAATTTGGATTTGTAATATCCGGAAAGTCAGAAAACCCTTATGAGTTTTTATTTGAACTCGTTTTAGAAATAGACACCGAGTGTTATTAAACGCAAATTATCTCACATAAAATTACTTGTGCTCGTTCCTTTATCGAGAAGCAGCCAGTTGCTTGGGAAGATTGTTGTGTGGAGTACTGGTGTGAGAAAACCAGGAAACACATGAGTAGGTGAACTGGCCGCCGTGATATGACTGAGAAATTGTTAAAAAGTCGTTAAACCCCAATCAATCAATCAATCCTTTTTCGAGTATGTATTATCATATTGAATTATTTCCTCGAGAAACGAACGAGTATAATTTATGTTACCCAGATTAAATTTTAATATTTCAAATGATAGTAAACTAAAAGGCAGAATTGTCATACTTCCAGCATGACTTTTCAATTGAAGGATCATTAAATTCAGATTATTCTAGACTAGAATCCCCTGAATCATTGGGCAACAACTAGCGATTTTAACCGTTTTTATCTGCTATTTATCTTTGTGATGCTTGCTTCACAGCAATCTGTACATAGTTCATAATATTGCCCTGGAGCTCCAGAGTGAGCTCTGCATATTACTCAGTAGAAGAAGAAGACACTTAAGGACGTCAATGAGGGAATTCTTTTCAAAATTGTCAGTTTAAATACATGTTTGATTTTCCACAGCGATGTTCATATCACTTCTGTTCCATTCAATATTCCAAAGGGTGGTTTTCTTGATCTCCTACTCCTTTTTGACCCTAAGTTTTGAAAGTAAATGACCTACCTAATGCAAACAATATTCAACAATCAGATTTTTAGCTCCACTGGCTGAAAGCTATAATGAAAACTTAAAAAATCTTTTTCTCCGAAAGTGTTCAGCCGATTTTAAAATAAATTTGTAGAAATGTTCATTGGGTGAACCTCTATTAGATTCTTTCCAGCCATGTTGATTGGTTGAAAAATATGGCCGCCAGGGATGGGGCTATTTTGCCTTATATGGCTATAGTGAAAACTTAAAATATCCTCTCCTCCGAAAGTGCCAGGCCGATTTTCAAATAACATTCCTTGGGTACTCTACAAGATTCCTTTATAAGCCATGGTGGTTGGTAAAAATCATGGCCACCAGGGGGCAGGGCTGTTTGGAGGTTTGATTTATTGCCTTATGGCCGTGGAGCGATACTGGCCCTCTTGGGCCTCTTGTTTTCAATGATATGTATAAATTTACATTTGCATACAGTATTTTATTCTCTTCTAAACTGCATGGGAAGAAACATTTTGAATCAAAAACCATTCTTTCATGTTTCCAATTACATTTTTCTGTGCAGATCTATGTTTTATCTAACAATAACATATCCGGGAAAAGGTTAATTAAATATAATCCTTTCCAACATACAACAATTCTGCAGCAGACGACTTTGAACGTATTTTGTCAAAACATAGAAAATCTCCATAATTGAATGGATAACCTATGACAAAAAGTGGAATACATTGTGGCAAAAGGAGAAAAGGTTAACCCTTTCCAACATAGTTACGTACAACAAATTAACATCAGACAACTTGAAAAAAATTCTAGTAGAAAGTGTTGAAAATGTCCATCGACTCTTCCTACATGCAACAAATCTGCAGCAGACAAGTTAAAAGCATCTTGGCAAAGATCTATAAATAAAAGTATAGCTATTGAACAGAGACGAAAACATCGTGACAAAATATTACAATTTTTTTTAAAAAAATCATCTGCTACAGATGCGTCTGTATGTGTGAAAGGGTTAATAAATGAAAGTTAAATCAATGAATAGCGTTTAAAACATTGTGGGCAAAGGAGATATTGCTCATTAATATGAGCTATTTCTTCTTTTGCAATAATGTTTGCAAAAGCCATTTGCTGCAGATGTGTCAAAATGAGTCTGCGTTATTATCATTCATAAAAATAAATATACTGTAGTTGAAATATTGTGGCAAAAGGAGAAATTACTCATTATGACAATGTGTTAAAAAGTTGTGTGCTGCAATTTCGTGTGAAAGTGAGAAAGAGTCAATTACTAGTAAACAAAAAATTGTATAGACTGTCTGTATACTGCTGTGCAATTTGTATAGACTGTCTGTATACTGCTGTGCAATTTGTATAGACCGTCTGTATACTGATGTGCAAAGATTCCTTAACAATTTCCCACATGTAATTTTACTTAATAATATGTTTATAGAGGTTTTTCATATGTTTTCAAAGTTTTATGCATCAATTTTGTCATATAAAGGAAAAGGTTTAACAGGTAGCTGTCAACTACTTTTTCAGTTTGTTTTTTGAGGATTGTTTAAACCTTTCCCTCATATAGATGCTTTCTGATGCCTCTGCAGCAGACGTCTTTTTGAAAACATAGTGACAAAAGAAGAAATTGCTCAAAACAAGCAATTTCTCCTTTTGCCACAATGTTTTCCACTTTTAGTAATAGGTTATCCATTTTCTATTTTTTGACAAAATATGTTCAAAGTTGTCCGCTGCAGAATTTTTTCGTATGAGGGAAAGGGTTATATAACAGGAGAAGCTTAACCCTTTCCTTTATACAGCATAGATCTACTGCAGACAACTTTGTTAGCAATTTATACAGAAATAGGTGATATCACTCTAAACAAAAGCATGATTATTGAATTAAATTATAAACATTGAGTCAAAAAAAGAAATGCTTCATCAAGAGCAAGCTTTTCCATTACCACACTGTTTTCAGCTACAGGTGTGTCAACATGCTTCTGCAAGTCAGGGACAGGATGAGTATACAATAGAATGTGAATTCACTCAGGAAAATAGTCATCTCATTCTGTTATGTACAGTCAGTTGCTTTTGCTGCATGTTGCTGAGTGAAAAGTACAATCAATGGAATCATAAATCAATATTTTATAATGTTTTCTCTTGTTCATGGTGGAGTGCCCTTGTGCAAGGCACGTTTTCTAGCCAAGTACTGGTTTGTATATCCAATAATCATGAAGAAGTGAACTGTTGCCATGATATAACTGAAATAATGTTGAAAACGGCATAAACACCCTATACAACTTGTTTATGAAACTGAAAAAGATGTCATACCTAGATACAACATAGAAGTGCAAATGTATAATGTTGGTTATTATCTGATAAAGGGCGTTTTTCCATCATGCAAAAGCTACTTTGAAAAGAACCACTGAGCTAGCTTATTCTTCCATTCATCTAACCCCTATCACAGACATTTCTGCTTCAGACATCTGTCGAATATTATTGTAAGGAATTTCTAAAAATAAGCATTTTTTTTATTTTTCTAAAATGTTTTCAACTCTGTATCAAATATATATATATAAGCATATATCATAAACTACAACTTAAACATTAGATAATTTCATAGCAGACATCTTTGGATGGTCTTGGTCGATATAGTTTGAAGTTGATTTTAACTCTTGTCCTCATAGACAAGCTGAATTGTGTTGGGCTAATCAATAAAGTGATGAACAAATGATATCTTAATTTCAAAGGTTTTACTCAGCCATGAAGCTTTTATTGATTTTAAGATATTCTTGTTTACCAAGATGCATTGCAATGATAAATGTCAATAACCATTCAAGGCGTGTCGAGACATCGATACATAAAATATAAAATCCTCGTTATTGGAAAATCTTGATAAGTAATGATAGGTTATGTATTTGCGAAGTTTACAACTGGACCTATAGTTTGATTTGTACATTTTGGTAAGCATTTTAAGCTATTGATATCTAACAATATAATTATATGAGGCACGTCTAGCAGCAATTTGGCTTTTTAGCTCGCCAGTACAAAGTACAGGAGAGCTTATGTGTTACCCCCGGCGTCGGCACCGTCGGCACCGTCGGCGTCGGCGGTGGCGTAGACACCTAGGTTTAAGGTTTGTGTTTAAGGTTTTCATTTGGGTTTTAAGGGTTTATACCTTTAGGAACCATTTGTCATCCATCTACGCACACCACTACACCCGTCCTGACCCTGGGTGAAGGTCAAGATAATTTCTACTTGGTTCTACTTGGTTCAGTTACAAGGTTTAAGGTTTGCGTTTAACGTTTAACATATCACTCTGCATTCACTATTATGACATTGATTGCTTTTATATTTAGTTTATACATTTAGGAACTATTGGTCATCCATCTACGCACACCACTACACCCGTTCTGACCCTGGGTCAAGGTCAAGGTCATTTCTACTTGGTTCAGTTACAAGGTTTAAGGTTTGCGTTTAACGTTTAACATATCACTCTGCAGTCACTATTATGACATTGATTGCTTTCATATTTAGTTTATACATTTAGGAACTATTGGTCATCCATCTGCGCACACCACTACACCCGTCCTGCACCTGGGTCAAGGTCAAGGTCATTTCTACTTGGTTCAGTTACAAGGTTTAAGGTTTGCGTTTAACGTTTAACATATCACTCTGCATTCACTATTATGACATTGATTGCTTTCATATTTAGTTTATACATTTAGGAACTATTGGTCCATCTACGCACCCCACTACACCCGTCCTGACCCTGGGTCAAGGTCAAGTTATATCAGAGTTATTGCCCCTTTTCTGTCAAAAAATCTAACTTTTTCGTCACGTTTTCAAATAACTTTTTTTCTACTCAAAGGATTAGATTGAAACTTCTGACAAATGTTTATATCAATGTGTGTGATTGGTTCACAAAAGGGAGATAATCCAAATAATTTTTATATCAGAGTTATTGCCCCTTTTCTGTCAAAAAATTAAATTTTCAAATAACTTTTTTTCTACCCGAAGGATTGGATTGAAACTTCTGACAAATGTTACTTTTTTTTTTATTCGACGTCTGTCTGTCTATTTTTTTTTTTATCCAGCGTCTGTCTGTCTGTCTGTCCGTTACACTTTTTTCGTCACGTTTTCAAATAACTTTTGTTCTACTCAAAGGATTAGATTGAAACTTCTGACAAATGTTTTTATCAATGTGTGTGATGGGTTCACAAAAGGGCGATAATCCAAATAATTTTATATCAGAGTTATTGCCCCTTTTCTGTCAAAAATTTAAATTTTCAAATAACTTTTTTTCTACTCAAAGGATTGGATTGAAACTTCTGACAAATGTTTATATCAATGTGTATGATGGGTTCACAAAAAGGGGGATAATCCAAATATTTTTATATCGGAGTTATTGGCCCTTTTCTGTCAAAAATTTAATCTACTCAAAGGATTGGATTGAAACTTCTGACAAATGTTTATATCAATGTGTATGATGGGTTCACAAAAGGGGGATAATCCAAATATTTTTATATCAGTTATTGCCCCTTTTCTGTCAAATATTCAAATTACTTTTTTTCTGCTCAAAGGATTGGATTGAAACTTCTGACAAATGTTTATATCAATTTTTGAACTTGAACTTAGAATTTTTGTCAAAAGTATTGAAAAGGTGTATTATCTTGCAATAGGTGATACTGTGCGACTTTACCTAATTCTTTAACTGTTCTGAAGTAGGCCCTGATATACGATGGCCCTGATAGGCGAGCTATATTGTCCTCCGACAACTCTTGTTTATCACCTCTTCATTCTCACATTGGTGACCATGTCCACTTTTCCCATATATAGACACATATTGACACCTTTGTAGGAGACTGATGACTTTTGAAAGATTTATGACAAAAGGGGAAAATTGGTCATACATGTAGTAAGAAATATCTCCTTTTGTAAAAATGTTTTCAACTTTATTCAATAATAAATTTGCTGTATATGGGAAAGGGTTAATCTAATGGAGTTACACAATGAAGCATATATAAAATAGATACAAAATTTGTTACAACGTTTTGTTTTTGTCACTTTACCAGCCATAACTGACCGGAGACAATACAATGTATTATACACTCATAACTTGATATCAAACACAAAACAGTTGTACTTGTTTATTTTTCTGACGGCTTGACAGTTTGTGTAATGTGCTAATTGAATACTTCTTATAAGCTTCAGAATTCATTTAAACCAAATTACATGTAATGAAAGGTCAGTTTGTATCTTTTAGAGAAACTTTGATGTCTTACACCACTTTGATGTCTTACACCAGCCAGAAATGATATGCATACATGGGTGTAACTAGGTGAAAATCAAGTATAAACACAGGTGAGGTAGGGGGTCCGGGCATAATCTGTAGGGAAAGATTTGAAATTCTACACTGCATATTCCTTTTTTGTTGTGATAAATAAAATAATTGGAATAAATTGCAAGTTTCTTTGTTAGTTATTGACCAACATGATTTGCAGATTTAAATAGAGTGGTTTTAAGTTTGTAATACCAATAATCGTATATTTTCATTCAAGACAATTAATCACTTTCACATTTTTTTAAATGATTTCTAAACAGCATATTACATAATACATTCTTAGTTCGACTATTAGAAGAATATATGAGAGCTATGATACTACTCACCGTGGTGGAGAGGCATGCATCACACATTGGTTAAGGTTTTGCATGCAAGTACTTATATAATACATGTATTGTATTTAAACTTTCTACAACCCTACCAAACTATCATACCTATGTAGATTATCAAGTTAGATAACTCTATCCTGCATATTATCCAAGTTATGGCCCCTTTTTAGCTCGACTATTCGAAGAATATGAGAGCTATACTACTCACCCTGGCGTCGGCGTCGGCGTCCACGTCACACTTTGGTTAAGGTTTTGCATGCAAGTTCTAAAATACTACATGTATTGCATTGAAACTTTCTACAACCCTACCAAACTATCACACCAATGTAGATTATCAAGTTAGATAACTCTGTCCTGCATTTTATGCAAGTTATGGCCCTTTTTTACTTAGAAATTCTGGTTAAAGTTTTGCGTGCAACTAAAGTAAGAGTCCATATCTCAGTATTTACTTGATGCATTGCATTGAAACTTTCTACAACCCTACCCAACTATCCCACCTGTGTAGATTATCAAGTAAGATAACTCTATCCTGCATTTTATGCAAGTTATGGCCCTTTATTTACTTAGAAATTCTGGTTAAAGTTTTGCGTGCAACTAAATTAAGAGTCCATATCTCAGTATATACTTGATGCATTGCATTGAACCTTTCTACAACCCTACCCAACTATCACACCTATGTAGATTATCAAGTAAGATAACTCTATCCTGCATTTTATGCAAGTTATGGTACTTTTTTTACTTAGAAATTCTGGTTAAAGTTTTGCATGCAACTAAATTAAGAGTTTATATCTCAGTATTTACTTGATGCATTGCATTGCAACTTTCTACAACCTTACCCAACTATTACACCTGTGTAGATTATCAAGTATGATAACTCTATTCTGCATTTTATGCAAGTTATGGCCCTTTTTTTACTTAGAAATTCTGGTTAAAGTTTTGCGTGCAACTAAATTAAGAGTTCACGTCTCAGTAAATGCTTGATGCATTGCATTGAAACTTTCTACAACCCTACCCAACTATCACACCTGTGTAGATTATCAAGTATGATAACTCTATCCTGCATTTTATGCAAGTTATGGCCTTTTTGGACTTATAAATTCTGGTTAAAGTTTTGCATGCAACTACATAAAGAGACCATCTCTTAGTAACTACTTGATGCATTGCATTGAAACTTTATACAGCACTTACCAACCATCACATCTAATCATCTATGTAAACAATCAAGTATGATTACTCTATCCAGCATTTTATGCAAGTTATGGACCTTTTTGGACTTAAAGTTTTGCAACTACATTTAGAGTGTAATCTCAGTTACAACTTGAAAAATTGTATTGAAACTTTATACAACCTTTCCCAATTGCACAACTATAAACACAACCAATTATGATAACTCTATCCTGTATATGGTACAAATTGTTGCCCTTTTTTTAACTTAGAAATTATGGTTAAAGGTTTGCGTGAAACTTACATTAAGAGTCCATATCTGAGTAACTACTTGATGCATTCCATTGAAAGGTTATACAACCCTTTCTAACCATCACACCTATGAAAATAATCATGTTAAATAACACTATCCTGCATATAATGCAAATTATCACCCACTAAGAAATTGTGGTTAATGTTTTGCATGCAACTACATTAGAGTCTATTATCTCAGTAACTTAAATAAGCGGTGGAATAGTCGAGCACGCTGTCCTCCGACAGCTCTTGTTTACTTAGAAATTCTGGTGAAAATTTGCGTTCAACTAAATTAAGAGTCCATATCTCAGTATTTACTTGATGCATTGCATTGAAACTTTATACAACCCTATCCAACTTTCACACCTACGATTATTAAGTTAGATAACTCTATCTTGCATTTAATGCAAATTATGGCCTTTTTTAATTAGAAATTCTGGTTAAAGTTTTGCGTGCAACTAAATTAAGAGTCCACATCTCAGTATTTACTTGATGCATTACATTGAAACTTTTACAATGCTTCCCAACTACCACATCTATAGAAATAACCAAGTTTGATAACTCTTTCCTTCACTTAATGCAAATTATGGCCCTTTTTTACCAAGAAATTTGGTTAAAGGTTTGCATGCAACTACATTAAGAATCCATATCTCAGTATTTACTTGATGCATTTCTTTGAAACTTTACACAACCCTTCCCAACTATCACACCTTTGTTGATTTTTAAGTTAAATTACTCTATCCTGCATTTAATGCAAGTTATGGCCCTTTTTAGACATACAAATTCTGGTTAAAGTTTTTCTTGCAACTTCATTAAGAGACCATATCTTAGTAACTACTTGATGAATTGCATTGAAACTTTATACAGCCCTATCTGTAGACTTTCATCAAACCTATGTAAACAATAAACTACGATATCTCTATCCAGCATATAATGCAAATTATGGCTCTTTTTTTTTACTAAGAAATTCTGGTTAAAGTTTTGCGTGCAACTACATTAAGAGTCCATATCTCACTTACTACTTGAAGCATTGTATTGAAACTTAATCAAACCCTTCCCAATTTCACAACTATATACACAACCAAGTAAGATAACTCTATCATGCATATGATGCAAATTATTGCGCTTTTTTAACTTAGAAATTAGAACTACTTAATGCATTCCATTGAAACGTTATACAACCCTTTCCAACTGACACAAAGATAAGGTTACAAAGAAAAGGTTTAAAAATGAAAAATATTGCAATTCGTTAATTTTGAAAATATTTTTCAAATCAATGTATAAGAATAATTGAATGTCCGATCACAACATTTTGTAAATATTTCATGTATATTGGTATGATATGTATATTGAAACATAAATTCTCTGGTGACCTATAGATCAATGGGGCCTGGCCGGGTGTACTTTATAAAATAAAATATTGTTCATTTTGAATGAACATATATCGTAAATTGTTAACACATGTCACAATAATGAATAATTTACTTACTTACTTATATAAAACATGCCTGGATATGTGAGTAAAAAAAAGCAAGATTAAAAAACATGGAAGAAAGAGAATAGCAATTTACCATTTAAGCGATCAAACAAATAGCCAATTAGTAAAATCAGGAACTGATGGCACCCTATTTCTTTGTATATAACCATAAGGGTGACTCATTCTAAATGAAAAGTGTGCATCTATTGCATGAAAAAAATTGCTTTTAACCCTTTCCCTCATATAGATGCTTTCTGACACCTCTGCAGCAGACAGCTTTTTGAAAACATAGTGACAAAATAAGAAATTGCACAAAACGTGCAATTTCTCCTTTTGCCACAATGTTTTCCACTTTTTGTCATAGGTTATCCATTCAATTATAGAGATTTTCCATTTTTTGACAAAATATGTTCAAAGTTTCAAGAAGCATTGTGGTAAAAGGCTAGCAAGTTCTCCATTTACCACAATGTTTTCCCATCCTATCCCAGTGTATTATCATTATGCCTTCTTATTTAAAACTTTTAGAATATTAAGTGTAGTCCTGAAATGCTTTCACTGCAGAGGAATCTCGCTTTAACCCTTTCCCACATACAACAAATCTGCAGCAGATGACTTCTCGGCAAAAAACACGGCAAATCTCTACAAATGAAGGTTATTAAAAGAAGTTGAAAACATTGTGGCAAATGGAGAAATTGATCGTTTTCAAAAAGCTGTCTGCTGAAGAGGCGTCAAAATGTGTCTATATGAGGGCAGAGACATGTTTATATATGTCTCTGATGAGGGTAAGGGTTATAACTTTTCTCTTTCTCACATGCTGAATTTTGCTGATGCATATTAAATTGTCTGTAGTAGACAATCAACTGTGTGGCAAAACAAGAAATTGCTGCTTATGAGCAATATCTCCGTTTGCTACAATGTTTAAAATCCTATTCAATTGCATTATACAGATTTTCCATATATAATGTATGTACAAATGTTAAATGTCTGGCAATGTTTCTGATAACAGACTTCATGCCCTGTATATCACCTTAGTTATAATCTAAGGCCCCATCAATTACATGTACATATTTACTAATTGGAACTGTCGCAACACAGGTAAACCAACCATGGAACATTCTGTAATACATAACAATTAACCCTTTCACACATACAATGAATTTGCAACTGATGACTGGAAACTCTCCATAAAGAAAAGTGCATTTCAAAAATATAAAAAAGCTGTAAACAATTCTGGCAAAAGAAACAATTGTTTGTCATGAGCAATTCTCATTTTCTCACAGTGTTTTCAAAAGTTGTCTGCTGCAGGCTTATCAAAATGCATCTGCATGTGTGGAAGAGATGATGATAAGATTTCATATTGTTTTGGGATTAATAATTATATTATACTGTTTGACTGCTGGAACTGGTTTCGAGAAGCACAACCTCACTGTTTGAGAAGGCTTTGTACTGTTTGGTGCTGGAACTGGTTCTGAGAAGCACAACCTCACTGTTTGAGAAGGCTCTGTACTGTTTGGTGCTGGAACTGGTTCTGAGAAGCACAACCTCACTGTTTGAGAAGGCTCTGCACGTACTGTTTGGTGCTGGAACTGGTTCTGAGAAGCACAACCTCACTGTTTGAGAAGGCTCTGTACTGTTTGGTGCTGGAACTGGTTCTGAAAAGCACACCATCACTGTTTGAGAAGGCTCTGTACTGTTTGGTGCTGGAACTGGTTCTGAGAAGCACATCCTCACTGTTTGAGAAGGCTCTGTACTGTTTGGTGCTGGAACTGGTTCTGAGAAGCACAACATCACTGTTTGAGAAGGCTCTGCATGTACTGTTTGGTGCTGGAACTGGTTCTGAGAAGCACAACCTCACTGTTTGAGAAGGCTCTGTACTGTTTGGTGCTGGAACTGGTTCTGAAAAGCACACCATCACTGTTTGAGAAGGCTCTGTACTGTTTGGTGCTGGAACTGGTTCTGAGAAGCACATCCTCACTGTTTGAGAAGGCTCTGTACTGTTTGGTGCTGGAACTGGTTTTGAGAAGCATATCCTCACTGTTTGAGAAGGCTCTGTACTGTTTGGTGCTGGAACTGGTTCTGAGAAGCACAACCTCACTGTTTGAGAAGGCTCTGTACTGTTTGGTGCTGGAACTGGTTCTGAGAAGCACAACCTCACTGTTTGAGAAGGCTCTGTACTGTTTGGTGCTGGAACTGGTTCTGAGAAGCACAATCTCACTGTTTGAGAAGGCTCTGCATGTACTGTTTGGTGCTGGAACTAGTTCTGAGAAGCACAACCTCACTGTTTGAGAAGGCTCTGTACTGTTTGGTGCTGGAACTGGTTCTGAGAAGCACATCCTCACTGTTTGAGAAGGCTCTTTACTGTTTGGTGCTGGAACTGGTTTTGAGAAGCACATCCTCACTGTTTGAGAAGGCCCTGTACTTTTTGGTGCTGGAACTGGTTCTGAGAAGCACAGTCATCCTCACGGTTTAAGAAGGCTCTGCATGTACTGTTTGGTGCTGGAACTGGTTCTGAGAAGCACAACCTCACTGTTTGAGAAGGCTCTGTACTGTTTGGTGCTGGAACTGGTTCTGAGAAGCAAAACCTCACTGTTTGAGAAGGCTCTGTACTGTTTGGTGCTGGAACTGGTTCTGAGAAGCACATCCTCACTGTTTGAGAAGGCTCTACATGTACTGTTTGGTGCTGGAACTGGTTCTGAGAAGCACAACCTCACTGTTTGAGAAGGCATCTGTACTGTTTGGTGCTGGAACTGGTTCTGAGAAGCACATCCTCACTGTTTGAGAAGGCTTTGTACTGTTTGGTGCTGGAACTGGTTCTGAGAAGCACAACCTCCCTGTTTGACAAGGCTCTGTACTGTTTGGTGCTGGAACTGGTTCTGAGAAGCACATCCTCACTGTTTGAGCAGGCTCTGCACGTACTGTTTGGTGCTGGAACTGGTTCTGAGAAGCACATCCTCACTGTTTAAGAAGGCTCTGTACTGTTTTACTGCTGGAACTGATTTTGAGAAGCACAACCTCACTGTTTGAGAAGGCTCTGTACTGTTTTACTGCTGGAACTGGTTTTGAGAAGCACATCCTCACTGTTTAAGAAGGCTCTGTACTGTTTTACTGCTGGAACTGGTTTTGAGAAGCACAACCTCACTGTTTGACCAGGCTCTGCATGTACTGTTTGGTACTCAATGCAACATGTTTAGCTTCATATTTCTAACATTGGCTATAGACTCTTCCGAATACAAAGCTAGAAAAGTAATTTGTGAAAAAATCTTTAGAAACTTCTGAACTCTTTCAGCACTTAATTTGAGGTTTTTGCAAACAATACAGATCCTAGTGAGACAGCGTGTGACGAGCTGTCTCACCTAGTTACAGCATTTTTTGCCTTTAACCCTTTCCCTTATATAGATGCTTTCTGATGCCTCTGCAGCAGACGGCTTTGTGAAAACATGGTGACAAATGAAGAAATTGCTCAGAACGAGCAATTTCTCCTTTTGTCACCATGTTTTCAACTCTATTCAATTATTGTTCTTTCATTTAAAGGGACTTTCTGTGCTTTTGCCTAGATGTTTCTAAAGTCGTCTGCTGCAGATTTGTTGTATGTGGGAAAGGGTTAAGTTATCAAAATATTCCAAAACTCTAACAATGTGAAAAATGGAGTCACCTGGTTTTGAACATGGAAGAGTCTACTAGATAATTCTGCTTTGAAAGAGTTAAATACATTGAGCAGCAAACAATGCGTGGGTGGATAAAATGAAAACCTTCGTAAATTGTGTTGTTATATACTATCCATCTGTTTGCCTTTGTGCAGTGGTCCCTGAACTCCCAAAGGCGGATTTTCCCATGTCTTTGCCCAATTAATAATAGATGAAGTCCTATTGATCTGGATATACTTCAAAGAGATATCCTTGATCCTTGATCCATTATGAAACAGAAGCTGAAATAGACATAGATGTATAAAAGTTCATACAACAATTCTGCAGCAGACGCCTTTTAAAATCTCTGTTAATGAAAGTGCAATTATTGAAAAGAGTGAGCAATTTCTCCATTTGTCCGGTGATTTTCAAAAGACGTATGCTGCAGATGCATTATAATGTGTCTGTATGTGGGAAAGGGTTAAACCTGAATGCTACAGGTATTCTAACACATTTTCACTTACAACAAATCCACAGCAGATGACATCGAAATCATCCATGCAAATTTCTCTCGATTGATTGTGAATTGTATATTATATTATACAATCAAAGAAAATGTATGTCATATCTCATAACCAATGTTATGTTTTGATAAAAGTAGCCTTTTCATGATGCTGTCATGATGTGAATTTGTATTGTGAATGTAAGTGGTGGCATAGTATATAATTATGAAGCTTATCCTATCATTCACTGACAACTGATAACATGGGAATTATGATTTTTCTCATCCCTGTATATTTCTATTAACCCTTTCCCACTTGTAGACACATTTGTACACATCTGCTGCTGACTACTTTTGAAAACATTGTGGCAAAAGAAGAAATTGTTCAAAACAAGCAATTTCTCCTTTTTCCACACTGTGTTCAACTCTTTTAAATAGAGTAATTAAAACTCTCATTTATTGAGATTGTTCATGTTTTTGTCAATAAAATTTGAAAGTCGTCTGCTGCAGATTGTTGTATGTGGCAAAGGGTTAATCTTCGTAGTGTATGACATAGTAATATATTATCATACCAGTTATAAATACTGTTAATTATACATTTTATATATCTTTCTGCAAAAAGTATACTTACTGAAACATGGAATATGGATAATCTGAAAACTGTTTTAATCTGTGTGGTGACACCATTCAGCAGCCTATCCTAATGTGGCAGTTGGTGAATTCTGATCTTGATTGGCTCCATTGGCTTTATCATTTGTGTGAATTTTAGCAGGGATGTTATGTTCAATGTAAAATTACTAATAAGGATTAAAAGGTGGAAAATTCTAAACCATGGGAAATTTAAATATTAACCCAATTCCCAATACATGACCTGTACAGACTCATGCTGACACCTTTGCAGCAGACAACTTTAGAAAATGTAGTGGCTAAAAGAAACATTGCTCATAATGAGCATTTATACTTTTGCAACAATGTTTTAAATTCAATTCAATAACTGTTCTTTCATTTATAAAGAGTTTCCATATTTTGTACAAAATGTTTTCAATGTCGCCTGCTGCAGATTTGTTGTATGAGGGATCTAGGTTGATGAGACCAACTAAACACATGTGGGAAGGATAAGAGCTTAATTGATCTGCTTTTAAACTCCTAATGAAAAATCACAAGAAAAAGTTTTAACAATGTGCTTAAAACGGCTCTGATATCCAAAAAGATATTTTAGTGGTACACTTCACAAAGGGAATTTCTAATAAGATAATTGTATATTTATGACCAGATGAGAAGAAAAGTTATTGACTTTCAACATCAAGTTTTAAGTTAATTTTCTTTCATTTCAGGAACAAAAACACTCAACACTAACTAAGTTCCAATGAGTAGAGTTGCAGTTGATAGTAGTTCAACCTCATACGGAGGTATGTCAAGGTTACCAAGACCTGTAGGTCAAGGTCAGCTGGGGAGCCAACTGCCCAGAGTACAAAATGGCGGGTCAAGTGGGACTAGAAAGCCTTCACGACTTGAACAGATGCAAGTAGATTATCAGAAGAATATAATGAAGGAAAAGGAACAGAAGCTTATTAGTCTTTTTGAGGACAATCAACAAAGAGCTCTGCAGAAAGTAAATCAGGGTAATAATGGTAAAGGTATGCTGCGGGACTTTTTCCAGGAACGGCGCGCTATGGGGTCAGGAAATAGTCTGAATCATACTCAACCATCAATGGAGAATATGTACAACCGTAAAAAGATGGAGAATAAAACAAACCCCCAGAGTGTGGGGAGGGCCAAGAGCTATAATCCTGGTCTTACACAAAAACAAAGTGCTGGTCGGGATAGGTCCAATCTCCTAGCACCAATTAGTGGACAACGCAAAAATGTTTCTCCTGGTAATCCATTCCCTAATAAAGCTCAAATAGTCAGACCTAGGACTTATAAAGATGTTTCATATAATAATCCTAATAGACCTGTGAAAAATCTCCCATCAAGTGCTCCAACTGGGCAGATGATGATTGATAGTTCAGATGATGATAGTCCACCTCCTAATCCACAACAATTACAGATGTTGCAACAAAAGCGTCTGATGATGAAGAACAGGAGAAACAATCAAACTGCTATCCCACAGCCACAACAGACAACACCGAAACAAACAGACTTTCAGAAATGGCAGGAAGATCAAAACCAAAGTCGTTCAGAAAGACTGAAGAAATACAGAGACGTTAATGTCAATGTAGCACAAAAACATCAACACAACATAGATGATGAGGGTTTTGATGATGACAGTGTTGAAAGTGATGACGTGGATGTGCAGGAAGAGATAAATAATAAACAGGCACTCTTACTTCATCAAATTGAAGAACAACAGAGAGAACTAGAAAGGCTAAAACATGAACGGGAGCGGGAAGATATAGAGGTAAAAGTTCTATTCATAGTTCTTTTTTTTTTCAAGTTTTTAGCTCGACTTTTCGAAGTAAAGGCTAGCTATCTTACATGCCACGGCGTCGGCGTCACACCTCAGTTAACCCTTTCCCTCGTACGACAATTCTGCAGCAGACGACTTTAAACGTATTTTGTCAAAACATAGAAAATCTCCATAATTGAATGGATAACCTATGACAAAAAGTGGAAAACATTGTGGCAAAAGGAAAAATTGCACATTCTGTGCAATTTCTTCTTTTGTCACTATGTTTTCAAAAAGCTGTCTGCTACAGAGGCGTCAGAAAGCGTCTATATGAGGGAAAGGGTTAAGGTTCTTGTACCACTTCACTTGTTTTCAAAACCATTAGAGATATTGCTTTGAAACTTGTTCACCCTCATAACATCCATCAACAGACAAGAGTGCATAACTCTGTCAAGGTTTTTGTAAGAATTATGTCCCTTTTTCGGCTTAGAATTTTGGTTATATTTTCGTAGCACCCCACTTTTTATCAAAACCATTTGAGATATAGCTTACACAGATCAGAGACGTAGATAAGAGGGATAGGTAACTAAACTGTATACTAAAATATCACCCGTGCCAACATTTGTAGCAAGTAAAACTAAAAAACTATTCAACATATGAAAATAAAAAATAAAATTTTTGGAAGTTTAAACATTCTTCTATTGCAGTAGATAAAAATAATTTAATATACTACAGGTTTTGATAATATGTTATCCTTATGAAAAATGTCAGTCTATTAAATTTTGGAAAAAAATAATATAATTCAGAAATCCCAATATCTGTGTCTTTTTTAAACGAGTCAGTGTTCAAAATACAAAGAAATTCCAGTTGTTCATTGTATTTCTAACTTAAGTTGAAATGTTAAGTTTTCAGAATATGTATGTTTTGTTTATGTGCCAAATGTGACTTCAAAGTTTTATTTGCTACAAAATGTGAACATTTGGACAATTTTATTTCTATGTGTGATATTTTAACCAGATAACAGGTGTACAGGTGGAGTTGCCTATCCCTATTATCTAAGTCCCTGCACAGATACAATACTTATTTACCATCATTACCTCCATCAACAGACTAGAGTACATAACTCTGTCAAGGTTTTTGTAAACATTATGACCCCGTTTCGACTTATAAAGTACTTTGCTTATAAATAATAGGATAAAGTTCTTTGTTATGTTTTATCAGGGACACTATATTACAATATAGTGTCCCTGGTTTTATGTTCCACCCAAAAAAGTTTTGTTTTATTGGCAAGCACGAAAAAGTTGTGTACGCTGTCCTCAGACAGGTCTTGTTTCTTTGGTGCTTAGGGATTGCATGATAAGTATGATACCTGGAAAAATAAGAGCTAGGCTTGTCGATTTGAGGTGTAATTGACTATATATGGTGGGGCATGATTTAAAGTTGAACTGGCATAACATTAGTGGGACCGCACTTCCATTTTGTTGCGAGAAGAAGTAAGTTATTCTACATAAACAAATAGGCAGACAGTTAAAACTGTGTTGAGACTGTGCATAATTTATGCAGTCAAATCAATTTCATTTATTCATATACTTTGGTTCTTAGTGAACCAATTTTTCTTCAGATAAAAGTAGAAATTTGAATATGCACAAAAGTGTTGACTTTTGAAACATTGTGGAAAAAAAAATCAGAAATTAAACTAATTTTAAATTAAAGATGTCAAATGTGTGTGTCTTATGACATTGACAAAGCCGACAAAATCAAGTAATACATATACTAAAACTCTTGTGACTTTTTCTTAGTGAAAACATCCAATGAAATGGCTGAAATTATATCATGAAAGGACATCACATTATTTTGTAAAATAACTGGGTAAAATTGTTATAAATGTGTAATGTCTAGATTTTCCAAAATTTTTAAAAATAAAATGACAGCAGAAATGCCACAAAGTGGTAGCTCCTTTTTTGACTAATAAATGATTTTTAATTTTAGGACAAGAAAGAAAAAGCTAGGAGGAAGAAAATGGAAGAAGAAAGGAAGAGAAGGGAAAAAGAGGAGGAAGAAAGGAGGAGAAAACAGGAAGATGATGAAAGAGTGAAGCGTTCATGGGAAGAAGAAAAAGCTAGAAAGATGGCTGAGGAAAAACAAAGAATGCGGCAAACATCTCACACTTCAAAGTATGAATACGAAGACTCTTCAGAAGAAGAAGAAGAAAACTTTCAGTTCAATAAAACATACAAAAAAACGTCACCCCCACCTCAACCACAACATAAACCATCTGCACCATCAAAACCAAAACCTACCACTACTCGTAAATATCAACCACCCAAATCAAGGACCCCACCCATGCCACAGGGAGACCATGTAGCCTTGTACAAGGATGCAGATAATATGGAAGGTGCTTTCGAAAATGTTGGTAAACTAGTCTCTTGTTTTAACTGTGGAAGAAAATTTGCGGAGGATAGAGTCAAGAAACATGAACAGTTTTGTAAGAATGTGACTAAGAAAAGAAAGGTTTTAGACCCATCAAAGCTTCGTACTCAAGGCACGGAAATGGCGCAGTATGTGGGAAGAAAACAAAATAAACCTAAGGTAAGCATGTTTGCCCTTTGATATTATTGACTTTTACCTGTTCCATACGCGACAGAAGACTCTGGAGACATTTGGCTAAAAAATAAACGAAAATTCTATGTTAATAAAAAAATCATTATTGACAGTGAAACATTGTATCAAATTGAGAAATTAGTAAGTCATGAATATATACATCTTTTGCCACAATGTTTCCTCAGGTGGGAAAGGCTTAACACAAAACCGTTGGCTCCTAATTAATGGGGTACCAACACCTGCAGTATGTTTAGTTAAATTTTACATTTGTTATATTATTGATCCGGCATTCAAATTTCAGCTTCTGTGAATAGCAGTGGATTTGCTTCTGTTACTTAACCCGTAATATGCTGAAGTTATAAAATGGACTTGACTAGCTTTGCATTTGGGTGGGTCCAACGACAATTATAGAAATATCAAGCTAAACATATTTAGTTCAGCAGTCAACAGCATTGAGCCTGGTCAGACTGCAATAATGTGATGGCTGACCTGGCTTTATACTGGTGGCACAGGTTTCACAAAATTGGTTCCAACTTTTGCAAATGTTTGGGAAAAAAGGAGAAATTTCTGTAAATTAAGCAATTTTTTCCCTTTTATGAATATTTTCAACCCTGTATAGAAATCTTATTTTCAAACTAAGAGACCGTACAATATTTCTCTTCATGTATTTGCAAAGCATATAAGACTTGAAATATATGGGGTAAAAGGTAAACCACTGCTGTTTTACCTCATGACATAAAGATCTGCATAATTCTTTGTTACCGAGTCTAACAGTAGGGGTCATAAAGCATTCGTAATCAAATAACTCTTTTTTTTTTCAAGTTTCAAGTTTTTATTGAAAGATCAATGCATGTTTCATGCATGGGACTTGTACATAGAACTGATAAATTTAAATGTTACTTTTCCTTTAAAGGGTGGAAAACAAGATACGGTGATATAACATTCGTTGTCCTTTCACATTTTTATTTATTCTTTATAATGAAAAGATCGCATTATGGTTTAAATTTTCCCTTCGAGGTTTATTAGCTCACCTGGGCAAAATCTGCTCAAAGTAAGCTATTGTGATCACCCTGTGTCCCTCATCAATGATTTCTTTAAACACCACTTAAATCCCTGGGTCAATTGCAGTCAAACCTTGCTAAGTTTGATTTTGAAAGAGAGTTGAAAGCATTTTTGAAAATAGGAATATTTGCTCATTTAAGCAATTTCTTCCATATTGCAATGCATTCGAAAGTTGCCTGCTGCATCCAAATATATCTAAAGGTATCCATGGAGATAAGGGAAAGTGATAAATTAAAGAAAAGGTTATATCAAGAAAGTATTCTGTTTAATTTTTTACAGTTTATACCTCGACTGAATGTTACTGTAAGTGTGTGTGGTCAGATTGATGCTGTTTCCTATGATAGCTACTTATCAAACATTAATAAGCAATGTGGTTACTGATCCTTTTCACACATGCAGACACATTCTGACACATATGCAGCAGACAACCTTTGAAAAGAATGTTGCAAAAGCAGAAACTACTCATAATGAGGAATACTTTTACCATCTTTTACAAAAATTACATATTTAGTCTAAATAATTACATGTACCAAGTTATTGCTGAAGTTGTGAAGATTTAGAATGAAAAATAGAGGGCCTCGAAACTTTCAAAGATATGACTGCTAAAATGGTTTTAATCCTTTCCAACATACAACAAATCTGTAGCAGATAACTTTATACACATTCATGGAAAAGTACAAAACATCTCGAATAGTATTTGACGAATACAGTAAGCGTAATATAATTGAAGAAATTGTGGCAGAGGTGAAGTTGCTCTCCATGAGTTATTTCTTATTTTGCCACAATGTTTTCAATGGTTGTTTGTTTCAGATGTGTGAAAATATGTCTGAAAGTGTGAAAGATAAGTTGCAATCAAGAAATCAGAAGAAGTAACTATGATTGGCGAAAAGTGATTGTTTGCAATATCCTGAGGCTGCTGAATCATAAACCCTTTCCCTTTGTAGACGCATGATAGACAACTTAAGAAAATATTGTGGCAACAGGAGAAATTGTACCTTATAAGCTATTTCTTCTTTTGCCACAATGTTTTCAACTCTAATCAGTACAAAAACTTACATTTATTGATATTTTATATGTTTATGCTTAGAACATTTTAATGTTATCTGTTGCAGATTTGCTGATTGTGGGAAAGGGTTAAAAATCATTCAAAGTTTATAATTAAAAATAAATACTCTGTAATTGCATTTTGCTAATTTTAAAGAGGATCTAATTGTTCATGTGTTAAGCCCTTTCCTTGTTTTTGTTCAACAAGGTCTTTTGTTGGAGAGCTTGTCTGGGATTTATCAAGGAAAGGGTTAACCTATCACAAACCTGAAATAAGATACAATGGTAAATTTTTATAATAGAAAAAAAAGGCAGCCTTAAGGGTCAGAGTGAGTGTATGTTTAAATTAACCTGTAATAGAATGTGTTTTTTAAAAAAAATACAATTTAATTTTTATACAATTTTACATTGTTTTCAGGCATTAATGTGTTGGTATCACAGATGTTCTGTCATGTCTGGCTGTGATAAAAAAAAAAAACGCTAGAAATCATAAGTCTCTTTTAACCCTTTCCCTCATATAGACGCTTTCTGACGCTTCTGCAGCAGACGGCCTTTTGAAAACATAGTGACAAAAGAAGAAATTGCACAAAACGTGCAATTTCTCCTTTTGCCACAATGTTTTCCACTTTTAGTCATAGGTTATCCATTCAATTATAGAGATTTTCTATGTTTTGACAAAATATGTTCAAAGTCGTCTGGTGCAGAATTGTTGTATCAGGGAAAGGGTTAACTCTTTTCATGATAGAAAAGACTTTTGACAATTTTATAGCAGAATGACATTTGAAGTATATATTGGTGAAAGTAATATCCTTTCGATAATTGTGTACATGATACTTCATCTTTAGAAATGTCATATTAGGTAAACAATCTATAACTAGAATATCTGCATTTACCCTTTCTTACATACAGGTGCCTACTGACGCCTCTGCAGAAAATGCCTTTTGAAAACATTGTGGAAAATGTCTTAGTTAAGTCACATCTCTAATGTTTATTTCATGCATGTCAGATTGAGCCATTTCTGTGATTTGATTTTATATCTTTTTTATACTAACACAAAGGTTTTCACCTTTTATTTCACTTTCAGTTTTTTCATGGTATTTTTTATGCCATAATTTTATTTTTATTGTTATATTCCCTTGAATTATAATTGTTAGCTTGACTTTTTGAAGAAAAGGCAATCTACCTACCTCAGCATTGGGGTAGGTGTCACATCTTGGTTAAGTGTTTGTTCCACCTCACTTTTTATCAAAACCATTAGAGATATTGCTTTTAAACTTACAATTTTTGTTTACCATTGTTACCTCCATCAACCCATAAGAGTACATAACTCTTGTCAAATTTATGTCAGTATTATGACCCTTTTTTGACTTAGAATATTGGTTAAGTTTTTTATACCATCTCACTTTTTATCAAAACCATTACAGATTTTGTTTCTAAACTTACAAAGTAGATATTTTCCTCTTTTCCTTCAATGTTTTTTAGGGTGAACTTTTGTTTTCAGAGAAGATTAAGAGTTGATCTCAATCATAGTTTATTTTGATGACACCTGCTTACTGTGTCATGTCTGGCTTTTCCCAGATTGATCTACTTCATCTACTCTACAATAAGGCAATTGTATTTTTGAAAAAATGCTCTGTTTACCATTTCCATCATACAGACAATTCCATTATGAGCAATTTTTCTTTTCTCCACAATGTTTTCAACGCTATTAATTTGATTATTATATTTTCATATAAAGAGATTTTTCATTTGTTTGCCAATATATGTTTTCAAAGTTGTCTGCTGCAGATTTGTTGTATGTGGGAAAGGGTTAAAGCTTTCCCTCATACAGACACATTTTGATGCATCTGCAGCAGATAACTTACATGTACATATTTTGTGGCAAATTGAGTAATTGCATATCATACACAATTACTCCTTTTGCCACAATATTTTAAACTATATACATTATAGAGATTTTCCATACTTTTATCTAGATGTTTTCAAAGATTTCAGCTGCATATTTGTTATGTCTGGAAAAGGGTTAAGAGATACATAATTATCTAAGATACCTAAAATGAAGTTGAGTTGCATCTGGCAATAAGTCTTGTTTGATCTGAAACAGTGTAGACTTGGGTAAATACGTATATCAGCACTGTCTCATCCAAGTTTTATTGTCCACCTGTACCTAAATAGTCTTGAAAAAAAAAAGGTATACACCTGATGAAAGCCTAGAATTGTAGTTCCATTGTTTCAATCCCATATATCCCTTTACTTGGCAACAAATTGAGGACGACTGAAGACATCAATTTGCATGAAGTAATACAAATGTACATAAACCAAATCTGCAGCAAACGACTTTGAAAGCATCCTGGCAAAAAATATTGAAATTCTCAATAAAAGAGAGTGCAATTATTAAAAAGAGTTGAAAACGTTTCGGCAAATGGAGAAATTGCTCATTTTGCGCAATTTCGCCAGTTACAAGAATGTTTTTAAAATTCATCTTTTGCAGAGGCGTCAGAAAGCGTCTGTATCTGGGAAAGGGTTAAATCATATTTATGTCATTTCTGATGATAGATGTTATATTTTGATAAAAGTAGCTGTATTTGTTTTGCATTAATGATGTATTGGGAAGTAGGTATTGACATAATAAATTATATAATTATTAATCATTTCATATCATCCAAGCGACTGATAACATCCTATAGCATCCGTGTTTTCTTTTGAGAAAATTAAAAAAACAAAACACGCAATACCTGGTTAACCCTTTCCCTCATAGGCAATTCTGCAGCAGACGACTTTGAATGTGTTTTGTCAAAAGATAGAAAATCTCCATAATTGAATGGATAACCTATGACTTAAAATGGAAAAACATTGTGTCAAAAGGAGAAATTGCATGTTTTGTGCAATTTCTTCTTTTGTCACTATGTTTTCAAAAAGCCGTCTGCTGCAGAGGCGTCAGAAAGCGTCTATATGAGGGAAAGGGTTAAACTACTACAAATAGTCTCTTTATTGTCCATATGCTATAATAATAACGACTGTAATGATATTGTATGAGAAACCTCGGGGAATCCCAATTACTATAAATGGACTCTATTGTATTATATAAATCTTATTATACCAAATGAACCATATAAAAAGGCTATTTATAGTATCATGGGATGGATTCCACAAATTAATATTACTATCATTAGCAGTATAACATCTAGGGTCTATTTAAGTATTTTAATGAGATATTGTGTGTTTTCCCCCATTTTTCTTCAAATGGAAACATGGAGCCTGTGTTTTTATTGAGAAATTATGATTGTTCTCATCCAAAGAGATTTCTATAAATTTGTTCAGTATATTTAATGTTATATTTTCTTAATTTATTCACAGCCGAAGAAGAGTAACTGGAGAGATCAACATGAAAGCTTTATGAATGCTATAAAATATGCAAAGAAGTGTAAGCAGATTGAAGAACAGGGTGGAAGTCTTGCCGACCTACCTCCGCCTCCTCGCTCAGAGAACAAGGATTACGTTCAGTGTCCACACTGTACTCGACGATTCAATCCACAGACTGCTGAGCGACACATCCCTCACTGTAAAAATACGAGGTCTCGTCCTGCACCTCCAAAACGAAAATAATCATACTAGAACATTCTATGCTAGATTGTCATGTGTACTTCTAATCACTTGCTTACAAATTAACGGTTGCCAACATACAACAAAATCGCCACCGAAAAACGTCTTAGCAAAAAAAAGCTTAATATAGGAAATGTAAATAAAAGTGTAGATATTAAATAGAGTTTATGACATTGTGGCAAAAGGAGAAATTGACCATCATGAACATTTCTTTCTTTTGCCACCAGATTTAAAAAGGTGTGGCCCTTTTTGCAGATGCGTGAAATTTGATCATAACGAGCAATTGCTTCTTTTGCCGCAATGTTTTCAACCCTATTCAATGATTATACCTTCATTTACAAACATTTTTCGCATTTTTTTCAAGATGTGTTCAATTTTGTAAGTGGGAAAGGGTTAACTGATTGCAAATGTCTTAAGGTTGGTTGACCTTGAGCACTCATTAACCCTTTCCCTCATACGACAATTCTGCAGTAGACGACTTTGAACATATTTTGTCAAATAGTAGAAAATCTGTATTATTGAATGGATAACCTATTACTAAAAGTGGAAAACACTGTGGCAAAATATGGCACTATGTTTTCAAAAAGTCGTCTGCTGCAGAGGCGTCAGAAAGCGGGAAAGGGTTAAGTCACTATGCAAGCATATTATGTGGCGATCAAAATGAAGTGCTTATAGGTCTTGTGTGGCTTTAACCCTGTCCCTCACATAGATGCTTTCTGACGCCTGTGCGGCAGATGGCTGATTGAAAACATGGCGACAAAAGGAGTAATTGCTCAAAACAAGCAATTTCTCCTTTTATTGCCAATTGTTTTTAATTCTATTTTAATTATTGTACTTGCATTTAGAGGAAGCGGCCAATCTTTTTTCAGGTATTGTTTTCAAAGGCATCTGCTTCAGATTTGTTGTATGTGGGAAAGGGTTAAATAACTTACCAGTTCTAAGGTAAATCAGTGACTTAGATAAGACCAAGTTCCTGGTTAAATTTGGAAATATTTGAAGTTTGTCTTCTTGTGCTTAATCATCCTTTTTATAATCCAGGCCCAAACACAACAAATCTGCAGCAGACGACAATTATATCTAGAATATCTAGGCAAACAGATGGAAAAATCTCTATTAATAAATGCATAATTATTGAGTGGTGTTGAATCATTGTGGCAAGGGGAAAAATTATTTATCATGAACAATTTCTCAGTTTGCCACAATGTCTTGAAAATTCGGCTGTCGCTGATGCTGCAGAATGCATTTTTATGGGGAATATGGGAATCGTGTATAGATGAATTGAGCCGTCCCGCGAGAAAACCAACATTGTGGACTCTGCGTAAAGTATCGATCCGGATCGGCTAAACCATGCCATGCAGGCTAACCTGTATAGACACTTTTCGCCTCCTGTGGATTTTCTGTTTCAGGAATTATTACTCTAAACCTCTATCCTTCTGATCAGTCTGCGCAGACTGTGCAGGCTGATCTGGGTCGATACATTACGCAGAGGCCATAATGTTGGTTTTCTCGTGGGACGGCTCATTTTCCAATCATTACTTCTGATGGAAAGTGGGTTAATTTTATTTTCTTGTGTTCAAAAGAAGCATTAGAATTTTTATCCCTTTTCCACATTAAAACAATCTGCAGCAGACACCTTTGAACGCATAAAGATAAACATATAGAAAATCTGTACAAACTAAAGAAACAATAATTGTATAGCGTTTAGAACATTAAGGCAAAATGAGAATTTGTTCATGATGAGCAATTTCTCTTTTTGAGCAAAGTTTACATAAGTCGTCTGCTGCAAATTAAACTTGGGAAAGGGTTAAGCCTGATTTCTTGGTTATTGTCAACACTCCAAGAACAAATTATGTTATGCCCTTGGCCCTTGGCTCCAGTAAAGAGCCAGGCCAGCTGGCACACATGTACACCTGTGTCTGACCAGCCTCTCTACTGCTGGCTGCTCAGCTCAACATTTTTATCTTATATTGCTAGAAGTGACTGTGGACTCTTCCAAATACAGAGCTGGGCAAGTCCATTTTAAAAATTCATCATTGAAATTTGTCCATAATATTTTATGTGTTTTTTATAATATACCTTTTGGCAAGACCTTTCTTGTGACACCATATTTTGATCACATGATCTGCACAATGACAATTGTCTTCTTCTAGAAAACCTTGTTACCACCTAGGGGCATTGGTGTTTCACAAACATAATGTGTTCTCCTAGCAATGAAATAAATTCCGTATACTTTTGGCTAATCTCTTGGTCCTAAAAGTATGTATTGGTACAATAAATAATTGCTCATGTCTATGTCAAATAATGACTGCTCATGTCTATATCAGTAATGACTGCCTGTGTTGTTAATGTCAATTATAACTGCATGCATGATCATGTCTATTTCAATATTGACAGTTCATGTCTATGTCAATAATAACTGTTTATGTCTATTTCAATAATAACTTTTTATGTATATGTCAATGACAATAATGACTGCTTATATCTTTTTCAGTAATGTCTATTCATGTATATGTCAATAATGACTATTAATGTCTCTGTCAATACTGACTGTTCATGTCTATATCAATAATGACAATAACGACTGTTAATGTCTATGACAATAATGACTGTTTATGTATATGTCAATAATGACTGATCATTTCTATGTCAATACTGACTGTTGATCTCAATAATGACTAGTAATGTCTCTGTCAATACTGACTGTTCATGTCTATATCAATAATGACAATAACGACTGTTGATGTCTATGTCAATACTGACTGTTCATGTCTATATCAATAATGACAATAACAACTGTTGATGTCTCTGACAATAATGACTGATCATTTCTATGTCAATACTGACTGTTGATCTCAATAATGACTGTTAATGTCGTTTACAAAAATGACTGTTTATGTCAACAATTACCAATCATTTCTATGTCAATACTGACTGTTCATGTCTATGTCATTAATGTCAATAATGCCTGTTGATGTCTTTGTCATTAATGACTGTTCATGGCTATGTCAATAGTAACTGTCCATGTCTATGTCAATTATGCCTGTTCATGTCTATGTCAATTAATAATGACTGTACATGTCTATGCAAATAATGACTGCTCATGTCTATGTCAATAATGACCAAATAATGATTTATTTTCAAGTCAAATTATGTGAAGTTATTAATTATGATTATTTTTTAGTATCAGTTGTGCTCTTGGAGCTTTTCTGACATTTGGGTAGAAAATGTTAAATTTGCATCTAATTACTGTGTAATTTAAATGAACACGTAATTCTTCTTTTCTTTATAAGTGAACAGTAGATAATCAGATCAGACTGTGTAGAGGTGTAGGCGAACTAGTCTAGATCTTCACTGGTCACAAATACCTGAGGATTTCCTTACCTTTAGGGCTTCTTATTTTAGCCTCAAAGCAGGAAAATAGGCTTTCAGTGCCCCATGTGTGTTGTTCACATTCTCGTTTGATCACTATAAAGTCATTTATACTTTCCACACATACAACAAGTCTGCCACAGTCATCTTTGAAAGCTATGGAAAATAACTATAGCCCTTTCTCACATACGACAATTCTACAGCAGACGACTTAATTTGTTAAAACATAGAAAATCTCTATAATTGCATGGATAACCTATGACTAAAAGTGGAAAACATTGTGGCAAAAGGAGAAATTGCTTGCTTTGAGCAATTTTTTCTTTTGTCACTATGTTTTCAAAAAGCCGTCTGCTGCAGAGGCATCAGGAAGCGTCTATATGAGGGAAAGGGATAGATAGCTGAAAGCATAATTATTGTATTATGAGTTGATAGTTATATCTTTATTTGTAAACGTTTTTTCTTATATTTCCCAAAATGTTTTCGAAGTCCTCTGCTACAGATTTGTTGTATGTTAGAAGAAAGGATGTGACTTGTAATATCTGAAGGCTATTATTCTCCCTATAATAAACACATTAGTATTTTCCCCCAAAATGTGGGTTATTTCATTGACTATGAAGAGAAGCAGATTTGACTGTCTCATTTTATATTTTACTTTTACTATGTGCTGTGATTGCAGAGGTTGAACACTTTGATGTGTTGCACTTGTTTAAATTTAGTTGCTATATTGCATTTTGAAATGAATTTGTTTTAATTTTTTCTTGCAAAAGGAATTTATTAACGTTTCAAAACAATTGAGAAATGGAGGACACACGGTCATATTGAACAATTTCTCCTTTTCCATTAATGTTTTCAAGTCTATCATGGACTCCTTTTGGAGTTGGTTTGCATGAAGTGTGGCTGATGTGATTTCAAAACTGGGGTGAAGTAAGTTTTTTTCTTGAATGATGCTACTGTCATGTCAATTAAAACTAAAGGCACACAGTACTTGTTCATGCAACAGAGTCAAAACATGTGCTATTTCAAAACCTTATTGTTGTTTTGAATAAAGACTACATCCATGTACTTGCAGTTCTTTAACCCTTTCCCTCATGTTGACATTTTCTGACACATCGAAAGCAGGTGACTTTTGAAAACATTGTGACAAAAGGAGAAATTGCTAATCATGACCAATTTCTCCTTTTGCCACCATGTTTTCATCTCAAATGAATATTTTTTTATTTTCACCTAGATGTTTTAATAGTTGTCTGCTGCCGATTTGTTGTATGTGGGAAAGGGTTACATTTTTATGCAATATAGCAGTAACCTCACATTGTTAGTATTTAAACAAATGTTGAAATTTTATCATTTTTTATCATATACCTGGTAGATTTATTGTTATATTTTCAAGAATCATTCCGTCCCCTATACAGTTATGCATTTTTAGATATATATCATGTATTTGTTAAGACAAACCATCTTAATAAATATATTTATAAGGATTATATTGTTAAGTTTAATTCCAATTATAAAATATAACACAGAATTTCTTGCCATTTTAAGAAAGAACAATACTATATTTACTAATTTTAATATTTTTAAGAAAAAAGATTTTTACTTCATATTTTATTTGTATACATAATCCAAGGACAAAATTGTAAATCTTATTTTTTTTGTCATAAAATGTAGCTAATTTGTCGCCTCAAATTGAATAAATTAACATGAGAACAAATAGTGTTATTGCTTATTATGATATGTTTTAGAAAAGAACTGACTTTGGTGTCGGGAAATTTGTACCAACTTGAATGAAAATAGCCAGGTCAGGGAAACACGGACTTGGAGTCCATTGCAAGCAGTGAATAACGTGATCAGCCTGCACATAGCCTGATTTGGAATTTCGCTTGTTGCTATCATGTAATCTTCTAGCTTTTAAAGACATGTTATTAATAAGTCTGCAAGTTATGTAATGTTTAGCTTACCTTAGCACAACGTGATCAAGGTGAGTTATTGTGATTGCTTTGTCCAGTGTACATCATCCATCCAGGGATGGGTCAAGTACTGGGCATCAATACTTGAGTAAGTATTGAGTACTGGATGCTTAAGGAGTACTCAAGTTAGTACTGAGTACTCACTTTGGTGTGTATACTCTAATAATTACTGAGAACTATTTAAAGTACTCGCAAGTACTTTCTCACAGAGTACAGATTCTCTTAACATTATTATTATATGACATAAAACTGTCTAAATGTAGACAATGATGGGTCATAAATAAAAATATGCTATTCAAATTTTATGTAGAATATATTTAGCATTTCACATTCATGTGTGGATGTACTCGTAGAGTACCCGTAAAGTAATGGACATATTCCATTAGTACTTAAGTAAGTAAAAGTATTTGTACTCATAATTTAAGACAAGTACAAAGTTCTGCTCTGAGTACTTGAAAATTGGTATTTGAGTAAGTAGGTGTACAAGTACCAGCACGAGTAGCACATCCGTGCATCTATCCATCAACATCTTATCCCCAAGTAACCAGTGGAACTATTGGGATGAAACTTCACAGTAAGCATTTTGTTGATGTCCTCAGTGAAATTCCGTCAATTTTGTTTATCCATTTAGAATTCTGGTTTTCTACGGCAACCAATAGAAACAACTTTTTAAAATGTTTCCTTCCACATGACACTCAGGGGCGGAGATGTTTGGCCTTATATAACTATATTGATAAGACTGATTTTCATCTTGTAAATGTCCTCGGTGAAATTCCTTCAATTTTGTTTATCCATTTAGAATTCTGGTTTTCTACGGCAACCAATAGAAACAACTTTTTAAAATGTTTCCTTCTACATGGCAATCAGGGGCGGAGATGTTTGGCCTTATGTGACTATATTGAAAAGACTGATTTTCAAATAATTTTGTAGGCACATATGTTCCTTGGGTTACCCTCGACCTGATTCTTTAAAGCCATGTTGATTGGTCAAAAGACATAGCCACAAGGGGTTGGCTCTATTTTACCCTTTATGCCATGAGTGGAAGATTTAGAAATCATCTGATTCTGAATACTGACCTTCTAAGTCATATAAATTTGTGGAAAAAATGAAGGTTATTTCACTTTGTCGAATTGGAGCTATACTGGTCCTCTTGGATCATTCACATTGCATATCTCAGATGAGCGACCCAGGGCGACAATGGCCCTCTTGTCTGAATAATTGTGAAGAAATGTTCTTTGAATTACCCTTTATCAGATTCTGTCGAAAAACATGGCTGCTAGATTGCGGGCTGTTTTGCCTTATAAGGCTATAGAGATTAACCTTTTGCCTAAAGGCGGCGGAGCGAAACTGGCCCTCTTGAGCCTATTATGTCTGCACATTCACAGCGCAGTGGGGGTCAAAAGTTATTGTAATCTTTTGTGAATAAATGGCAATCAGTTTGAAGTCAGACCAAACTACAGATGCTTACTTTGGTCCGGTTTTATACTCCTCACAAATAGCCTATGGTTGTTTTTTCTACAGCATGGCTCTTTTAAAAACCATTACAGAAAAGCAGAACGTTTATCATAGACATAGATTTTATTCACGTTTACATAAACATGCATCTAGTAATACAATCAAATTAATACATAATTTCATGGTCATTTAAAAAGAAAAAAAATCAGTTATAGATAGAAATGTCTTCCGCGTTATCAATATGGTAGTCTCAAATATGTGTTATGTATTATTAAATTGACAGCGTTTAAGGCGTACATACACGTTTACATGTGCCTGTATCAGGGACATATATATAAGATATACGTCCCTGGCCTGAATATAGATCAGATATATGGAATATTATGATTTGTCTGTTTTGAAAACAATTAACTACATGTATATCACAAGGAGAGAAAAACATGCAGCCAGTCCGGGGCTCGAACCCGGAACCTCTCGCTTTCAGGGCAAGTACTTTACCGACTGAGCTAACCGGGCCGCTTACATGTAGTCTCTCCAACTGTGTACAAGTTGTACAACCAACTGGAAATTCGTCCTCGAATTTCGGAATTCCAGTGCCAAGGATGTCATGAATCGCACCACAAGCGCTATTAGACTGACCAAGCAGTGCTGTCACGGTCCCTTATTGAGCGCCAATGTCACAAGGAGAGAACAACATGCAGCTAGTCCGGGGCTCGAACCCGGGTCCTCTCACTTTCAGGGAAAGTACTCTACCGACTGAGCTAACCGGGCCGCTTACATGAAGTCTCTCCAACTGTGTACAAGTTCAGACCGTTACATACACCCCTGGTTAACTGGAAATTCGTCCTCGAATTTCGGAACTCCAGTGCCAAGGTTGTCCTGAATCGCACTGCAAGCGCTATTAGACTGACCAATCAGTGCTGTCACTGTCCCTTATTGGGCATAAATGTCCCAAGGAGACAAAAACAAGTAGCCAGTCCGGGGCTCGGACCCGGGACCTGTCACTTTCAGGGCAAGTACTCTACCGACTGAGCTAGCCGGGCCACTTATAAATTAGTCTCTCCAACTGTGTACAAGTTCAGACCGTGACATGTATATAGCGAGCAAACTGTTTAATTGCCATGCGATATAAAATTAAAGTATCGAATGACGCTGTACTATGATCTCCAACTGTCATTGTTGAAAATGTTTAATTTGTTACGAAGATACAAAAGCTTTAGAAACTGATGATCACACATCTCTTTGCGATTAAATGGTATCTCCATTGCATTTAAAGGCACGGACGCCTGCAGTTCAAAACTTTTCGGGGAATATATATATTTCATGTAGCCTTAGTAGAAAACAAATTTCAAATGAAATCAATGGTTTGGGCCAGAAAAGAACTGAGGATTTTTTTTTTTAATAACTGTAAATGTGTCTGTACATACTCAAAACGAGATTGCTTCCCCTGTTTGTTTCGTGCGGATGCTGTTTTTGGACGGTAGACGGAGGTATCTTAAACTGTAGTGTGGCATTTTGAAAAGCATACATCAATTGGCTCCCTGATTTCAAACAGAAATACATAGACAATTTGGGAATCAGATTCCAAAATTGTTTCTACCTAACATCATCCATAACAGAAGTACCAAACATCAGTCAAGATATCTGAATGTTGAAGAATAACATTGAAAATGGCTGTCTCCGGGTATAGATTTATGATTCCTAAAACAGAAAATCCACAGGTGCCGAAAAGTGTCAATTCAGGTTAGCCTGCGTGGCATGCTTAGGCTGATCCGGATCGATACTTTACGCAGAGTCCACATTGTTGGTTTTCTCGTAATTTGGCGCACTCTCTTGCCATGGCATATCACTATCCTATCTGGGGGAGGCACCTATGTAATCAAAATCCATTATCCGAAGATCATTGTGATTCAGCCTGCTGACTTTTCTTTTCTGTAGGCTTCAACTGCTACTGGATCCTGCTTCTGTAAATATCTGAATTTAAAAGAAAAATTAATAAATCATCTTTATTATTATGTGATGAGGTGTAATACAAATAGGTTTCACTGGAAGACAATGACAAGAGCATCGAGTAACGCGTTACTAACTTAAGCAACCCACTTTCCTATTATTCGAGATAATTACCCTCTTTGAAGTGAAAATGACATGAAGATATGGGCTGGGCCCCTCCTTTTGTTAAACAGTGGAAATGTTTATCACAACAATGGGTACGCAGCATCCATACGCTTGATACCAGATTGAACAAGAGAATATTTGAATGGGCTAAAAGTAGAGGAAATAACTCTTGTAGGAACTGGGTTTTCACAGTCAAAAAACAGTTTGATAGTTTACAACTTAACACAATTTTTGATATGTATACTAACGTAAACAAAAGTAAATTCATTGGTGTTGTATATGAACAGATGATGTCTGTACATGTTGCGGAGTGGAAAGCAAACGTTAGTCGAACTAATGCTATGCGTGGTAATGGACGTAACAAATTGAGAACGTATTGTCTATTTAAATTTGAATACGAGGTAGAAAGCTATTGTAAAATACCTCTACCAATTGCTCACAGATCAGCATTTGCAAAATTCCGATGCGGCGTAGCCCCTCTTAAAATTGAGACTGGTCGGTATGAGGGTTTAGTTGAGAATGACCGGCTTTGTCCGTTTTGTAGTAACGATAAAGAAGATGAATGTCATGTTATTTTGAAATGTGCTATGTATGAAGATATTAGGAAAGATTTAATACTTAAGGCTGTAAGCCTAGACGCTAATTTTCTATACTTTGATGACTTAAATAAAATGAAATTTCTCTTTTCCAATTATGATTTGATAAGGCTATGTGCCAAAACCTGTTTTAAAATACTACAAGAACGTAACAATATTTTATATAAATAATGTAAATAATTATCTTAAAATGTGATATAAACTTTTTTATAATGTTGAGAAGTCGGTGTTAATTAGGTCATGCTAGATCTGATCTGGGACGATAACTAATCTTTTAAGCTATTTGTTTAAAAATTGCTTTTCGATATATATAGCGGTGCATTTGAATTTATTTTTCACTTCACGGTTTAAAACATTATTTTAACACATTTTTAGGCCTAGAGTCAGGATTAGCGCCGGTTTCTCAACTTTTACTTTTACTTTTACTGTATATATAATGATATACTATACTGCTTTTTTAAATATTATGCATAAAAAATCTGCGATAGATGTATTTATTGTGTGTCAATTAGTTTTAATTATACAGTCTCCTGTAATTCTAATATTGAATGGCTATGTACATTGTATGTGTTATTGATATGTTTTATATGTGTGTTTGTACATAGATGAGACTTAAATAAAGATAAATATATATATGAAGGAGGAAACTATTCAAGCATCTATGTCCGGTTTAAATGTCCACACTTATTGTTGAAGTGAGTAACTCGCATGCCTTATGCCAGCGACATATACACACTGTGTTTATGTGTCTCTGCTCTATATCAACGGACTTGTGTAACCTTTGTAAGCCACATGGATATGGTAAATGGTTTATAATGCTCAATTGCTCCTTTACTCAGACAGTGTATCATCTAGCTCACGTACATGTTTTTTTTTTTTACACTAAATGAAGTGTAACACGGTTATATATACGTGTATGTATATATATATATACATATATAGTTATAGTTATATATTCATCTTACTTTAGATACCAACTATCGTTGATAGTTTGTATACTGCAGCCACTAGATATGTATTGGCTATGCATTACTGATTTCGCTGTGATGTTTCTTTTAAGTATATTTCGTTTAGGACAAACTGTTTGAAATGTTTGATTTGTTGGACATCCAAAACAGTTAAAAACTTCAAATATCTGGGTTTTTCGTTTTGAACATCTTAAATTGTTCAAAACACTTGGTTCTTCATTAACATTTCTAAACTGTTGTGCCTAGTTATACCTGTGATTAATCATAATATCATTAAAGGATAATTGATATTCATGTGTGTATAAATGAGCAAATAAGAAAGCAGACCAACTAAAGGGTAAGCTAATTTGTTATATTTAAACCTTTTTCTCATACAGGCGATTTCTGATGTCTCTGTAGCAGACGAAATTTGAAAACATTATGGCCAAAGAGGATGAGCAATTTCTCCTTTTCCCACAATGTTTTCAACTTTTTTCAATAATTACACTTTAATTTATTCTACACAATTTTGCTTAAAAAGTCTGCTGCCGATTAGTTTTTTTTTATGTGAGATGGAGTTAAACCATAATCCTGCTTAATTCAGCCCAAGTTATTCATATTTATTCCCATCCTGATTGTTTATTTGATTTTGACAGAATATAAGTTTGCTAAAAGGAATAAGAAGACACATATTTTCTCATCCTGACCTTTTTGCAAAGATATATGTTAATGTTTTACGATTTGATATTGTTCATTCTAGTGACAATATGAAAATGCGAGAATCTTTTCTCATAATGCACATACTGTTTATATTTCACTAATAAGATTATATATATATATAAATATATATATAAATATTACTAATAATCGTTATGTACTATATGTGTATCTCCCCCCAAGTTGCTTGTTGTCCTTGTATGCATATCGTAAGAGCATTGAAAACTGTCACGGATTACTGTGATTACTATTTAATCAGGTGAGCGATTTAGGATCATTATGTTCCTCTTGTTTTAACATTTATTTACAGAATAGTTTGCTATCGAATCCAATTGAGCTTGAAAACCTTTAGGATAATTTTTTAAATAGAGCATTATCATCCACAAAAAGCAACATGTACATAGATACGTAGTTTATGTCAAATTCCTAAATGTATTGTAATTGTATATGTCATTTACAAAAATAATCTTAAATCGGGACATCAAAAAGCGAAACATCAACACTAGATGCCAATTTCCTACTTGATTTGACATTGTTATAAATAGAAGTTAGCATATTAATCACTTTGCAATTAAATCCCACGTTTATGAGTTTAAACCATAGGGAATCATCTCTTGTCACCTTATCGAAAGCCATCTGATAATAAATAAACGTATAATTTACCTTGAACTTCATTTTCAAAATATTTTGAATATTGCCATGAAGTGGAAAAACCGGCACAATCAGTTGTAATATGATTATCTCGAAAACCGAATTGCTATTCATTAAAAGCTTGCTCCGATTCACACCACTTGTTAATTCTATTTCCTTATAACAGGGAAATATTTTCGCCATGGCGCTTAGCCGCTAACAAGGTTTATTTCATGCATTAATATAATCTCCTTTCTTGTGAATAGTAACCATAACTCCCGTACACCAAGCAGCAGGATAGATACAAGTATTACTTTTTTGATAAATAAGTTGAAAAAAAGAAGGCTGAGAGAAGAGATACATTATTGTTTAGATCATAGATGTTTTTTCTTTGTAGTGAACTATTCGTTTTCGATATTTCATTTACACAGAAAGGTTTATCGAGCTATTCAATATATATACTGTATCAGTACGTAAATGATTTTCTACCTAATATATAATATAAGGGGTTAAGTATTCGCCTTATAAATATCTGAAATGTATAAGAGAAACATGTGTTTTTAAAACGTTTAGCTTTAAACAAAATCTCCTCCCAAACCATTGGACTGATATCAAGCAAAATACACGGGAACGATACTTTGATGGTTCTCTTACAAACCGTTAACATATTTCCATAGAGGTTTTGGGTAATGTGGTAATTAAAAAAGTACTATGCGGACCGAATGATAATTCGGTCAATTAATTTTCACAAGACCAACAAGAATTTATGATCTTGAAAATATTTAATTCTGACCTGATTCATCATTACTTGTCTGTCCTGTCCTTAAAATAAGAAAGGGACCACAGTATGCCAGGCTCAGTCTGCTAATTCATGTAGTCTCATCCTGACACACGGTGCTCACAACGCTTCTAAGAATACTTGATAATGTAGCACACAATATGATACAACTCAACATTAAGAGTGACATTTCAGCAGCATAATGTCAGCAGGAGAAGGGTTGTTATTATTTTTTATTACACCTCAATTTCATTGTCCATATAAAACTCCCATTGACAAAAAGTTGCTATTTTTACTGTCAAGACAAATGTACCACGTGACCATGCGACAGTTTTTGTACTGTCTCACGGCTGTATGCAATTTTTTTTACTGTCTCACGGCCGTATGCAAATTAGGTAGGTAGGAAGATTTATGTTAATGAAATTCATTAAAACTAGACATGTAGAGCGCTCTATGTTGTACTTTTGTGCTATGAAACATTGTACAGATCATATGCTAATAATAATAATAATAAAATAATAAAATAAAATATTTTCATAAAATATATAAATAATATGCAAATATTTTATTTTTTAATATTATTTATTTATTATTTATAATTTTATTATTTATATTTTATTATTTTATTATTTTTCGGTATAATAACATAAATAACACATTGCTTTGAATTGGACAGTAATAGTGTATCCTTCGGAGAAATACTGTCACCCTCGCCTGCGGCTCGGGTGACAGTATTCTCCTCAGGCTGACAATATTACTGTCCAATTCAAAGCAATGTGTTATTTATATAATATGTTTGTATTTTTGTTTTGTTCTTTTGTCTCTCTTCTCTCTCTCAATTTTTCTCTCTCCATATGAATCCTGTATACAGCCTGGTATTCACTTTATATGTAAACATGTTTAATATTTACCTCATATCACATTTAACATGTGCTGAGTGTATGTATTAAACTTTGAAACTTTGAATTACTTGTCTGTCCTGGTGGGGATTTTTTTAGATAAATATTTCTATATGCACGTCTGTATTTCCTCTTAACCGATCACAATTATACCTTTAGTACTTTCACTTCTTTGATTTAGGCATACTTCAATGAAATAAAACCTCGGTCGAAAAGTATACGGTATAGGTTTGGCAAAATCTGATCGATAGCATTCAAGTAGAGCGATATGTTAGCTGTTCCACCTATTTCATCTCAATTCGTTTAAATATCATTCCTTCTTATTACTAACAAGACATTTCAGCTCTAACATTTTACCTTTCACATCTGCATATGTCGTACACGTCATCACAATCACGAGCTAATTATATTGAAAGATAGGAAATGCTCGATGGTTTCCTTATTAATATTGGTCATGGTTCTGTCTTGGGAGGGGTCAATGTTGACCACTCTTATATGAAGAGAGTTAGGAATATATACATGAGATAGTATTTTGAGAGAGAGAAAATACTGTCTGTACCATCTGACCTGTTACTTTGAACACCCTTTTAAATAAAGCTAACCACTATACGATCTTGATTTTGACTTACGTTTATTTCATTATATTCACAAAGGTTGAAATCCGAATCAAAGACTTATAATATTACACATGTCTTCCGTGGTGTCAGGCAGTCAAGTAAGATAATTCTTGTATGCATTTGTACAAATTATGGCACTTGTTTGATTTTGAAAATTTGGGTAGAGTTTTGCACGCATGGCACTATCATGCACATATCTCAGTAACCACTCAATGATTGGTTTAAACTTCAATATAGTCTTTAAAGGTATCAAACAATCCGGTTAGTTAACTCCTGACTGAATTTATTATAAATTAGAACTCTTGTTGCTCGCAAGGCCTTTTCTTAAAAAACAGCAGATGCTATTCAAAAAGACTTATCCAACTTGATTTATAATTCTATACTTACAAGCTCATTAACAACTGTTCACTATAGTATCAAATGGCCAAATAGTCGAGCGCATACTGTTTTGCGGACAGCTCTTGTGACATTTATTCCTTGTATTGCCGTTATTTGTGATGTATGCTCGTGTCGTTAACGATCAAGTCGTAAGAGTGTTTACTTGCACCTTAACCGTTTCCCTCATATAGACGCTTTCTGATGCCTCTGCAGCAGACGGCTTTTTGAAAACATAGTGACAAACGAAGAAATTGCACAAAACGTGCAATTTCTCCTTTTGCCACAATGTTTTCCACTTTTTGTCACAGGTTATCCATTTAATTATGGAGATTTTTGGATCTTTTGACAAAATATGTTCGAAGTCGTCTGCTGTAGAATTGTCGTATGAGGGAAATGGTTAACAAGTTTATTCCACACACAACGCAGGGTAAACTGCTCAATACGTGGATTGAAAAATAAAATGTAAGTGTGTCTTAATCGTCTTGAGAAAAAATCCACACTCGAATTCGTGTTTACAGAAGAAAAATCGACCATTTGCTTCAACCTTGGATTATAAGCTCGAACTAAAAGAAATCAGACGTAACTGTTTTCACCGGAAACATCCATACATTATAAGGTAACGAAAAAAAGACTAAGCATCATCCAGAAATGACGTGACGACATACCCAAATCACATAGAACAACTATACGGTATAGTTGACTTTAAAAATAACTAGGTTAACATATTTATCCTCCGATTTAACGAAAGTTTTGACTAGTGTTGAGAAGATTGTAGAAAAGGGTGAAATTGCTTATGAAGTAGAAATAACATTCTTTTAACAATTGCTCGATTTCTCACAATATTTCAACGTATTTCGTTACTATCGAGTAAATGATGTTCACGCTTGAAGACGCATTTCGACGCATATGCCGCAGACTGCATCGAAAAACATCGGGACAAACGCATACAGTGCTTGTTGGAGCAATGATTTCAATACTTATAGATATTTTCGTGTATGCGGGAAAGTGTTATCCCGCATACATTCTGACCCTTTTTTATGAACAGACGGCGATGTACGCGTCTTGATTTGACTAAAACGTATAGGGTAAAGCCGGTGTTTGTAACGAAAAGTTTTGAACGATATAAAATTAGTAAATCAGAAAGTTTTTCGTCACAGTTTTGTTTTATAAAACCGTTTAAATATCCAGTTTTTATCGCGAACTAAAACATTAAACGCTGAGATGGAATGAAGGTAAGGATACGCACTTGATACATAATAAAGCCACTTTTAAATCATTGTACTTTATTATAACTTTCGTTTGCGTGGTGTTTTACGCCGCTTTCTACATTTATTCGGTTATATCACGGCGTTTCCTGGGTGAGTTACTAATATTCCTCGTTGGGTTTTCATTAAGGCAAAAACAAATTTCTTTGCGTGTGTCTCCTACAAGAATGGCTTAACTTCTCCCGAATGACCTCCTGGGGCTCCCCGGAGCAGTTAAAAGCGCGCACGAAGCTCTTAAATGAGCTCTTAAACGATCTCCCGGAGATCCTGTATGCGCGCGCGGAGCTCTTAAATGAGCTCCCGGATCTCTTAAATGCGCGCGTGAAGCTCCTAAATGAGTTCTCGGAGCTCCTTTATGCGCTCTTAAATGAGCTCCCGGAGATCCAATATGCGCGCGCGGTGTTCCCGAATGAGCTCCCGGAGATCCAATATGCGCGCGCGGCGTTCCGAAATAAGCTCTCGGAGCTCTATACGCGATCGCGGCGTTCCGAAATAAGCTCCCGGAGGTCTTAGATGCGCGCGCGGAGCTCCTTAAATAGTTCCGGAAGACGCTCAATGCGCTAGCGGCTCTGCTAAATAAGCTGCCGGAGATCACGAAGCGTACCGATAGTTAATTATTAACGAACGATACGGTATATATAGAACAACGAATCAACAATTTTATTTTACGTTTTATTGACCACAATATACATACGCGTATGAACAAAAATACAGATAAAAACGCATAATGTACACTATTCATAACATTGATGTACACGAACTGCGTCGACCTCACTTATAACCCGGTATACCGGGCAGTCTCATCAAAAAGTCCTGTCGGCTTTTATACGCTCGTCGTCTTTTCGCCATGTTTGTCCCCGTTTTCTTAGTCATGCTTTTGGGTTCGGATTTAGCCATTTCGATATATTGAGCCAGTGGCGTGACGAATTCTATCTTCGGTTCCCGATATTTACCACGATGTAGGGATCATTGTGATTGGATCGTAATTTGCCTGCCGCCATCATGTTGAAATGTCTCTTCCATTTTTCGACATCGGGATTAACTACCTCTGTATCGCCGCTAGCTTCGTCATCAGATACTTCTTCCGTACCTTCGTCGTCCGAAGCTTCGTCCACGTCATCGTCCTCGGATACTACTTCTATGTCATCGGCGTCTTCCATCCGTTGTCTGCCCTCGATCCGTCTCACTGGTTCATCGTCGCTCCCCTCTGTGTTTCGTTTCATCGGGCACCACGCTTTGACGTGTTTTTGTAACTGATGAATGTCCGATAAAACGGACCCGCAGTCGTTGTAAAACATTGGAATGGCTTGCAAAGACCTGCAATGTACACGTCTTTAGAAGGTTCTAAAAACGTTTTCCTTACAGGTACGTTTTACAAACCTCACCAATACGTTTGCAAGACGGAAACGCCATGATACGAAAGCCTATTAGGACCATCTGAGAAAAAATAAATATCGTAAAGTCGTAATAACGCGAAAAAAGGCGTTATAATGCGAAAAAAGGCGAAGTAACGCGAAACAAGGCATAATAACGCAAAGTAAAGGCGTAATAATGCGAAGTAAGGCGTAGTAACGCGAATAAAGGCATTATAACGCGCAAAAAAAGGCGTAATAACGCGAAATTAAAGGCGTATTAACGCTAATAAAAAGCGTTATAACGCGAAATAAAGGCGTAATAACGCAAAAATAAACGCGTAATAACGCAAAATAAAGGCGTAGTAACGCTAAACAAAGGCGTATTAATGCTAATAAAAGGCGTTATAACGCGAAAGAAAGGCGTAGTAACGCGAAAATAAAGGCGTAATAACGCGAAAAAAAGGCGTTATAACGCGGGGGAAAAAGGCGTAATAACGCGAAATAAAGTCGTAATAACGCCATTTTAGCTATATATTTAAATCGATTACTGCTTTGAAAACTCTTTTTCAACCATGTATCTACGACCCAGATCAACTAATTCGCTATGTTTTTTCATTGGCTGAGCTACGATTTACGACCCAGATCAACCAACTCGCTATGTCTTTTGAGTGGTTCAGCTACGATCTACGACCCAGATCAACCAATACGCCATGTTTTTCTCAGTGGCTGAGCTACGATCGACGACCCAGATCGACCAACTCGCTATGTTTTCATATTGGCTCACCTACGATCTACGACCCAGATCAACCAATTCGAATTTTTATTTCAGTGGCTGAGCTACTATCTAAGACCCAGATCAAACCATTTTCTATTTTTTTCAGTGGCTGAGCTACGATCTACGACCAAGATCAACCAATTAGCTATGTGTTTTGAGTGGTTGAACTACGATCTATGACCCGTATCAACCAATTCGCTATGTTTTTTCATTGACTTAGCTACGATCTACGACCCAGATCAACCAACTAAGTATGTTTTTTCATTGGCTGAGCTAAGATCTACGAGCCAGATCAGCCAATCCGCTATGTGATTTGAGTGGCTGACCTACAACCCAGACTAACCAATTCGCTATGTGTTTTGAGTGGTTGAGCTACGATTTACGACCCAGATCAGCCAATACGCCATGTGTTTTCATTGGCTGAGCTACGATATACACCCCAGATCAACCAATGCGCAATGTTTTTTCATTAGCTGAGCTACGATCTACGATCCAGATAACCAATTTGCTATGTTTTTACAATGGCTGAGCTACGATCTACGACCGAGATCAACCATTCAGCTTAATATGTGTTTTGCGAGGTTGAACGATCCAGATCAACCAATACGCCATGTTTCTTCAATGGCTGAGCTACGATCTACGAACATTGCGAATTGGTTGATTTCAGTCGTATATCGTAGCTCAGCCATTGTAAAAACATAGCGAATGGTTATCTGGATCGTAGATCGTAGCTCAGCCACTAAAAACCCATAGCGAATTGGTTGTTCTGGGTCGTAGATCGTCGCTCAGCTAATGAAAAAAACATTGCGCATTGGTTGATCCTGGTCGTATATCGTAGCTCAGCCAATGAAAACACATGGCGTATTGGCTGATCTGGGTCGTAAATCGTAGCTCAACCACTCAAAACACATAGCGAATTCGTTGGTCTGGGTTGTAGGTCAGCCACTCAAATCACATAGCGGATTGGCTGACCTGGCTCGTAGATCTTAGCTCAGCCAATGAAAAAACATACTTAGTTGGTTGATCTGGGTCGTAGATCGTAGCTAAGTCAATGAAAAAACATAGCGAATTGGTTGATACGGGTCATAGATCGTAGTTCAACCACTCAAAACACATAGATAATTAGTTGATCTTGGTCGTAGATCGTAGCTAAGCCACTGAAAAAAATAGAAAATTGTTTGATCTGGGTCTTAGATAGTAGCTCAGCCACTGAAATAAAAATTCGAATTGGTTGATCTGGGTCGTAGATCGTAGGTGAGCCAATATAAAAACATAGCGAGTTGGTCGATCTGGGTCGTCAATCGTAGCTCAGCCACTGAGAAAACATGGCGTATTGGTTGATCTGGGTCGTAGATCGTAGCTGAACCACTCAAAAGACATAGCGAGTTGGTTGATCTGGGTCGTAAATCGTAGCTCAGCCAATGAAAAAAAAATAGCGAATTAGTTGATCTGGGTCGT
>JASEVX010000001.1:57354536-57442036 GCA_031761405.1 Serripes groenlandicus
AGTTTAAGTTAAATTTTATTCTGAAGATGTTCTATTTAGACTTTGTGTAATAAGGAATTATTTTAATACCCATTTTTAGAAATGTGGCAATTGAAAAGTTCCTATTTAGCTAACTATAGTGTAACAATTTAGCACGTTAACTTTTAAATTGTACTTATAATAACGTGTTTGATTATCAGTATGTTTTTAAAACGTATTGCAGACGTCTACTATATATTTTTTCAAAGTCTTCCCTTAGTGTCTATTTGGTTTTGGTTACCAATACGTATTCAAAACGTATGGCAGACGTCGACTGTATTTGTTTCAATGTCTTCACTTAGTGGCCATATGGTTTTGGTTACCAATACGTATTGCAAACGTATTGCAGACGTCTACTGTATTTCGTTCAAAGTCTTCACTTTGTGTCCATATGGTGTTGGTTACCAATTCGTTCTGAAAACGTATTGCAGACATCTGCTATATCTTTTTCAAAGTCTTCACTTAGTGTCCATATGGTTTGGGTTATCAATACGTATTGAAAACGTATGGCAGACGTCAACTGTATTTTTTTTCAAAGTCTTCACTTAGTGTCCATATGGTTTTTGGTTACCAATACGTATTAAAAACGTACGGCAGACGTCAACCGTGTTTTCTTCAAATTCTTCACTTAGTGTCCATATGGTTTTGGTTACCAATACGTATTAAAAACGCATGGCACACGTCAACTGTATTTGTTTCAAAGTCTTCACTTAGTGTCCATATGGTTTTGGCTATCAATACGTATTGAAAACGTATTGCAGACGTTTACTATACTTTTTTCAAAGTCTTCACTTAGTGTCCATATGGTTTTGGTTACCAATACGCATTAAAATCGTTTGGCCGACGTCATGCAGACGTCTACAGTGTTCCAATTTGCTGCGAAACGTCTTAAGCACGTGGTACAAACGTCTTGCATACCAACACCCATAGGAGACGTTGCCGTCACCGAAACGAATGGGTCACTGGGTAGTAACGAAATACTTTGAAATATTGTGAGCGATCGAGCAATTGTTAAACGAATGTTATTTCTACTTCATAAGCAATTTCACCCTTTTCTACAATTTGTTCAACACTAGTCAAAACTTTCGTTAAATCGGAGGATAAATATGTTAACCTAGTTATTTTCAAAGTCAACTACCGTAAAGTGACGTACTTGTAGTCGTATAATTTACAAGGAATCAATACACACATGTTAAATAATACTAATTTCTGAAGAATGGCAATGAAATCGCGAGTGAAACATACATGAATTTCAAGAAACCGTTTTGTAATAGCGCAGTTTCGTACTCAACCTGTTTTGTATTAAAATATTCCAAAAGTCAATTAAACTGAAATTTTCAACTCAAACTTACAAGAAACCTATATACAAATGTTAAACATATTTTAGAACGTTACTACGTACAGATTTCATAAAACATACATGAATATTAAGAACTCGTTTTATAATACCACTTTTTGGGACTCAACCAGTTTTGTAATAAAAGAATCAGATGTATAAAATATGTGTATTTCAGCTATAATTACTAGATACACATAACTTCACATGAAAAGAGTTAATTTAAGATTATACAATAATACTCTGAATAAACATTACCCACCTGCGGACACAATTTGATGTACACGTAACCGCATCAGACGACATTTGAAAATACTGAATCAAAAGGTAAAATTGCTCTCTTTTTCTGTTTCTATTTTTATATGTCTCTCTCTCTCTCTCTCCTCTCTCTCTCTCTCTCTCTCTCTCTCTCTCTCTCTTTCTCTCCGTCTCTCTCTATCTCTACATTATTTCGTCTATATCACTCTCCCCCCTCCCCACCCCTCTCTCAATCTACTATTTTTCTCTCTCTATCACTCCCATTCGCTCAATCTTTCTCTATTCTTTCTCTATGTGTGTGCTTCTGTCTGTCTGTCTCACTGTGTGTGTCGTGTGTGTGTGTGTGTGTGTGTGTGTGTGTGTGTGTGTGTCCTCTCTCTCTCTCTCTCTCTCTCTCTCTCTCTTCTCTCTCTCTCTCTCTCTCTCTCTCTCTCTCTCTCTCTCTCTCTCTCTCTCTCTCTCTATCTCTACATTATTTCGTCTATATCACTCTCTCCCCCCCCCCCCCCTCTCTCTCAATCTACTATTTTTCTCTCTCTATCACTCCCATTCGCTCATTCTTTCTCTATTATTTCTCTATGTGTGTGCTGTTCTGTCTGTCTGTCTCACTGTGTGTGTGTGTGTGTGTGTGTGTGTCTCTCTCTCTCTCTCTCTCTCTCTCTCTCTCTCTCTCTCCTCTCTCTCTCTCTCTCTCTCTCTCTCTCTCTCTGTCTCTCTCTCTCTCTCTCTCTCTCTCTCTCTTTCTCTCTCTCTCTCTCTATCTCTACATTATTTCGTCTATATCACTCTCCCCCTCCCCCCTCTCTCTCAATCTACTATTTTTCTCTCTCTATCACTCCCATTCGCTCATTCTTTCTCTATTCTTTCTCTATGTGTGTGCTTCTGTCTGTCTGTCTCACTGTGTGTGTGTGTGTGTGTGTGTGTGTGTGTGTGTGTGTGTGTGTGTGTCTCTCTCTCTCTCTCTCTCTCTCTCTCTCTCTCTATCTCTCTCTCTCTCTCTCTCTCTCTCTCTCTCTCTCTCTTCTCTCTCTCTCTCTCTCTATCTCTACATTATTTCGTCTATATCACTCTCCCCCTCCCCCCTCTCTCTCAATCTACTATTTTTCTCTCTCTATCACTCCCATTCGCTCATTCTTTCTCTATTCTTTCTCTATGTGTGTGCTTCTGTCTGTCTGTCTCACTGTGTGTGTGTGTGTGTGTGTGTGTGTGTGTGTGTGTGTGTGTGTGTGTGTGTCTCTCTCTCTCTCTCTCTCTCTCTCTCTCTCTCTCTCTCTCTCTCTCTCTCTCTCAATTTGGCTCTATATCGTTCTTTATTGCTGTGCTTGTCCGTCTCAAATATTGAAAATCTTAACCACCAACCAACATCCTAATCAAGTATACTGTATAGTCAGTTGTTGGCCATACCTGTTTTTTGAAGGCGTCAAAGATGTGTGTATCCCTAGATAGCGAACATGGAATATATGGCTGTCGGTTTTCATATGGCGTGGCTGTACTTATATCATTCGATTAAAATGGTATTATAAAACGGGTTCTTGACATTCATGTCTTTTCAAAGCTTTATTTAATTATCACCCTTCTGAAATAGGTATCATTTAATATTTGTACATTTATTCCTTGTACAATTTAGTTGAAATAAACTGATTTCTTCATATCCGATATTTTGTATTACAAAACGAGTTCAGTCTGAGAAATTGTTGATTGCAAAACGGATTATTGTATAAATGTCTGTAATACACGTGAGATAATTTTCAACTTCTTGAAATAAGTCTTATTCAACATTTTAACATTGATTCCTTGTGCATTTTAGTAGTTGAAGGCAATAGTTTCTTTCATCCATCAAATATTTATTACAGTACTGGAAGTGGTTGAACCTCAAAATATGGTATTACAAAACGGCTTCTTCACATCCATGTATGAATCACATGTGCTTTTATTCCCAATATTCTGTATTATTTTACATTTGTGTATTGATTGCTTATAAATTATAATTGAAATAATGTAAATAGATGCTTACATTTCCGATATTTTTTATTATAAAACGGGTTGAATATTCCCGAAAAGTAGCATTACAAAACGGGTTCTTGATATTCATGTATGTATTATGCAATATTTCCTTCTAAAATCAGAAATTTTAATATTTGTAAATAAGTTTCTTGTTATTTTAAGTTAAACATTTCAGTTTAATTGAAATTTGAAATTTTAATTATAAAACAGGTTGAGCCTGAAAATTGAGTATTACAAAGTGACGGGTTTTTGATATTCATTTATGCTTCACACTCGATTTTATTATCACCCTTCTAAAATAAAATTTCTCCAAACCACAATGTTTTCAAATATTTTCAATAATTTTATTTTCATTTATTTCCATCATTGCATCGGCCAATATGTGATATCAAGCTAATAACACACAAAGATACATTGCATGTAGGTTTCACAGTAACAGCCCCATTACACCAATGTTTTACCGATAGATGAAATAATTTCCATCATGCACGCGTTTATTTAACCACAAGGAGCAATATTTTAAATGAACGACTATCAATAAAACTGAAGGGAACAAGATAGGTTCTCGGTTCTGCACAGTCCCTGTAAACGGTTTTGACCAATAATGTTCAAAACTTATTAGAAAGATTTTCCATTGTAATAACTAAATGTTTTAGAAGTTGTCTGCTGTAGATTTGTTCTATATGAGAAACGGATTGAAACAACATATTCAATAAGTTATAAATATATATTTATATAAAATATATGTTTAAGCACAAAAAAAAAAAAAAAAATATTAATCTCTAAAATATATCTACATTTTTCAAATAAAACACTTCAGAGTAAACTTATAGTATGTGATACATTTATAGCACATGATTTGAATTTGACTAAAAATATTATTTCCGTAATCCTAAAAGAAAAATGATTAAGAAAACCAACATTATGGCCTTGCGTTATTTGACCCAGATCAGTTCGCGCAGACTGATTCGGGTCGACATATTCCGACTCAGGGGAATGAAGGTATAGAGTATTGATTATTTAAACATAAAATCCACAGCAGGCGAAAAGAGTCCACAATGTTGGTATTCTCGCGGGCCGGCCCATATTTCATCTGTATTTAAATGAAACTAGAATTATTGAAAATATTTGAAAACATTGTGGTTTGGAGAAACTGTTCGTTTTGTCTCAATGTATTCAACAATATATCATTTACAGGTGATCAAAAGCATCTACATGTGAAAAATGGTTAACCTTTCTCACACTGGTTGATGCTTTTTAACATCTCAATATCCGATAAATTTGTTAACATAATGATATAAGGAGGGATGTGAGAGAGAAAGGGTTCAATATATACACTTATTATTTTGTAATATATAATTAATAGTTTATATCTTTTTTTTTTAATCCTTTATAATGATATTATTAATCTAACGTTGTGAAAGAAAGCCTTTTGATTAAAAGAAAATGAAACATATTTCGCTTTGTTTGTTTCTGATATACAATGTTGTTGTTGGTGGAAAAAGGTTTACAGGTTATGGGTTAAATATTTCACTTGTCAACTAATATGACACTGATAAGATAATTCTATGAACCGTAAGTAGTTTACAGTTCATAGACTAATCTTATCAGTCTCATAATAATTAGTATAAACATGCACTGTTATCAATGTACGCTTTTAATAATAACAATGACAAATCACTGTTTTGAATTTCTACAATAATATTTTGATTATAAATGTTTTGAAGACATAACATGTTCATCAACCACAAATCAAATAGAATGTAAACTCTGTGAATCGTTTTCATTGAATATGGATAAAAATGGAACCTGCTCGCAGTTTAACCTACCCGTGGATGCTTGAAAGTAATATTAATTTCGATCAAACCGTATTTGAGTCCATTCTTCTTATAATCTTTACTATACATTCTTCAACACTTGATTCATTATGAACGAGTAGAGAGTAGTAATTCTTTTACTCTTTTATGATTTCCGACTGTTTTGAACGCTTTAAAATGCACCACTATTCACTGTAGTACTGCTATACAGGTGAAGTTAAGTGAAGTTATACGTTGACTGACTATTGTATATAATATGTGTATACCATTCAAACAACAAATACCCTATTCATGAATCTCGTTTTGCACTTTTTTCAAAGGTTTTGAGTTAACATGTGTTTTTTACATTGTTTACGACTTCGTCGATGAAACTTTTACAAGTGTAGACAATATGTGGCTCTGTCCGCATACTCAAATGCACTAATAGACCCTTCACGCAGGCGTTCCTTTAGGGATGCTAGTCGCGTGTCGATGTTCTGGTATTTCCTTCTCTTGATCGGTCTTTTACCTCCTGTAACATACTGCACTACCTTGATACAGGAGATGGCTTCAATTTTCGAATTATTCTAAGGATTGAATAAATGTTAGGATGCGAATGCTGAACAGCTTTCTTCAACATGCTATGCAAGCCTTCTACATGGTTCGTCGTCCTTAGACCTTGGGTGTTGAAGTGATTCCAAGTCTGTTTGTTGCCCTCAACCCAGTACTCAGTAACATGGTCTGTGAAGGTTTCAACGGCTGGGTGTTGAAAGGCGAATATGAGAGGATACATCTGTCCTCTTCCGTGCGTATATCTTGTCTTCTTCTCGGAAGCACTGGTCTGTCTTTGCTTCTCTCGCGATAAAGTTGAGACTTACATCCTTCGAACGTCTTGATTCTTTTTTTACCAAGGCAACAGTTTCTTCGTTCCATTCCTGGTTTCGGAGCGATGATACCTCTCCTTATAAATTCTTGGAATAGGCGTTGTTTCTTTTCGACACCGTTTACGAGAAGACACCTAAACATGTACTCAAACCATTTTGATAAAATTAAGAATAACGTTGCTGTAAATAAGGAAATTGTTGAGCGTCGAGTATAATTTATCAAAATAACTTCGACGTCATTTCAACGATAAGTAATAAAACACATGTCTTACTTTGATGTCCATTACGGCGTCACTATTCCAAATACGAAATCCACATATATATCAAACAAAACTAGACATGTTGGACTATATGAAAATGTGAAAATCCCAAAATCGGAGAAGTTGTCACTATCACCGGTTTTCTCATGGAGTTGCCCTAATACATTTTCCTCCCCGTGAAGACGATTATTCGGTACGTCGACTAGTTCAGACTAACACCTAGCAACAGTCCGGGATTAGGGGGTATATAATACTATAAATATATATCAATACGATTTTAAGATAGATAGATATATAGATTTTATATACATATACATGCATCTTGTAATACAAACAAATAAATACATAATTTCATGGTCATTTAAAAAGAAAAACAAAATCAGTTGTTTTGGGGGATAAACTGCTATGATTTGAACTTCGCTAAAATAGGGTAAGAGGAGAATGAGATATTTTTCTAGTTCGTTGATTGATCAGTCGAACTGGTGTTTAAGAGAATCACATAGAAAAGAAATATAGGCTGTAATAAAACAACACAAAAACAAGCTTAACACAAGTAATGGGAATAATTTCGACATATATGCATGAGATTTTTTGTTTATGTTTTTACTAAATACGCAGATGTATTATTTAAAATAGTCGGTCCTGGGTCTTCATTAACACATGTATTTACTATCCTTTTCACTAACTGTTACCAACATTATGCACTCGTTAAATTATCTCATGTGTATGCACATTGATTATCAACAAATGGTTATATGGTCTTTAACCTCATCGTAATATATACATTAACGTTCCAATACCTTTAGTGCTATTAACAGTTATATATGTAATCATTTAATATGAACACATGTATATATGCATGAACTTCCAAATAAGGTTCATATCGAGTTCAACAGCACCACACTTTACATCCAAAAGTTAGCTTATTGACTATTATATTCTGACAAAAAATGTCTAACACTCTTCAAAAATACAACTTCACTGTTTAATTTAGGGCTTATGTGTTTACATTAACGATATTAAGTCTATGCTTTGTTGCATAGTTAATAAAATGACAGAGGTTAATTAATAGTGATTTATTGCAGGTATTCAATAACTGTATACATTTAGACATGCTAGGACGTACGTAATAATGAGAGACGCATACAATGCATTTTAATAAAAAAAAAACTTGGGGGCGGGGGGGGGGGGGGGCGGTGTTAAGGTCATAGTCATTAGTTCAAACTGTCAATTTATCTGAAGGATAGACGGTAATTGATCTGAATAATTACAATATAACCACCAACCAACATCCTAATCAAGTATACTGTATAGTCAGTTGTTGGCCATACCTGTTTTTGGAAGGCGTCAAAGATGTGTGTATCCTAGATAGCGAACATGGAATATATGGCTGTCGGTTTTCATATGGCGTGGCTGTACTTATATCATTCGATTAAAATGGTATTTTAAAACGGGTTCTTGACATTCATGTCTTTTCAAAGCTTTATTTAATTATCACCCTTCTGAAATAGGTATCATTTAATATTTGTACATTTTTTCCTTGTATAATTTAGATGAAATAAACTGATTTCTTCATATCCGATATTTTGTAATACAAAACGAGTTCAGTCTGAGAAATTGTTATTGCAAAACGGATTATTGTATAAATGTCTGTAATACACGTGAGATTATTTTCAACTTCTTGAAATAAGTCTTATTCAACATTTTAACATTGATTCCTTGTGCATTTTAGTAGTTGAAGGCAATAGTTTCTTTCATCCATCAAATATTTATTACAGTACTGGAAGTGGTTGAACCTCAAAATATGGTATTACAAAACGGCTTCTTCACATCCATGTATGAATCACATGTGCTTTTATTCCCAATATTCTGTATTATTTTACTTATTTTACATTTGTGTATTGATTGCTTATAAATTATAATTGAAATAAATAGATGCTTACATTTCCGATATTTTTTATCATAAAACGGGTTGAATATTCCCGAAAAGTAGCATTACAAAACGGGTTCTTGATATTCATGTATGTATTATGCAATATTTCCTTCTAAAATCAGAAATTTTAATATTTGTAAATAAGTTTCTTGTTATTTTAAGTTAAACATTTCAGTTTAATTGAAATTTGAAATTTTAATTATAAAACAGGTTGAGCCTGAAAATTGAGTATTACAAAGTGACGGGTTCTTGATATTCATTTATGCTTCACACTCGATTTTATTATCACCCTTCTAAAATAAAATTTCTCCAAACCACAATGTTTTCAAATCTTTTCAATAATTTCATTTTCATTTATTTCCATCATTGCATCGGCCAATATGTGATATCAAGCTAATAACACACAAAGATACATTGCATGTAGGTTTCACAGTAACAGCCCCATTACACCAATGTTTTACCGATAGATGAAATAATTTCCATCATGCACGCGTTTATTTAACCACAAGGAGCAATATTTTAAAAGAACGACTATGAATAAAACTGAAGGGAACAAGATAGGTTCTCGGTTCTGCACAGTCCCTGTAAACGGTTTTGACCAATAATGTTCAAAACTTATTAGAAAGATTTTCCATTGTAATAACTAAATGTTTTAGAAGTTGTCTGCTGTAGATTTGTTCTATATGAGAAACGGATTGAAACAACATATTTAATAAGTTATAAATATATATTTATATAAAATATATGTTTAAGCACCAAAAACAAAAAAAAATATTAATCTCTAAAATATATCTACATTTTTCAAATAAAACACTTCAGAGTAAACTTATAGTATGTGATACATTTATAGCACATGATTTGAATTTGACTAAAAATATTATTTCCGTAATCCTAAAAGAAAATGAGTTATTTGACCCAGATCAGTTCGCGCAGACTGATTCGGGCCGACATATTCCGACTCAGGGGAATGAAGGCATAGAGTAATGATTATTTAAACATAAAATCCACAGCAGGCGAAAAGAGTCCACAATGTTGGTATTCTCGCGGGCCGGCCCATATTTCGTCTGTATTTAAATGAAACTAGAATTATTGAAAATATTTGAAAACATTGTGGTTTGGAGAAACTGTTCGTTTTGTCTCAATGTATTCAACAATATATCATTTACAGGTGATCAAAAGCATCTACATGTGAAAAATGGTTAACCTTTCTCACAGGTTGATGCTTTTTAACATCTCAATATCCGATAAATTTGTTAACATAATGATATAAGGAGGGATGTGAGGGAGAAAGGGTTCAATATATACACTTATTATTTTGTATTTTTAAAAATTAATAGTTTATATCGGTTTTTTTTAATCCTTTATAATGATATTATCAATCTAACGTTGTGAAAGAAAGCCTTTTGATTAAAAGAAAATGAAACATATTTCGCTTTGTTTGTTTCTGATATACAATGTTGTTGTTGGTGGAAAAAGGTTTACAGGTTATGGTTTAAATATTTCACTTGTCAACTAATATGACACTGATAAGATAATTCTATGAACCGTAAGTAGTTTACAGTTCATAGAATAATCTTATCAGTCTCATAATAATTAGTATAAACATGCACTGTTATCAATGTACGCTTTTAATAATAACAATGACAAATCACTGTTTTGAATTTCTACAATAATTAGTCGCCGGGCAGAAGCCCGCGACTTCTATTTTTAATAGGTTTTCGGAAATCACATGGGAGGGGGGATTATTATTAGAAATAAACACATTTAGATGTCTTGAACATATTACAATTGTGTTTGTTTAAAAACACTAAGTAATGACACATCTAAAATGAAATAAATATTCCGATGTTTTAGGTATTTTCAGTTTCTTTATTTTGACTCGCATTTATGTTTTGTTGTTTTATTTACGAAGACAAAACAGTCCCTATTAGCTAGACTGGTATACTTTATTTTTACACTATATACTACATGTAATCAAAAGGCGATAACTACAAACCTTTACGTCGCAGTCTAATTTGTTTACATACGCGCACCTGCTTGAAGCGTGACTCGCGAAAACCAACTGCGTAGATCAATCTCCTTTGCAGAGAGCCGTCTCTTTACACTCACTTACAAATAGTAAATCGTAGGTGATTTAAAATGTTTATTTGGTTCGAAACAAATGACGAAAAGAACAAACCGAGATAAAAACTAGTTTTAATAGAAAAATTACTTTGAACGAACACTCTCTTTGCCTATAAAGAGAGTTTCAAGAACGACACCTCTGCGAATAAGAAAGAATCGGGTATTTCGTACAAAATTATATCGTCCTTGACAATTTTAAATGTGTCATTTAATTCCTTAAAGGCATATTGCTTCCGATCTGCATATTGTTATGGATCATTGACACAAGGGCGCTCATCATAATATAATTTTAAAACATGAGTAGTTTTGTTATTTTCATTATAAAAAAGGAAGGAAAGAATTAAAATAAATTAACATTAATTATACAACAATTTCAATGAGATTTAACTGTTTAGTTGATATTATATTTCGAATGTGGTCTAATTTATAAATATTGGACTACATTTAAACATTTGTTAAAGTATGATATAATTAGGATGCCAAGCTAATATCATTTTGAGAAAAAGAGAAAACTCAGCGATTTAACCCTTAACTCATTGTTTTAAAAGTATATTGCTGCAAAGGTGTCCACTGTTGACTTTAATAGAGGAAAGGTAACATGATGTGCTATTGCATGCAAATCCTAAATTGTCTGTTTTGTGGTTTTATTGAAAGATAATAAAATTCAAATATTCTGACAAACATCTTGAAAGGTGTATGTGGAATTCACAAATCTTATAATTATTCCTTAATGAAAGCACTGTATACATACTAAGACTAATGATTGGCAAGATTTCTCATTTCCATTACTGTTTATGATCAATAATTAGTTGGTTGTGTGTCTAGTCAACCTACTTTGGAATGGAGATTGATCATAAACAATGAAAGGCTTCAATTATCATTCACTTCATTGACAAAACAATGCAAGTTATGATACATTTTCACTTGACTCCACCCCTGATGTTCCAATATGCCCCTCAGTTGATAACTGTTCAAGTTATTCAACTACTATAATGTTAGTGTTATGCATAACTGCACTATGGATTTCCGGCGACATTGATGCATTGCATCAACTTTCTCTTGTGTGGATAACTGATATGAGAAACCCAGGACACACATGGGTAGGTTAACCGACTGTCTTGATATAATTGGAAATTCGTTTTAAAAAAAAAGGCATTAAACCCAATCAATCAATCATTCTTCTTATCTCAACTAATATTACAAATATTACAAATAATGCACACTAAGACCAGTCGTTGCGTTCATTCAGGCGCTTCGTGGTATACATTTTTCGCTACTGGTGCATCAACATTTAATTAAGATTAGTCCATTAACATACAAGAACTTGTTAACTATAACGGTTTGTGATTTCGTTCTATAAAACTAGACCGCCTTGGTGGTGTAATAATAGGGCGTTCGCCTCGGATGCGTGACTGAAGGGTTTAAATAAAGCTTTACTACTGACTGGCTTGTGTCAGAATAAATTGTCTAGTAGTACTGGTAACTTACACAGGAAACTGTTGAAATCGGCGTTAAACACTAGACAAGCTAGAAATCTAGAGATACATTAATTGTATACTAGATATGAGACTGTCCTTACAATAGGGTATATATATCCTGGTCCTTTAGAACAGTATATAATCCGACCAGTTCGAGCATCCGCACAGACTGATTTAGATCTTCACTTTGACAAAGTACTTACAAAAGCTTTTGAACCTACTGATCAAGCTGAACAGATACACAGGCTGATCTGGAAATGACTATTCACAAATTCTAACTTGCATGGACCGGCTCATATAATAATAGTGGGGTGTTTGACTTAAATGAACTTCATAAGCAGTAATCAAAATGTATACAATTGATACTGAACCGGTTTTTTATACACCTGTATTTTTATTCTATTATTGTCAGAAGGGTTTTTTCTGCACGTCATCTCATCAATATGTACACGTGGACAGGTCTGGCTAAGTAATAGTAGACCCTTCCACGTTACAAGATTAATCTCTCCACGAAGTTTCCATTGTTAATGCAGAAATATAGCTATCTGTATTTTAGTTTACGCTGTGTCTTTATTCTAAGGCCATGATATAGGGCTACTTATCATCTCACGTGAACGATTTTCGTCGCCTACAGCACTTTAGACGGTCTTCTAAAACATTTTAGGAAAGGGAGACATATATTGCTCAAAACGAGAAATTTCTCCTTCATTATTGCATTGTTCTATGTCGATGTGTTCCAACTTCATCACGATTGTTTACAACAAAACAAATAAATCTGTAACCCTTTACAAAAAATCTGACAAGGCATCTGAAACATCTAGGCTAATGCAAATTCACTGTAAATATTAGTATCAGTATAGTGTCAGAAACATTTTTGAAAATGATTACATTGCTCAGATTGATAGCAAATATTTGCTTTTACAACAATGCTTTCAATTGTTGACTACTGCAGATCTATGCGTATTCATCTAGAAAAGGGACATGAGCTGCAGACGTCATATGAGGGGAAGGGTGTCGACCACATTTTCTATTATCGCCACCAACACGTGCATGCTTTTATCGAGTGACTGATCACGTGCCGCCTTAATTTGAACAATCAACACGTTGTATATGTTCATATTTGTGAGTTTGTAAGATGGACATTTTGTCTTTGGCGAATATAATCTATCTATTCAATTTCGGGGTGGATTTTACACTCGTAGGACTATATTGGATTCCTATCCATGTATGTATTTGCCACTGTTTCCTTTCTTTCATTCTTGAGTTATACAAGTAATGTTAAATAGATAGGCTTTTATCAAGATTCCCAACACGTAAGCCAGTGTTTGGATGGCGGCTATCATTTATCAGAAATATTTTAAGCTTGACTTGTATCTGATTTTGGTTGAACCAGGGACACTATATGTAATATTGTGCCCCTGGTTGAACATACGTTCTTTTCATTTTTACATTTCCTGCGTTTACCTTTTAGTAGATGTAAATAGTAGATGTACAATTGAAAACATTGTGGTATAAAGAGACATTGTAAAGGCTCTTCGTGGTCTACATTTTTCGCTACTGGTGTATCCACATTTAATTAAGATTAGTCCATAAACATGCAGCATGTCAACTATACGGGTTTGTGATTTCGTTCTAGAAATCTAGACCGCCTCGGTGTTGTAGTAATAGAGCGTTTCGCCTCGGATGCGTGATTGAAGGGTTAGTTTTACGACTCACTGGATGATCTCAGAATAAATGGACCAGTAGTACTGGTAACTAACTCGGGGAACTGTTGAAAGCGGCGTTAAACACTAAAGTAGCCAGAAATCTAGAGATACAATTATTTTATACTAGATATGAGACTGTCCTTGCACATGGTTATATCCTGGTCTTTTAGAACAGTAGATAATCTGAACCAGTTTGAGCATCCGCACAGTCTGAGTTGGATCTACACTTTAGCAAAGTACTTACAAAAGTTTTTGAACCTTCTGATGAGTTGTGATGATTTTGCTCAAGCTGAACAGATACCCTGGCTGATCTGAAAATGAATATTCACAAATTCCAAATTGCCTGGACAGTCTCATATAATCATAGTGGTGTGTTTGATTTTTATGGACTTCATTAATGGTAATCAACATTTATAGAATTGACACTGAACTGTTTTTTTTTTATACACCTATATTTTGTTCTATGATTTTCAGATTTTTTTTTTTTTGCACGTCATCTCATCAATATGTGCACGTGGAGAGGTCTGGCTTAAGTAATAGTAGCCAGATAGTTTCCATTGTTAATGCAGAACTATAAATTATTTATCTGTATTTTAGTTTACCCTGTGTCTTTATCATAATATATACTAATAATAATTTTTTATTTGACGTAAACTGTACAGTTTCTTGTCATTTTGACAATATATAAACAAATTACAATTAACACACACATAATAATAAAATATATACACAATTTTCATTTATTTCCATCATTGCATCGGCCAATATGTGATATCAAGCTAATAACACACAAAGATACAGAACAGAACGTTTATTTAGACGTATACAAAGTACATAGTCATTTACAAACATACATACATATAGAAAATATTCAGTCACGTGGGTTTGAAAAAAAACAAAAAAACAATAAAGAAATGAAGAAGGAAAAAATCAAAAAATCAAAAAAAAATCAGTTGATTGTAAAAGTGAAAAGCAGGAAATTATAGTAAAGAGGCTGAACTTTGATAAAGGTTAACCTTGAAATATCTGTAATCTAATTTCTAATGCGATCTTAACAAAAATGGCAGTTTTTTTAACAATTGATTTGTTTTCTGTTTTGAGCAATTCAACGCATTTTTGCATCGATGGATGTTTAAAAAAATAAGGATTAATATATTTCTCTCTTGCATCAGTATAGGAAGGACATAACAAAAGGAGATGGTAAACATCTTCAATATCTGTTGTATTGCAACATTGGCAGTACCTTTCATGGTAGGGCACCTGTGGTTTCGAGTATCTGCCTGTAGCGACTCTGAGATTATGAGCAGAAAGTCTTAGTCGCGTCATATTAACTCGGAGATTTACATTTAAAATATCTAGATATGGCTCATAACAAAAGTTCGTCTTAACCAAGGAATATTCTTTAAGTGAAGCGCTTATATTAACAGTGCTGCGCCAATCCTGAATGAAACAGTCTCTAACACGGTCTTTGAAAATAGTATGGAAGTTCTTTAGATAAACTGGATCGGATATATCAAATACATTAGAAAATCCATACTCATCTAGCAGTTTCTTTATGTTGCTCACCCAATTTTTAAATCCAGATTTGCAATCGTTCAATGCTTGATTATAAATAGTTTTTACAATAATATTGTCAGTGTTAACAAGCTTGCACCAATATTTAATGAGTCTTGTATGCCGTGCTATATACATGGGGTATCGGCCAAGATCACCGTATACACCAGCCGAGCAGGTATTAGACTTAACTTTTAAAATGCGTTTACAAAATTTCAAGTGTATACGTTCTAATTCTTTAGATTTGGAGAAGCCACTGACTTCCGACCCATAACACAAAATCGAACCGATAAAGGAATCAAAAAGTTGACATAAGGTTTTAGGTTGCAGCGGGTACTTACGACATTTGTTTAACAAACAGTGCAAAGCTTTTAATGATTTACCCACCAGATATTCGTTATTATTTGCAAATGTACCTGTGTAATGAAAAACAGTTCCTAGGTAGTTGAAATCATCTACAACTTCTATAACACCGTTATTGTACACCCAGTGCTCATTTTGTTTTACTTTCCCTCTTTTCCTAAAAACCATAATTTTAGTTTTAGAAACATTAACTTCTAATCCCCACTTGGTACAATAATCGTATAACTTGTTGAGATTGTTCTGAAGCTCGGACGGTGACTTCGCGAAAATAACCATATCGTCAGCAAAAAGTAATAGCAGAATTGAAACATCATCGAATAAGATCCCACTATCTAAATGTTCTTGTAGATGCGTTTCTAAATCATCTAAAAACAAAGATACCAAAATGGGAGATGTGATTTCGCCTTGTCGTAAACCGATCGCCTGCTCGAAGAAGTCGGAAAAGACGTTACAATTTTTAACACATGATTTGACTTTCGAGTACATATTTTTGATGACGCGTAACACCTTTCCTTTTATGCCGGATTTGTGTAGTTTAAACCATAGCGCGTTCCTGTATATACTATCAAAACACTTTTTAAGATCGACAAAAGCTACATATAAACGTTTATTTATGTTTAAGAAATGCTGCACTAAGTTAAGTAGTGAAAACATTGCATCAACAGTAGATCTATGTTTCCTAAAGCCGAACTGTGCATCGGAAAGTGTATTATTTTCGTCGCAAAAACGACCAATGCGTTTATTTAAGACAGCATTAAAAAGTTTGGAAAAACAACTCAATAGGGTTATCCCGCGATAATTAGATACACAGCTCTTATCACCCTTCTTGTGCAGAGGAATTATAACGCCCTCAAACCATTTTTCTGGGAAACAACCAGAATCGAGAATTGCGTTAAAAATGTCGCAAATGTATGGTAAAATAATATCTGCGCTTTCCAAGAAATATTCATTTAATAGTGTATCATTTCCGTGGGCTTTGTCCCTCTTAAGTTGTTTAATCACGGCCAAGATTTCTTCCTGAGATATTCTGCTATCAAGTTCTTGACAATTAAATGACACATCATTAAAATCATTTTCCGTACAAAATTTCTCCGACTCATCATTTACACATGTATATATATCTTTTTCAAGACCGGAAAAATATTCATAAAACTCATTTGGATTAATCATCAAAACTTATTAGAAAGATTTTCCATTGTAGTAACTAAATGTTTTAGAAGTTGTCTGCTGTAGATTTGTTCTATATGAGAAACGGATTGAAACAACATATTCAATAAGTTATAAATATATATTTATATAAAATATATGTTTAAGCACCAAAAAAAATAAAAATATATTAATCTCTAAAATATATCTACATTTTTCAAATAAAACACTTCAGAGTAAACTTATAGTATGTGATAAATTTATAGCACATGATTGGAATTTGACAGATCAGTTCGCGCAGACTGATTCGGGCCGACATATTCCGACTCAGGGGAATGAAGGTATAGATTAATGATTATTTAAACATAAAATCCACAGCAGGCGAAAAGAGTCCACAATGTTGGTATTCTCGCGGGCCGGCCCATATTTCATCTGTATTTAAATGAAACTAGAATTATTGAAAATATTTGAAAACATTGTGGTTTAGAGAAACTGTTCGTTTTGTCTCAATGTATTCAACAATATATCATTTACAGGTGATCAAAAGCATCTACATGTGAAAAATGGTTAACCTTTCTCACAGGTTGATGCTTTTTAACATCTCAATATCCGATGAATTTGTTAACATAATGCTATAAGGAGGGATGTGAGAGAGAAAGGGTTCAATATATACACTTATTATTTTGTATTTTTAAAAATTAATAGTTTATATCGTTTTTTTTTAATCCTTTATAATGATATTATCAATCTAACGTTGTGAAAGAAAGCCTTTTGATTAAAAGAAAATGAAACATATTTCGCTTTGTTTGTTTCTGATATACAATGTTGTTGTTGGTGGAAAAAGGTTTACAGGTTATGGGTTAAATATTTCACTTGTCAACTAATATGACACTGATAAGATAATTCTATGAACCGTAAGTAGTTTACAGTTCATAGAATACTCTTATCAGTCTCATAATAATTAGTATAAACATGCACTGTTATCAATGTACGCTTTTAATAATAACAATGACAAATCACTGTTTTGAATTTCTACAATAATATTTTGATTATAAATGTTTTGAAGACATAACATGTTCATCAACCACAAATCAAATAGAATGTAAACTCTGTGAATCGTTTTCATTGACTATGGATGAAAATGGAACCTGCTCGCAGTTTAACCTACCCGTGGATGCTTGAAAGTAATATTAATTTCGATCAAACCGTATTTGAGTCCATTCTTCTTATAATCTTTACTATACATTCTTCAACACTTGATTCATTATGAACGAGTAGAGAGTAGTAATTCTTTTACTCTTTTATGATTTCCGACTGTTTTGAACGCTTTAAAATGCACCACTATTCAATGTAGTACTGCTATACAGTTGAAGTTATACGTTGACTGACTATTGTATATAATATGTGTATACCATTCAAACAACAAATACCCTATTCAGTATAACTCATGAATCTCGTTTTGCACTTTTTTCAAAGGTTTTGAGTTAACATGTGTTTTTTACATTGTTTACGACTTCGTCGATGAAACTTTTACAAGTGTAGACAATATGTGGCTCTGTCCGCATACTCAAATGCACTAATAGACCCTTCACGCAGGCGTTCCTTTATGGCCCTATTCCACTACGACCACGAATCCCACGAATCACCAAAAGTGGCTAAATTTTAGGATTCGGGAGGATTCGTGATATTTTGCAAATTTTCTGGTCTAATTCGTGACGATTCATTTACGATACATATATTTGGTTCGGCTGGAGTCCCGCGAGAATTGACTACGATGTATAAGAATCTATTACGAATACTGCCCGGACGTTAGGAATCAGTTACGACTACGCTAAGAACACACCGAATGCATGTACGAATCAGGTACGAATACATATTCTGTGGGATTACCTACGAATCGATTACGTTTCAGTTACGATGCCCAAGAACGCACTACGAAGTTGTTACGAATAAGCTACGATTTTTTTAATCCTGGAGTTCGGGGCCAAAACTTTGAACAGTTCAAAACTTTTGTCACGAATTCCCGATCGCTCAAGAATTGCAAGAACCGACTACGAATATATACGAATGAGTTAAGAACTTCGCGAAATGATTACGATCCATCTACGAATCCTAAAATTTAGCTATTTTTGGTGATTCGTGGGATTCGTGGTCGTAGTGGAATAGGGCCATTAGGGATGCTAGTCGCGTGTCGATGTTCTGGTATTTCCTTCTCTTGATCGGTCTTTTACCTCCTGTAGCATACTGTACTACCTTGATACAGGAGATGGCTTCAATTTTCGGATTGTTCTAAGGATTGAATAAATGTTAGGATGCGAATGCTGAACAGCTTTCTTCAACATGCTATACAAGCCTTCTACATGGTTCGTCGTCCTTAGACCTTGGGTGTTGAAGTGATTCCAAGTCTGTTTGTTGCCCTCAACCCAGTACTCAGTAACATAGTCTGTGAAGGTTTCAACGGCTGGGTGTTGAAAGGCGAATATGAGAGGATACATCTGTCCCCTTCCATGCGAATATCTTGTCTTCTTCTCGGAAGCACTGGTCTGTCTTTGCTTCTCTCGCGATAAAGTTGAGACTTACATCCTTCGAACGGATAGACGGTAATTGATCTGAATAATTACAATATAAATGCATGTTATAATTGGTTGTTTGCTTTTTTAAAGTGTTAAAGTATTATTTTCTAGTCATATGTACTCATGTTAAAACTATCAAGGTCTCTGTTGTACAAATTAATGCAAAACTGTGCCTTTTAATCTGTTTTCTTTAACACAAAAATAAACTGTTCTGTTACTTAATTGATGTTAAGTTAGAAACATACGAATAACTTACGTATAAGTTAAATTATGAAACAATCCAACAATCACTTAGTCATATTCAATTATGGCAAACGCACAGCTGAACGTTCAGTAAATCATCGACAAAAAAGGGGGTCATCACTTAACATTTGCTATGCCGGATCCCGTTTATCTTTGAAACACGTGTATACTATACATGGATAATGATTTTTGTCAATTAGCAATCAATGCTGAAAGTGTAGCCATATTTAGTTTGGAGATCGAGCATTATAATATATGCGCCTATATTTTTATAAATTGAACAGTTTGGCAAATAGTGAAATTGTGCTTTCTGAGCATGTTTTGTGTTTGTTTTTGCACTTACATTATTCAAAGCAGTTTAACACCTCAGAGACATATACATACACTGTGTTTATATGTCTTTGACAACCCTCAATCATGCAATGTGAAGGGACTAAATTGAACAGATCTGTTTAATATCGGACATCATTGAAACAAAGACCAAAATAATGGATCCTGTTTTCTCTCCTTTCTTGATAATTAAGTCATTTCTAAAGTGGGGATGAACATGTGATTACCCGAACAATTTAGATTACAAATAGCCATTCTAATGAGCTAAAACGGTAGTCTATCGAATACCAACTAGATCTTTCATAACTTTGGAATGGCCTAATTTTGAACACATCATAACCAATTTCAGAACGTAACTAAAAAATCACCAAGACAACATTCTGGCAAACTAACATTATTCTACTGTCAAAAGATGCAGGGTTGATACATTCTCAAATTTACCCGCACCACCTACACCGATAAACTGCTTGTTACTTTGCAGGACTTTCCATACGATCGCCACTACAGTGCCATTGGCGCTTTGATTAAAACATGGTATTATATATAAAGAGGCAGGTCGCTTGCGTTTCGTTTTGGTAAGCACCTGAAAGTATTAACTAGTATAGATTATTGTGCTATATATGAATTGATATATACTTACTTATTTGCACATTGAAGTTACAGATTTTTATATCTAATTTCGGTCAAAATCTGCAACTCTATCTCTATGTCATGCATTATCTAGAACAAAATTGAATAAGCTATTTCTATTGTCGCTTTTCTCCACTACTTATCATTATTGTTATGTGGTCAATTCGTAAAATATGTATATGTTCATATATATTTGTGTGTTTGTATGATTGTATGTACAAGATGGTCATTTTGTCTTATGTGAATAAAAATTCTATCTACATTGGTCCCCCCGATCCGCTCGACCGACCAGCTTGGAATTAAATCAAGTCGAACAGATTATTCATTCAGAACATGAACCGTCCCGCGCGAAAACCAACATTGTGGAATCTGCGTAATACATTGACCCGGATCAGCCTGAGCATGCGGCGCAGGTTTACCCGGATAGATACTTTTCGCCTCCTGTGGATTTTTTGTTTCAGGAATCATTACTCTATACTTATATCACCCTGAGACGGAATGTGTCGGTCAGGATCAGCCTGCGCGGACTGCGCAGGCTGATCGGGGGCGATACATTACTCAGAGGCCATAATGTTTGTTTTCTTATGGGTTGGCTCAATTATCTTGTCTTACTTCGTAGAATGAGACTATAAGTTAAATGAACAGTTAAACAGAAACATATGTATCTGATCCAAAACATAAGCGAAGTCTTAATTTGTCTCACATAAAATACACGTTATATGTCTCGGTAAGTGCCGTCTGTATCTATTTATCTTTGATAGTTTAATAATGAAATACAAGAACAAATTTATTATTTATTTCATAAGAAACGTAATTAGAATAATAAATATTTCACGCCGACTGTATTTATTGCAAAGACTTAATTAAACATATTTGATTTTATCGCATTATTTGACCGAGACAAGTTTAGATTGTGTTATTGAATTGAATTATGGTAATTTACATATGGGCGGATAGTAAGATCTATATCCATACTTCTTTCAGACATACAGCAAATCTGCAGCAAAATACATCAAAACATCAAAACTTAAGATGTCAAAATTATCCTCGTCATGAACGTGTATTTTTAAAAAAGAAACTGCTCATAATGAGAAATGCCTTATTTTGCCCAAATATGTTCAATAAGCGTCAGTTGCAGATACTTGTGCGTATGATTGATTGATTGAGGTTTAACTCCGTTCTCAACAATGTTTCAGTCATATCACGGCGGCCAGTTCACCTACTCATGCGTTTCCTGTCTTTTTACACCAGTAATTCAAACAACATTCTTTCCAAGCAACTGGCTGATTTTCCACATAGACCGTGTTAGCCCATTGGTGGAAGACGAATGACGCTTGTCAGTGACATTTGCCAAACGTCTGAAAGAATGTTGGCCGAGCTGGGGTTCGAACTCACAAGCCTGAAATGACAGTCCGCGTCGCTACCGACTGAGCTACCGGTGCTCGTCACGTATGTAAGTACGTTAATCAAATGTGAATCTTTGCAATCTATTCCAAGTCATTTGTTGCATACACATTTTCTCTTTTTAACTTCAGCGATCGTAGTACTAGCCAGGACAGATCTTAACCGTCGAGGACGTATATCATTCTGAACTAACATAATTGCGTGAAGCCATGGCGCATTTGTGGAAGAAACGGTTTGTTGTTTAACTCATTGGATCTGTCTATCTGTATTCACAGGTGCCAGTCTCGTTTAAAATCTATATATTGACAAAGTTAGTTTTTAATTATTAGACATATTTTGCTGAATCAATTTATGACAAAGAGCCTTCTTATACAGCATTTCAAATGCGTACAAGAGAAAAAAGCGTAGTATTGTGTTTTTAAAATATCTTTTATAGTTGTGCCCGATTTTCATTTTAAATGAGTTCTTAATTGGATTCAAGCCTCAATTTCTATTTGTTGCGTTATCGATGACGTCCGAAGATTACTTACTGTGTTTTATAGCTGTAAAATAAATAATATATAATTGCTCAGTGATGTCCCCGAGCAGTAGTTTTACATTAAAAGCTTTATCTCGCTTATGATTCCATATACATGTACTCTAATACAATTTGGTAAATAACTTGCTTTGACTTTAACTACTTTGAAAATAATAATTCCACTCGAATATCTTGAGGTTAATGTCAGCCATTACGATCAGATAAAATTGCCGTTGAAAAGGAAATGTACCTTGTCAATATATACTAAAATGCTTTTTTTAGATTTGAAAGGAGATTGGCACCTGTGTCTGTATTCTTCCTATTTCTCAAAATACGTATTTTTTCCGTAATTATGTTTATATCTTCTTTCAATTTATTGAGCGTGTTTGGTGTTTACGGCGCTTTTAACAGTATTTTAGCCGTCTCGCGAGAAAAACAACATTATGGCCTCTGCGTAATAAATCGATCTAGATCAGTCCGCGCAGACTGATCCGGGCCGATACGTTTAGTCTAAGGGGGGATAGAGGTATAGAGAACTGATTCCTGAAACATAAAATCCACAGGAGGCGAAAAGTGTCTATCCGGTCAAGACGCCCACACTGTTGTTTTTCTCGCGAGTTATCGGCTCTTCCTAGGTACATTACCAGTACTACCAATAGTATTTATCCTGGTACCGATGCATTAGTCGTAATGCCATTGTCGCAATCCTGATCACCAATGAGGGAAACCATTACTACCAATGTTTATTGTAAGGTATGGGGGAGAACCTTCACATATATATGCACGTGGATAATAAATGTATACATTAAACAAACAAAAAAACTTGGGTCACCAATAGTCGGATGTACTTTAATAACTTAGAATAGAGTTGAAGCCAATGCATATACACTTATGGTGTTTTACCGTGTTAAAAATTAAGTAGGTAACACCAGAGACGTAGATAAGAGGGATAGGCAACCCCACCTGTACACCTGTTATCTGGTTAAAATATCACACATAGAAATAAAATTGTCCAAATGTTCACATTTTGTAGCAAATAAAACTTTCAAGTCACAATTGTCACATAAACAAAACATACATATTCTGAAAGCTTAACATTTCAACTAAGGTTAGAGATGCAATGAATAACTGGAATTTCTTTGTATTTTGAACAATGACTGGTTTAAAAGACACAGATATTGGGATTTCTGAATTATATTATTTTTTTCCAAAAAATAATTGACTGACATGTTTCATACGGATAACATATTATCAAAACCTGCAGTATATAACAATATTGTTATCTACTGCAATAGAACAATATTTAAACTTCCAGATTTGATTTTTTTATCTTGAATAGTTTTTTGAGTTTTACTTGCTACAAATGTTGGCACGGGTGATATTTTAGTATATAATTTAGTTACTTATCCCTCTTATCTACGTCCCTGGTAACACATTCAAATTTAGAATATCCTTGTGAACACTCTTATAGTCTGTTTTCATCCAATATTCATGAAAAGTAATCAGAACATTAGTCTCTATTAAGTCTCGTATACGTTTGAAACTGGGACATTGGGGGTGAAACAATAGGTCACATGGTCAAGCGGATTTTCATAAGATTTTGTGTCAACCACGGGAAATCGCAGAAATGAACTGTTGGAGAAGGCTAATAACCGAATCTGTGAATAGAGGACTTGTATTCAGATGACACTTTCCGTGACGGTAGAACATGTACACAGGACACACTTAACTTAGCCGCAGAAAATAACAAACATGCAGTTCTCCTTGACACAAAATCCGCAGTTGACACAGTTTGCCATGACGCTCTCTTCAAATGTGATTTATAATTGTGTGCTTTGATCAAAATGTTATCTATTCTACAAACAAAGTTTGTTATTCGAGCAAGAATATTTTCCATCACCAATTGAAAAATCACCGTGCTCGAACTAACGCCATACACCAGTCGTCTGTAAGCGATCCATGTTTACCGTAAACAGTTCCTTGGAATGTTTGTCCAATTCCAACTGCAAATACGCTTAATCTCGTTTTGTGAACTTTTCGCAAACAAATCCTCTGTTTTAGGGATCTTCGCTGATTTCGCAAATTCTCACACTAGCTCTTTTTGTCGGGTTTTTGGACACGATTCGTCCAGTTACCGTGTTTATTTCCCTCTTTTGTTATATTTGCAAACCTTTGTAGTTCCAACGTTTTTGCAAATAAAGCACTTCGATGTCTTGTAGCGACATGTGCCAGGAGTAGGATATTCCTTACTTCGAAAACAGGGATTTGACTATCCCTTGTGCAAATTTTTCAATCAGGTTATTAATGAGGGAAATAATAAAAGTAACAAGAGTTGCTGCAAGATGCAGCAGTTCGATGATAGCGCGGGATTCAGCATTTTATGGCTAAAGAAATACTGTTTGATTCGAAAAACCCGAAACCCGCTTTATGATATAAATATATGATAACAATAGTTTTTTTATAAAAATATATAAACGAAAACAAAAATACCTTTTCAAAACGTGTTGACCTCGTTCTCCCAAAATTATTGTAAACATTTGTCTGCGCGTCCCTTTTAACCCTTAATATATTAAAACCCCGGTGCTTCCCAGCGATGTTGCATAGACTCCGCTCTGGTATACTGCTTATGTTCAGTTGTGTGACTTCGGGTCGAAATCAAGAGAAAAGAGGGAGAACTGTTACGGAATTGGTATAAATATCACTTCTACAGCCTTGCTATGGAGGCCTGCGTTTTTTCGTAAAATACGGAGCACGCACGATCAAGATGATTAACACGGCGCATGCGCAGGCCCATTGCACCAGTGACAGTTTTTTCTGAGGCACCCGCGCAATAAATATAGACCTTTTGTACGGAAACTTACAAACACAATAATGCAAACTGTGCAACGAAACATATTTTGGAGAGTTTGTTCTATTTATAAAACAATTGATAAGTATTTTGGCTGTATTTCTTTGTGTCTGTAAACAATTTGAGACGGAAGTGTTCAATGGTCTCCTATATTCGATAAAGCAGTAATTTGACTAGTAGTAATGTTATTAAAAAGACAAGACATTTTCTCTTAAATGAACAATATAATGGTGTATGCATCTTTTATAGTTATGTAAGTATATTGAACGTATATTTACGCAGAGTCCACAATGTTGGTATTCTCGCGGGCCGGCCCATATTTCATCTGTATTTAAATGAAACTAGAATTATTGAACAGATTTGAAAACATTGTGGTTTGGAGAAACTGTTCGTTTTGTCTCAATGTATTCAACAATATATCATTTACCGGTGATCAAAAGCATCTACATGTGAAAAATGGTTAAACTTTCTCACATTTTGAAGCTTTTTAGCATCTCAATATCCGATGAATTTGCTAATATAATGATAAAAGGAGGGATGAGAGAGAAAGGGTTCAACAAAAAATATACACTTATTTTTTTGTATTTTTAAAAATGAATAGTTCATATCGTTTTTTTGTAATCCTTTATAACGATATTATCAAGCTTACGTTGTGAAAGAAAGCCTTTTGATTAAAAGAAATGAAACATATTTCGCTTTGTTTGTTTCTGATTTACAATTTTGTTGTTGGTGGAAAAAGGTTTACAGGTTATGGGTTAAATATTTCACTTGTCAACTAATATGACACTGATAAGAATTCTATGAACCTTTAATAGTTTACAGTTCATAGAATAATCTTATTAGTGTCATAATAATTAGTATAAACATACACTGTTATCAATGTACGCTTTTAATAATAACATTGACAAATCACTGTTTTGAATTTCTACAATGATATTTTGATTATAAAGGTTTTGAAGACATAACATGTTCATCAACCACAAATCAAATAGAATGTAAACTCTGTGAATCGTTTTCATTGACTATGGATGAAAATGGAAGCTGCTCGCAGTTTAACCTACCCGTGGATGCTTGAAAGTAATATTAATTTCGATCAAACCGTATTTGAGTCCATTTTTCTTATAATCTTTACTATATATTCTTCAACACTTGATTCATTATGAACGAGAAGAGACTACAATAACCATTCCCACATATAGCCGCTGTCTAACACTCCTGCAGAAGACAACTTTTGAAAACATAATGAGAAATTTCTCCTTTGGCCACAATGTTTACAACTTTATTCAATAATTGTTTCTGCATTTGTAAGGATTTTTCACTTAATGTTTTCAAAGTCGTCTGCTACCGGAGAAGTGTTATTCTGGGAATAGCATACATCACTTTTATGATGGTTTGCTCTTTTGTAGTATGATTTCCGACTGTTTTGAACTCTTTAAAATGCACCACTATTTAATGTAGTACTGCTATACAGGTGAAACTATACGTTGACTGACTTAACATGTACTCAAACCATTTTGATAAAATTAAGAACAAGAGAAAGTAGATGCAACGCATCAATGTCGCTGGAAATCCGTACTGCAGTGATACACAACACTTACATTATAGTAGTTGAAAAACCAGTTATTTAACTGAGGGGCATATTGGAACATCAGGGGTGGGGTCAAGTGAAAATGTATCATAACTTGCATTTTTTTGTCAACGAAGTGAATGTCCTTCATTGAAATATAATTATGCTGCGAAAAGAACCTGCTGAGACTGTGTCAGATATACAGCAGTCTAGAAACTGTGTCTCGGTTTCTGGCTCCTTATGGCAGAGTATGGGGTCTTTTTTTGACTTAGTGCAGACAACCACCATCTTTTCACAGCAGATTTTGGGTCATGAATCAGGGAAACATCAGCAACATTAATCTCATCAAAATATCAAGTATTTCAGCACCAAGCCTATACACCTCCAGTCAGATTTTATTTTGTTTATTGTGGAAAAAGCTTCCTCACATGATGAATTAGCCAAATAACACACAGAACCAATCCCAAATAATACAGGTGCATGGTGTTCTGGTGAAGATTGCATCGATGAATGAGATTTAAGCTGATGTTCAAAAGCTAAATATGAAAAAAAAAAAAAAAAAGATTATGAAAACTGATGAGCTATTGCTTTTAACCCGGAAACAGGAATCTAGAGTATGATGCTTGGAATCATTTTAAATTAGTTTCTTGCTAGGATCGGATGTTTTGAAAACTAATATAAATGTGGACATATAAATCGTACACTGCCCTGTTTTAGTGACTGACCTAAATCGGTGACCTTGTTTTGTTTTGCATATGCTCTTCAATTTGAAAAGTTCTATGGTATCAATGTTTTTTTGGTGGTCTCAAGTTTTAACATATAAACACAGAAATGATTTTTTTGGATAGGTCACAGCCCATTTTATCATGTAGAGGGTGTGCTTTAAGTGCAAAAACATGTTTTCTATCTCCGTAGTGAATACAACTTGGGAAAACCCAAAATATACACGTGACCACTCCAGCTAATCGTATTTGCGATATGTAAATTAAATGTATGCGGTAAACATTGGTTGACTACGCATGCGCACGAGACAGGTTTCGATTCTAAACTTCCGCTCATATTGCAAAACATACTCCCAGCCACTCGGTATATTTCGAAAATTTACTGTAATCACCGCGATTTGTCAAAGAAATAACCCTGTAAAAGATCGATTAGAAATGCATATTATTCGGCCCAAAAATTTCACTCGCAAAAATTTCAAACTCACTAATTATACACACTATTTGTATATGTTGCCATCTTGCAAAATTCTCGCTTGGATACTAAGCAGACGATCGTCAGGAACCCGCAGGCGGTGCTCTTGTTATTATGCTTCCTGAAAAAATATCGGGTGTGCATAGTCTCCGCTTTGTCGGTCCGTCTGTTCGTCCGTTCGTCCGTCCCGCTTTTGTCCGGGCTACATATCAGCAACTACTTACTTGAATTCAATGAAATATTATGCCGGTAGGCTTCACTAACAAGAGGAGATGTGCATATTATCTATATGTTCCGGTTTGGTGATTTTTTGCAGAATTATTGGCTCTTTATATTTTTACCTGCGGCGTACGGGCGGGCGGGCCGGCCGCGGGACGGGCTGGCTGACAGACTGGCGGGCGGGCGGCGTCCAGTAAGTTGTCAGCTAAATAACTTAAGAAGAGTCTTTGTCCCATTATCACCAAATTGGTCAAAATGTGTATTGACATAATATCTTGGAAAAGTTCGATAACTAGCCATATTGCTTTAGTCAATAAAGAGTTATCTCTCTTTAATTATAGGAATTACCTAAAATTGGTCTTGTCCGCAAAACTACTTTAAAAGCCTTTGTCCTATCATCACACAATTTGTTCAGAATGTGTATTGGCATAACATCTGCCCTTTAATTATAGAAATTACCTAAAATTGGTCTTGTCATCTAAATTAATTTAGAAGCCTTTGTCAAATCAATACCAAATTTTATCAGAATGTGTATTGGCATAATATCTTAGACAATTTCGATAACTAGCCATATCGCTATCGTTAATCAAGAGTTATCGCCCTTTAGTTATGGAAATTACCTAAAATTGGTCTTGTCAGCTAAATAACTTTAGAAGCCTTTGTTCTATCATCACCAGATTCCGTCAGAATGTGTATTGACATAATATCTTGGACAAGTAGCCATATCGCTCTAGTCAATCGAGTTATCGCCCTTTAATTATAGAATTTACCTAAGATTGGTCTTGTCAGCCCAATAACTTAAGAAGCCTTCGTCCAATCATCACCAAATTTGGTCAGAATGTGTATCGGCATAATATCTTGGGCAAGTTCGATAACTAGCCATATTACTAGTCAATCGAGAGTTATCGCCCTTTAATTATAGAAGTTACCTAAAATTGGTCTTGTCAGCCCAATAACTAAAGAAGCCTTTAACCAATCATCACAAAATTTAGTCAGAACGTGTATGGGCATAGTATCTCGAACAAGTTCTACAACAATGTACATATTGCTCATGTCACTCTAGAGTTATTGCCCTTTAATGACAGAAATTAATTAAAATCGGTATTGTCCGATAAATAACTTTGTTAGATTACCAGCCATATCGCTGCATTCACTGGAGAGTAATTGCCCTTTAATTATAGAAATTACCTCTAATTGGTCTTGTCCCATCAATAACTTTTGAAGCTTTTCCAATCATCACCACAATTAGACAATATGTTGATGGACAGAATATCTTGGTCAGGTTGATAACTCACCACGTTATCTTAGTCACTTCTGACTGATATCCCTCGAAATGACCAAAACTATATCAACAGTGTCCGCTCTCTAAATTTGCCTGACGTACAACCACTTATCACTATACTTGGTCTTAAAAAAAATAGGACGGGCGTATTTTGTGACACTTGGCGCTCTTGTTTATTTCTATATAATATGACATAGGATAATTCTTGTCCGGGCTATTTCTCAGCAACCACTCTTGAATTCAATGAAATTTTATGGGGAGGTTCACTTAAAACAGGAGATGCGCATATTGTCGCCATGTTCCGGTTTGGTGATTTTTCACACAATTATTACCCTTTTAATTTCTATATAATATGACCTAGGATAATTGGTGTCCAGGCTATTTCTCAAAAACTACATACGTGAATTCAATGACATTTTATCGGAAGCTTCAATTACAAGAGATGTGCATATTATCAGCATGTTCCGATGTATGATTATTCACATGGGTTTGGCCCTTTGAAATTTTATAAACTATTATATAGGACCATTTGAAGCTTCACTAACAAGAGAAGATGTGCAAATTATCACCATCTTCCGGCTGAATGATTTTTAACATAATTATTGCCCTTTGAACTTTTATAAAGTATGATATAGGATCATTCGTTTCCGGGCTATTTCACAGAAAGCACCGGTCGGTATTCAATGATACTTAATGGAAAGCAGGGGATGTGAAAATTATCGCTATGTTCCGGCTGAATGATTTATCACAGAATTATTGCCCTTTGAACTTCTATATAGTATGACATAGGATAATTCTTGTCAGGGCTATTCTCAGCAAGCACCGGTCGGAATTCAATGATACTTAATGGGAATCAATTTTCCGGCTTATTAATTGTTCACAGAACTGGCCCTTTCAATTTATATACAGTATGATATAGGAATATTTAAGTCCGAGCTATTTCTCAGCAATGACCTGTTGCTACATATATGTTATAGCACCATTCCTGTGGCCGAGCTTTACTTTACATTGTGGTTAAAGGAGAAGCAAAATGCGTCTGTAGGTGGGAAAGGGTTAACGGACTTGTATGCAGTAGTTTCCGACTTCACCACAGTATCATGTATCATTTTTTAGCTCGACTTTTCGAAGAAAAGGCCAGCTATATTACTCGCGTTGGCGTCTGCGTTGGTGTCACACATTGGTTGTACAAATACACTCTTGAGTCAAAACTATTACAGATATTGCTTTGAAACTTACAACACTTATCCACCATCAATAGACAAGAGTACATAACTCTGTCAAGGTTTTTATAAGAATTATGGCCCTTTTTCGACTAAGAATTTTGGTTAAGTTTTTTGTACCAATTCACTTTCTTTTCAAAACCATTACAGATATTGCTTTGAAACTTACAATACTTTTTCACCATCATATCTTCCAGTAACATACAAGAGTTCATAACTCTGTCCATGTTTTTGTAAGAATTATGGCCCTTTTTCGATTGTTATACGTTCCACCCTATTTTTTTCAAAACCATTACAGATATTGCTTCGAAACTTACAACACTTATTCACCATCATTACCTCCATCAACAGACAAGAGGACATAACTCTGTCAATGCTTTTATAAGAATTATGGCCCCTTTTCGACTTATAATTTGGTGAAGGTTTTCGTACCACCCCACTTTTTTTCCAAAACCAATCGAGATATAGCTTATACACTTACAATACTTATTTACCATAATTACCTCCATCAACAGACAAGAGTTCATAACTCGTGTCAAGTATTTTTAATTATGGCCCTTTTTCGATTTAGAATTTTAATTAAGCTATTCATACAAAATCAAATTTTTCAAAACAATTAGAGATAAAGCTAAAACACTTACACAAATCTTTTTATCACCATTACCTCCACCAACAGCCAAGAGTGCATAATTCAGTAAAGGTTTTTGTAAGAATTATGACCCTTTTTCGACTTATAAAGTACTTGGTTATATTTTCTATACCACCCCAAAAAGCTTTGTTTTATTTGCAAACTAAAAAAAGTCGAGCGCGCTGTCCTCCGACAGCTCTTGTTAATTTCGCCACTGTTGTTTTATTGTTAAGTTTATTTACCGCATTAGTGTACTTTAAAATCCGTTCACAGATGCCAAGGTAATATTCGCGAAAGATGGGATCGATGAAGTATCATTTGCTTTTGCCATAGGAATAGCATTGTTATCTTTAACTACATTAGATATAGCTGCACATTTTATGATATATCCGGTAATAATACTTTTTAAAAATGTATCTTTATCTACATTTTCAGCAAAGTTTTTTTCGGGATTGTACTGTTTAGTGCATTGACTATATACGTGTCAATAACAAGGGATTTCCGAAGTTTAATTAAGGTGGTTAAAGACAATGGACATGTGAACTGGTTTTCCATGGACCAAACACATAAAGGTAGGAATCTCCTTGTAAAAGTTTTCCGTGTGACATGGGCGAATTGTCATATTCCTTAGGATTCTGTATTTCTTGTCAAGATTCCCTTTCCCACAGACAACAAATCTGCAGCAGTCGCCTTTGAAAATATCTACACACAATCTCTGGTAATGAAAGCAAGATGAAATTGCTCAATTTAATAAATTCTTCTTTTGTAAGAATGTTTTCAAATGTTGTCTGCGTGTGAATGAAGATGCGTCTGAAGGTGGGAAATGCTTAAGATAATTGAGAAGAAACTTTTTAAACACAGCACGCACTTTAACCCTTAACGTGCTAACTTTCTGTAGCTGGTTTCTCATCTTTGATGACACACACATTAATCACAAATATATATGAGCCGTTCCTGGAGAAACCCCACAGTGTAGACTGCGTAAAGTACTGACCCGGATCATCTTAAGCATGCCGCACAGGCTAACCCAGACAGACATTTTTCTGCTCCTGTTGATTTTCTGTTTTAAGAATCATTACTATATACATTTATCCCCCTGAGACGCAATATGTCAGGCCGAATTAGCCTGCGCTGATCTGGGTCGATATATTACGCAGAGTCCATACTGTTGGCTTTCTCGTGGAACGGCTCACATATAAAACGTTGCTTAAAGTCGCGAACAGAAGGATATTGATTTATCACACGTAAGTATTATAACATAATGACTGAATTAGCTATACTTGAAGAAAAAAATGACGTCACGAGTGATCAAGGTATGTACCAAATACATATAACTAACAAATGAAGACAAAGTGTGAATGGCAGACAGACAGACAGACAGACGAATGAGCAGCGTATACATGATATCTAAGAACTCTACCTGCTTTATTTTGGAGGCAATAATAAAACGTAAATGTCAAGGTGTAGAAATCAATAGTTTCTTGCGAGATGTCTGTTAAAGATTGTTTGAATATTGAATCCACTATTTGTCTGAGTTTGAGGCCGTTTCAACAGTTTTACTGGGTCGTTTTGGTGTGAAGTGTACACATGTTTGTCTTCACCAACTTCCCTGCAACAGTGATTAATCCATTTTTATGGAACCAAATTAGGTTCCGAAATTACATCTTTAAAACCATTGGTAACATATGAATGGCTTTTTTTAAATCACCTGAGCCAAAGATCACAATATATATGTCGCCTATCGTTAACTTTTAGCTTTAAACATCAACTTCTCCTAAACCACAGGACCAATTTCAACCAAACTTCACAGAAATGTTACTTAGTTGGCCTTATTTCAAAATTGTACAAAGATATAAATTCCATTGAGAACTTCGATTGCTGCGGTATCAGAAAGGGGGCAAAATCTCCAAACTTGAAAAGGAATCTTACTTCAGTGATTCTCTACTTAATTTGTGCAATCCGTATTGATTGGACAAAAATCATAGCAACCAGGTGTCATCACAAAACTGGTAAATTGAACTTTTAGCTACAAATGATAACTCCTACCATTCCATTGGATTGGTTTTATTGGGGTTTTACGCCGCTTTCAACATTATTTCAGTTATATCACGGCGACAGTTCACTTATTCATGATCCCTGGGTTAACAAACCAGTACTAGGCTAGAACATGTGCGTTGTCCAAGGGCACTCCACCGTGATCACAGCGCCGCGACTCGGGATGGAACCCGGTGTGGCGTGAAATTTGTTCTCCCGTTGTGAGAGTTCTCATGCGCATGCGCAATGAGACTGAGACCGCATACCACGCCGGTGTGGCGTGAAATTAGTTCTCCCGTTGTGGGAGTTCTCATACGCATGCGCATACCGAAATGAGAACTCCCACAACGCGAGAACAAATTTCACACCGGTGGTCCCCTTGACTTCGCAGTAATGTTCCTTTATTGGTCCTCTTTCAAAATTGTTCAAAGACTTACATTATGTGCATAACATTGGTTGCTGCGGCATCAAAAAGTGAGAAAAATACCCAAACTTTAAAATCCATTTCCTCCATAATCTGCTTGTTCGATTCCAAGATAATTTGATAGAAATGTTCTTTGAGTGACCCTCTACAAAAACTGTTCAAGCCATATTTATTTCGTTGAAAAACAGGACAGCAAGGCGGCATCAGGAAGGCACAAAATGACAAAATTTTATAATTCCATTCTTATTTAAGTTGTTGTTAGATTTCAAGAAACAAATGGCTTTTACTGCTAAGCTATTTTACAATTTCATTAACAGTGTTCACTCATTGCAGTTTCATTTGCACTCCTGATCAAATTTTCCCAGATATTTGCAGTTAAATAAAATCATTAAGATGATCGATGTAGGGTCATCCTTGATCTCTTGTTTTTTGCTGCTACGGTAACCTGTAACCTGTGATACTTACCTAAGTAAGGTCGATTCATTGGAGATAGCGCCGTTTGTGCTATCCGTAGTCTATTTGTGACAAATGCAGTAAAGATCTCTCTGCGTATACATGTTATCTTATCTCCCTGCGTATACATATTATCTTATCTCCCTGCGTATATATGTTATCTTATCCCCGTAGGTATACATGTTATCTTATCTCCCTGCGTATACATGTTATCTTATCTCCCTGCGTATACATATTATCTTATCTCCCTGTGTATACATATTATCTTATCTCCCTGCGTATACATATTATCTTATCTCCCTGCGTATATATGTTATCTTATCCCCGTAGGTATACATGTTATCTTATCTCCCTGCGTATACATATTATCTTATCTCCCTGCGTATACATGTTATCTTATCTCCCTGCGTATATATGTTATCTTATCCCCGTAGGTATACATGTTATCTTATCTCCCTGCGTATACATATTATCTTATCTCCCTGCGTATACATGTTATCTTATCTCCCTGCGTATACATGTTATCATATCTCCCTGTGTATACATATTATCTTATCTCCCTGTGTATACATGTTATCTTATCTCCCTGCGTATACATGTTATCTTATCTCCCTGCGTATACATGTTATCTTATCTCTTTAGGTATACATGTTATCTTATCTCCCTGCGTATATATATTATCATATCTCCCTGTGTATACATATTATCTTATCTCCCTGCGTATACATGTTATCTTATCTCTTTAGGTATACATGTTATCTTATCTCCCTGCGTATACATGTTTTCTTTTCTCCCTACGTATACATGTTATCTTATTTCCCTGCGTATACATGTTTTCTTTTCTCCCTACGTATACATGTTATCTTATTTCCCTGCGTATACATGTTTTCTTTTCTCCCTACGTATACATGTTATCTTATCTCCCTGCGTATACATATTATCTTATCTCCCTGCGTATACATATTATCTTATCTCCCTGCGTATACATATTATCTTATCTCCCTGCGTATATATGTTATCTTATCTCCCTAGGTATACATGTTATCTTATCTCCCTGTGTATACATATTATCTTATCTCCCTGCGTATACATGTTATCTTATCTCTTTAGGTATACATGTTATCTTATCTCCCTGCGTATACATGTTTTCTTTTCTCCCTACGTATACATGTTATCTTATTTCCCTGCGTATACATGTTTTCTTTTCTCCCTACGTATACATGTTATCTTATCTCCCTGCGTATACATGTTATCTTATCTCCCTGCGTATACATGTTATCTTATCTCCCTGCGTATACATATTATCTTATCTCCCTGCGTATACATATTATCTTATTTCCCTGCGTATACATGTTATATTTTCTACCTGCGTATACATGTTATCTTATCCAAATGAGCGTTACTCTGCGGACGAAAACCTTAACGTATTTATAATACATGGGGAAAATATTTCCTTGTACACACCGCGGATCCAAATGGATTCTGCTTCAAAGGTTTTTGATTTTTTTTTTACTTATTGGCGAAAAGGGCAAAACCATAGCAGACTACACAGATGCATCGTCGCATCTGGATATACACTTGTGGAAAATGCTTATGGTTGGTTTTCGCATAACGCGATTAATTAGGCATTGATTGTCAGAAGTTTTGTTAACTCTTGTGACTCAAAGACGAACTATATAGAGAGACTAATTGACCTTTGCTATGTGCAGGTGGATATGAGTAATTATTGCGACACGTGCCTGTTTTTAATTAATGGCTCATATATTTATACAATTCTACAGGGATACCAAAGATTATTCACCAGATATGGAACACTGAAATTATCCCCGAAGTATTCCACGACAACATTAAAGGTCTTTTGACCCATAACAAGCCACCTGAATGGAGATATTTCTTCTGGACGCTTGACAATGGAAAAACATTTATCACCAACAAGTATCCATGGCTTCTTGAAAGGTTCTTGCATGCACGTAAGTACTTTAACGTTTAAGCAAAGTAACATAGACTTAACCGTGTTTATTGATTGGTTAGGTTTTAACGACGTTTTCAACGTTTTTTCAGTGATATCACGGCGGCCAGTTCATCTATCCATGTATGGATTGGCTTTCTCACACCAGTGCTCCACATGAAAGTCTAGCTAAGCAACTGACTGATTTTCTACATCTACTGTTAGCCCATTTGTGGACGACGAATGTCGCTTGTCACATTTACTTTTGTCAAGCGTCGTCAAAAATATTGGCCGACCTGAGGTTCGAACTCGCAACCCCTTGATTGACAGTCCGTGTCGCTAACGACTGAGATAACGGTGCTTGGCTTTTAACCATCTACTTTATAATTCATTCTATAGTCTTTGGTTTTGAAAACATATGAGTAAAACCCTTCAAATTCAGAAAAATTGAATTTGTTCGTGAAATTCTTTTTACAATGTTTTCAATTGTCTTCTGCTACAGAAATCGTCTGTATCGCGGAAATGGTTATATAAATTACAATCCATACAGCGGACGTTAATACACTTCACACATACAACAAATTTGCAGCAAACGACTTTGAAAAACGTACCCTAATATTTTAGGAATGGGTACAATAATAGAATAGCGTTAAAAACATGGTGACAAAAGGATTAATTACTCGTTTTGAGCAATTTCTTCTTTTGTCGACATGTTTTCAAAAAGCCGTCTGTTGCAGAGGCGTCTTTATGAGGGAAAGGGTTAATGTGATAACTGTTAAAAGCGACAAGGTAAATATAACACAACTTGTTGTTAAGCTAACTGTGTACATAGAAACATTTTCATTGACGCTTGAACCCTTTCCAACATTCATTCACATCATTATTTACCGTATATAAATGAATACAATTGATAATATTGTAACAAAAAGAAAAATGGCGTAAAAAGCGTCTATAAAAGGTTACTCTAGAAATTGTTTGTGATTGAGGAGTGAAAACAAATGATATCAGAACAGAACTGTTTCTTTATTTCTCTCAGGTACAGCATGAGGAAAAACCATAAATACATACATTGGCAATACATACGTTTATTATTTCAGTCAATGAACAAGCGTTTATAACCAAGATATGTTTTTTTTTAAATTTATTAGGTCTATTGTTTTAAATGGAAAGAAGGCAATATGAATGCTCGCCAGGAGTATATAGCGAGACGAGCATGTATCAATTTGATAATTTCCTTTCTACATTTTAAGTACATTAAATATGGATGCATGTTCGTACAGGGAATAAGGACTTTTTCACAGAGAGGTGTTATCAAAAGTAAGGGAATAAAGTCACTCAATAAATCGATGATCACTTATTTTCCTAATTGCAAATCGGGTTTTTTCCAATTATAAAATTGTTTTAATTCTATTAAAAAAAGTTATTTTTACATTAATATGAATTGCTGATTGAATTTGATAATTTCTATACCATTAAATAATTTGTTTTTTTGTTATTATCATTATTTTGCTGTATTGTGATAACGCATACTAACTGAAATACTTACTGAAAGATAAGGATAAAATAACCACAGCTATCCAAAAGTCAAATCAGTGTCTGGCATACAAAAATGTTTTCGGACAACGGAAAATGTATCAGTATGATATATCCATTGATGCTTATTAAGTATAAGCAATGATTATATGACTGTAAACTTACTAATTTCTGATTTGCTAAAATATGATTGAAAATATAATCCTTATTTGTGATATCAACCTAATATGACTATAAATTATCTATGTTTCCAATGTTCAAGACTATCCGAAAACATCTCAATCTACTGTTAATAGCTGGGTCAATGTTTGATTCCAGTCAGATGACTCCATTACTTTAAATATTCATATTGTTTGTACTCTTTTTATTAAATCTAGCTAACCTCCTTAAGGCGGACATACTTCGTCTAGCTGTACTTCACGAATACGGCGGAGTGTATTTCGACCTCGACACCGTCAGTGTAAAGCCATTAGGCCCGTACGTAGAGACACATGATTGCTCCCTAACTACGGATCCACCAGAACACGTGTTTAATCATGACAAACCAACGAAGAAGTTATTAATAACAAACTCAGCCATGCTTTGTCAACAATCGAACTGGTTTATATCATACCTTATACAAAAGTTAAGCGTACAATCGCCGAGTTGTAAAGACGCAATTTCATGTACAGGGCCTGTATTCGTTACGAAACATTACCAATATTTACAATCAACTAACATATCTTCCGAATTACCCATCATTGAAGATTATCAGCTGTTCGAGGATATGATGACGCCAGAAAAACAACCACAAAAATATCTTCATACACACTGTGTGGAACAATTTGACAAACTTCAATACGATTGGGCGAAAAACATATGTCTTAATTGGATAAAAAGGGGGAAATCGGAGAGAAAAATCAGTGGAAAGGCTTATACGTACCACACTTGGTTTCACACATATTGGTACCCACAGAAATTAAAGACAGGAGTGAAAAAGAACATTTCAGAACTGGTACCTAATGTTATAAGGTATACTGGGTAGAACTGTTAACATACATGCATTTTGTAATACAAATGCTTTAACCCTTTCTATCATGCAGATGCATCTGCAACATATTTATTTTGAAAACATTGCGGCAATAGCAGAAGCTATTCCTTTCGCAACAATATTTTCAATTTTATTCAATAATTATATTATTATTTATAGATTTCTTATTTTTTTGCATTTTTTTTGCTGATTTGTTGTATGTGTAAACGGGTTAAATGTGTTAACCCTTTCCACATGTAGACGCCTCTGCAGCAGACGACTCTTGAAAACACAATGATTTCAATTCTATTTAATAAATAAATTATCATAAATGGAGATGGTTCATATTTTTGCACAGATGTTTTCAAAGTCGTCTGCTGCAGATTTGTTGTATTTAGGAAAGGGTTAAGATGATCCAGGACAAAGCCTTGTTTGGGAGGTACAAAGGTATAGTTTGATTGGTTTAAACAATATGTTACTTATATTCTAATATACATGTACATTTTATATCACTTTCAAATCAAATATATATATAAACAGGATTGAGCAGAAAGCATTAAGCTTATTTAGGAAGTTCTCTTTCAACAGTTATAATTACCATGGCGACCAGATCACATAACCGGTTGTTTCCTGACTTTCAACGCATTAAATCTTCCATTGCAATTAGCTACCTTGGAGGAAGGAGAATGACGCTAGTCCCATAATTGTGTGTCTATTATCGTAAAGTATCTATTGATAGCGTACTATTAAATTCCCTCTGTTTAAAACACGTGCGCCATATTCAACGCATGTGCATATAATTAAACATGTAAAATCGAATACTCTTAAGCCACCTCCCATCCCTCACTATTTTCTCCCCGACCGACACCGACCTGATAATCATGGAGCCAAGACCTTCACTTTGCACCATGCCAACTAAGAAGAAGCTTAAGAAACGTCTGTTGGTTAAGACCCACCAAGATAACACATTCCCTCCTCCCCACAAGGGCAGCACCAGGCATCCTGAAAGCACCACCTGGAGAGGTTTCGTCGAATATGGATCGTCAGCAGCAGTGACACAAGTCATTACACTGATGAACTTGCTGATCATAACTCGTCTTACATTTCGTAGCATTCTCTATTGTCCATGTTTTCTTTTTCCCTTTCTTAAACAACGTAATTCACGTGACCAATACTTCATTTATTAGGTCGTGGTCAGGGATAATGTCGTAGCAAGTCGTTATAGATCGTTGTAGAAAGTAGTATAGTCTTGATTTACCGTTACATGTCGTTGTGCCGTTGTCCGATCTTATCAGACAGTTATCAACTCTTATCAACTTTCAAACGTCAGCGTAGGTCGTATAGGAGGGCTTTCATTGTTCAATTGTTTTTGATATACACGTACGTTAAGACAATCGATGTGAATTATTTTGGTTTCAAACAAATTGATTATGCAGTGAGTTAATCAAGTGATAATGATCACTGTTCAGATGTAATTGATTAGCCGATCAAAACAATTGATATGATCTTTCCGGTACACTCGATCGTCGAAAACTGTTTCTGCATCACAAACAAAAGCCATGTGATGCATGAGAACCGGGTAGCTTTTGACGATTAATTATTGGTATGTTTGTGATGCAATGCGAATTGATTAGGGTTTAACGCCGTTTTCAACAATTGTTCAGTCATATCACGGCGACCAGTTCACCTACTCATGCGTTTCCTAGTTTTCCCACACCAGTACACCCCACAACATTATTTCCAAGCAACTGGCTGCTTTTCCACATATACTGTTAAACAGCCTATTAGTGCATGACGCAGGTCACAGTGACTTTTGTCAAACGTCGGAAAGAATGTTCGCCTTGCTGTGATTCGAACTCCCGACCCCTCGATTGACAGCCCGCGTCGCTACCAATGGGAGTGGCTTAATATATGTATTAGTTAGTAAAACGTGATATAAACAGAACACTGGTTGACTTACATGGAATATTAAGTTTCGTGCCCATTCACTTACACCAGAAAGGATAGCCACTTGTGACAAAAGTTATTTTTGGGGTTCAAACTTACTACTATTTCAAAACGTCTAGGAAACATGTATTATAAACAGACATTCATAGGCTTTAATCCGAATTATTTGAACACCACCTCAATCATTGGCGGTATTAAAAAGAAATTTGACTAGATATTGTTGCAAGTCGTAGTTACAACCGGTTTGCACGAAGCCATGTTAAAAGAACTGTCTTACAACTTTTGAGTAAGCAATGTTTAATAACGAAAACTATTCCAATTATTAATTTACAATGTGTGCACATTTGTTCGTTGTTTGCGCAATATAATGTTTGTGGATCTTTCATTGTTTACAGCTGAAAACATGCCAAAGCAATGGCTACACGTTTCAAATAACGAAAACTGTTCTAATTATTAATTAAGAATATGTGCACATTTGTTTCTATTTGAGTAATATACTATTTGTGTATCGTTCACTGTGTACAGCTGATAACATGCCAAAGCAATGCCTACACGAGGCTTCAAAACTATAAATATGTTCAAAATTTAAACTTACGTACCCGATTGTTATTCTCTAAAAGTACCAATTAGAAGTCTTCTTTTGAGCATATTATACATTTATGAGTACAGAGTGCGTTTTATAGTTTCGGATTGTTTTTTATCATGTAATAAATTACCATAAAATACATACAATTAAGAAAATACTTCACAATCTGTGTACAATGATATACAATCCATGTTGAAACATCATGTTATACAAAACTTGTCTCTCAATGAAAGTTTCGAGCATAGTTATGTTTTCAAACTATAGATAGTAACACGATGCATTCAAAATATACAATTAATTCATTGATTGAGTGTTTTTAGCTTATCCTTGTTTTCAACGGTATTTCAGTTATATAACGTTGGTCATTTCACCTTACGTAATACTATTTGCAGGCAACTAGCTAGGCTATTTAGCCTTTTGGTGGAAGGCGAACTAGGCTTGTCACAATTTGCCTTTTGTCATGCATTGGTAAGAACGAATGGTCGATCCGGGGTTTAAACTCACATGACCCCCTAGACTATATATGTACTAGTATCACATGGTGGTATTTAACAGTATTGTGATACACGATGTATAGGGACACACATGCAAATGGTTGATTCAATTATAAATGTATATGCATTTTGGGCCAGTGGCATCTATCTACAATAAAGATTTGTAAACTTGTAATAGCTGCCCCCATTGTGGCCCGGATGCAAATGTTAGAACAATAAAAGTTTTTATATGAGAATGTTGGTCTTCAGATGTTTTAACTGCTTACTTGTCAACTTTTGTAAATAAAACAGTATTCTGACTTTATTTAATACAAATATTAAATAAAATAAAAGTTCTGAATACATAAAATGTAGTTTTGAGGAATAGGCAATGATAAAAGCATGGTGAATTATAGTGCTTACACAATGATACAAAAAGTATCTGCGACTAGTACATTTAAACCAATAAGGTTTAGGTTTTACTAGGAGACATGCACCCAAATGTGCATATTTTCTTGGTATATCATTCTATAATTGGGGACATGCACCCAGCTGTGTATATTTACTTGGTATATCATTCTATAATTGGGGACATGCACCCAGCTGTGTATATTTACTTGGTATATTATTCTTTAATTTGGGACATTCACCCAGCTGTGCATATTTACTTGGTATCTCATTCTATAATTGTGAGAGTTAAAACAATACAATATATCTATATATCATCAATATCATTTCTGTTTAACAGTAACTGGCCTGGAGAAAGGCCGTCACGCAGCCTTAACCCTCTAACAGTTTGTCATTGATATATGCATGTTCGTCAAACATTTCTTTGACTGAAAAGCAGTAAAGTGATAGACTGTATATACACTAGTTTTTTTTATGTAAGATGAATGTACAATTCCATGTAATTGGTCCTTCGTAACTGATATTTTCTCCACACTTGGGCAATTGTCGGATAGCCGAATGTCGAGTTAGCTCCGCCCACATTATTTGTCGACAACAAAAAAGGCGGACATGGTATGGTTAAAATATGTCAGACAATTTGTCGTCCGCTTATTTGCCTTTTTGGCCAACACTTCGAACAAAAACAACACCAGAGGGCTACATCTTTATATACATTAAGTCTCTGTCGTTGTTTACGCCTGGAGATGGAACTATCCACATATGATATTTACCGGAGCCAGCGTAAAAACGAGAGGCCTCATAGGGTCAATATAGATACCGACATAGTCAATGGGAAAATACGTGATGCACACTGCAGTTTCAAAGAAGGGTATATACAAAAGTTGATTAATGTTTCCATGTTATTTCATGTTGATTTACATCTACTTTTTGTTTCATTACATTCATGTGGCTTACAAAGAATGTGTATGAATTGAAACATGTCTTGATCTTTCACTTAAACCAAAGGCATTTCCAATCATTTCTTGTTGCTGAAGACAACACAAAGGAGATTTTACATCAATGTGAGGGTGGAGAAAGAGAGAGAGGGGGGGGGGGGGAGGAGAGAAGAGAGCAAACTTCGATTTTGTATATGTTAATGTGTTGTGTGGGGGGGGGGGGGGGGGGGGGAAGTTTTTTAAAAACATTGAGGAAATGAAAGACCACAACTTTTGATTATTGATGGCTATTCGTCCCATGAGTCGCTCGGGATTCTTGAATTAGCACAGTGAAAACATTCATGTGTTATGTCTTCCACCCCATTGCACTCACTATCTGCAGCCCCTTGCCAGGACAGTTCCAACTAAAAATCAACCTACATCCCATTACTTTGAAATATCCGAACTCCCTTCCATTAATGATCACATGGTCCAATCTGCAATCCCCATACAAACAAACACTGAAGCAAAAATACCGGAACCTCATCAAAATATTATTATCCCTGAACAGCTTAAACAATACATCAATAACCCAGAAGGCTTACCAACCTTATCAAATCTGTTGTTATCGAAGTAGTTGGAGAAGTTCCGCAACAGGTTCAGCGGAGTTGGAATCAAGAAATTGATAAACTGTTTTTACCTGTAGGCCTTCAATAAACATCATTGAAAAAAATATGAAATAAAGTAAAACACTAAACATAGGCTACTAACAAGTGAAGACATTATAGTTGAAAAGAGAGTTGCTTTCCAAAAAATATGTGATAAGGAGAACAAAAAGGTCAAAAGAAAACTTAAACGAGAACAGAAGTTTAAATCAAAGCAATTGAAAACAAAAACCACGTAAATCCACATAAATTGTACTAAATAAATAAATGAACCTAGATGCAGGACTGCTGGCCTTCAGGAAATTGTAACCAGTGTATATCACTGATATGTATGTGATTATGCAGTCTGGTCATGTTCTGCATGTTCCGTAAATTGACCTTGAAATATGTGCTTGAAACACGGACCAGATTGTTGAACTGTATGGGCTGATCGAAACACCACTATGACTGAGCAAAATTCTAAAGGTCAATTGTCATGTGTTGAAACTCAAATATTATATAAGTACTTTGAAAATAAAAGGTTTTCATGATTCAAACAGCCGTCAATTCGTTGCACAGATATTTCAAAAAGACTCCAAATGTGATTCCAAGCCCCATTAATCCATTCCCTCTTATTTGTAGACTATTCCTGACTTATTTCCAGTACTGTTATCAATTATTCTGACACCCTCACATCCCTGAGCACCACAGAGGGATATCTTAAACTATTTCATTTGAAAACATTAATGAAAAGGGGCATATGTTTTTGTTAATGAGCAAGTAATGCTTACCACACAATGTTATTGGTAATGTCTCAATACTGAGCCATTGTCCGTTCTATAAAGTATAGAAACACGGACTATAAATTAAACCCATTCCCTGGTATAGTCTAACATCAAGGCCACTGCAGTAGATGAATTTTGAAAACATTATGGAAAATGAAGACTTTAAATTAAACCTTTTCCCAGATACAGAAGAACATTGACGCCTCTGCAGCAGACACATTCTGAAAGCATTATGGAAAAATCAGAGTAAAGCAAAAATTAGTTATGTATCCTTGTGGAAATAATGTTGTGTGGAGCATTGGTGTTAGCAAACCAGGAAACATATGAGTAAGTGAACTGGTCGCCGTGATAAGACTGAAAAAGTGTGTGTACGTGTCAATAACCAATTAAATAACGATAGGAAGTTGCCCATTTGGAATATTTCTAAGATAACTCTTAAGTATCGGTGCCCCTATGTGTCCGAGATGTTAACAGAAGTCAGCGAAGTAAGGTTGTCTTGTCATGTGTTCGAGTTTACCCAAATTACTCCTAGTACACAAGTGTTCATCAATAATTTTTTCTTCACTGTTGGTGTGTTTTTTGTTTGTTAAATTGGTAACATATACCAACGTCGATCTAGTCTGATATTAAGCGAAAGTCAAACTGGACAGATACAAAGGTTACACACTGGACACTGGATGCCTAATTATACCATGTCTTTGTACTTTAAAGTTATGGGGTTGATTTAAAAATACATGTATGTTTAATGTGTTCTTCATCAATCACTGGCCAGTACCTGGTTGGCTTTGACAGCCCGTTTGAAATCACTTTTTTATGTTTCAACCCATCATGTCATAGCATTTTTTTAAACTGTATTTTGATACGGATATTTTGTTTCTTTAACAGTCAACCGATAAATAACGATTTAATGCTACAAACGCACAGTCAAGCGATAAATAACGATTAAATGCTACAAACACATGTGCAGGCTGTTCCTGTGTTAACCTGTAGCTTCTCATTTACCTGGCTTTGTTTTTGGATGCTGCATAAAACACAGGTTAACGATCAGCAACTTTCCAAGTTAATTTATATTTCATTCTCTTTGGGAAAAAATGTGATCATTTCATGTGTACATTCAACTTTATCCTGTTATTTATGATTATAAAGTTTTACAAATTATTTTTCATATCCTTCTGTTATGTATGATCAACACGTCTTCTGAAAAATAAAACCCACCGATTATTGGTGACAATATATCAAGAAACGATACACTTTTACAGGATAAGACTTGACAAACGTAGAAACAACGTCAGGAAATATCTTAAAGAATGTAACATTAACAAAATAATTTCAGAGGGTAAGAATGTTATAGTTGCCAATTTACCCCTTTCTGATGCCATCGGTTTGTCACGTCTTCCGATCATTATATAGCTTGGACAGTTTTGTAACTAAGGAACTTTTTTTTTAGCAGATTGTAACTTTTGGCACAATTATGTGTAATTATCTTCTTATCAGGCCATAAGAAATCAAAAAGTATTGCCATATATAATTAAATATGAGTAACACAATTTACAAATGACCCAACCAAAGCAACACGTATATGAAATTATGTTGAAGTTGAGGAAAAGATGCTCCAAGATATAATCTCCGACAGTTGATGGTCATTTGAGGAAATGAAGTTCGGCTTTTTCTTAAACTATAATATGACATATGACGTGAATAGATACGTAATCGCTTGAGTAAATTACATCATCTTTTGACGCTTTACATGGCACGAACAACTATGAGTATGCTTTATTTTACGTATCGTCTTTATTTTGTAAGGACTTTCGACAAATTGTTGCGACATGTGTAATTATCACTTTTCTGTTTCTTTGATCCTAAAGTCATGAAAAAAAGAGTTGTTATGTGCCCGCGTTAACTGGACTGTTTTAAATAAAGTATTCTTCGTACGACCTAGATAGGCATTTTCCCTGGTTAAACACACCAGGCATATGGGGAGTAAATATGCCTTGCCAACGCGCACTCAGCCACGACCGGGGATCAAACCCGCTGCCTGCCCCGGTTTCAACTCACCGCGTCAGATTCCTCTCGGCGATATGAAGAGCAAGAAAATAATTTTAACTTAATTGGCTATCAACAGTATGTTGAATACAACACATGGACCATTAGGCGGCATCGGAAAAGGATTAATGGGCGGGGGAATATTGGCAAGATTCAGTAAAGGAGTCATTTAATAGTTCTTACCTGGATATTCGGCTGTCTTAAAAATGAATTTTCTGAAATCAGAGCCAATTGCTAAAAGTGATAAGGCTTTATTTCAGAAAATTCATTTTTAAGACAGCCGAATGGCTTCCTCTTAGGGGATTTTGAATATCCAGGTTAGAATCCAGTTAGCGTGGGAGTTCCGTATCGCTAACAAAACAAATAGTTATAGCTTGAATAAAGCTATTGAGAATTTAGAAGAAACTTTTGCAGTTTAATGGCAAAATATCCCATCTTTCATCTCATATTTGTTGTCTCTCACACACGTGAACATTCCCGTTTTTGGATTACTTTTTTTAACCTGCACATGATCTGTTATTGAATAAAAAATAGATTTTTGAAAAGTTGCAGTTGTAAAATGATTACATCTTATCAAGTAACATTCAACAAATTATAGAGTCAAGTTTAATTTTGATATTATCATTAGTTCTGACTAAGATTCTTCAAAACAAAAACTATATTCACAATCCAAGTGGTTCCAAAAAGGGATCTTAAAAAAATACGGGTTTGAAAGAGATAACCCTTTTTCACCTTTTTCGCATTATTTTGCTATGTAGATGTACAAGTATTAAAACTAAAACTAACTGTGGCCTTAACTTTTATTCATTCGCCCCAAATTCAATTAAAACATGTTATTGTGATTTTAAAAAGGGTATCATTTGTATGCTTTAAACATTTTTCTCACAGTTATATTTATTTCAGTGCGTTTTGTAACCCTTTCCCCCGAAATGACATTTAAGAATAATTCTTGCTAATTGGATGTCCCGAATAAAGCATGATTTTTTTTTTTATATAATGAAGATCGAAACTGATATGTTACAGTAAAATAAGTGGTAGAAAAGGGGAATATTACTTATTACAAGCAACACATCCTTTTTCCAGAATGTTTTCAAAGTTAGTATTCTGCTTAACACTTGTTAAACATCAGTGTTTATGGATGAAGATATTTTAAAAAATACTCATATAGTTGTCTTTCAAATGTTATTGTATATGTATCAAGTTTTTGTCCTGTTAAACAAACACAAGTTACAAACTATTATGGAAAAAGAAGGTATTGCTAAAAATGCGTTCATTTGGAGAAATGGCTTCTTTTCCGAATGTTTCCACCATATCGTATTGTTAAAATAAGACTCTTTTTTTTTTTTTGAAGAAGAAGAATCCAAAATATGTTTTGAGGTGATGAGTTAATTATGTAGACTCAGATCAGATGCAAACTTGATTAACATTTCTTTACAAAACTTACATTCTATTCTCCATCACAACCGGCCTGACACAAACACAGATATGTGCATGGCAAATTAGCCTTGAAACATTTGCAACGTCCTGCACACATCATTTTACAATTACACTTAATCAATTCCCTGCAGACTTTGGAAGCTTCAGGAAGTTCGCTCCATTTCGGAATCCATAGTTGACCATCTAAAGTCCAGCCCCAATCTGATGGTGAAGGGATTTGTATTTTCACATGCATCTGTCCCCAAACATATGCTGCTTGGTACACTGCCCTCTTAATATGTTGGATTAAAGCACTTTTTGATGTAATAAACCCCATGACTTATCAGGTCCTAATTGTTCTGCAATATCATGAGCTGGGATGAACCTAAATGACTCAGAATGTCCATATCCTAACCATAGTTTACAATCTCTAAATAAACTTGCGAGTGCGATCGCAATTACTAATACGTCTGTGTCTGTTGCATATATAACTACACTTTTTTTTCCTTGGCGAAAAGCATTTGCAGCATGCATGGCCATTCTACTATCAGCTTCCTCGTGGTTGCAAGGCTGCAAGCTAGACACGTCGAAACCTTCCTCAGTAAGACTACCTTTTGAACAAAGAACGTGGTCATCGTATGTTGTTAATAGCACTACATTTCTCTCTGTTTCCAAGTTCTGTATTTCGGTTGCCAAAAAATGAAACAACTGAGTTTTATTGTCGTCATTTCTAAGGAAAGATTTCCAATTAGATGGAAGCTTCGTTTTGTCAGAAACACGAATATACTCTCCTGACCCTCTCATCTGTCGTGTGAATGCCTTTCAGCTGGTAGCTATGAAAGTGTCCCAAATCACTTCTACATGTGACACTGTATTCAAATGCTTGAACAGAAATGGAAGAAACACCTCCTTTGCATATTCACCAAATGTTTGTATCTTGACTCGCGCTTTCCGAGGATCAAGTACCTGTACAATTGCTGCTCCGTCTAAAATCCTAACATCTGTATTTGGGCAATCAGTGTATCTTTCCACTCTGGACTCTAAACATACCACCAGGTCCAATTTATTCCCGGATCTAATTCTATTTTTATTCTGCAAGTGACGGAGGCCATGGTTGATTATCATGTTCGAAAAAGGTATCTAATCACCAGCTCTACTTTGACAAGCAATATACATTCGTGAAAATAGTTGAACATCCGCTTTCATAATCCGTACCCTGTTTGCAATTTTACATGGTATACCCTTGCTGCCAGATCTAAATAAATGTAGATTATTTTTAGCTCACCTGAGCTTTGCTCAAGGTGAGTTATTGTGATCGCCTTTTGTCCGGCGTCCGTCGTGCGTCGTCCGTCGTGCGTCAACTTCTTCTCCTCAGTAACCAGTGGGTCAATTTGGATGAAACTTCACAGCATCCTCTCAATGACCTCACCAGAATTCCTTCACATTTTTGGGATCCATGCAAAATTCTGGTTTCCATGGCAACGAAACCGAAAAAACTTCAAAATTATTCTTCTCCCGAATTGGTTGGCAGATTTTCAAATAATTTTGTAGAAATGTTCCTTGGATGACCCTCTATCAGATTCCTTCAAGCCGTGTTGATTGGTCGAAAAACATGGCCGCCAGGGGGGGGGGGGGGGGGGGGGCGGGGCTATTTTGCCTTATATGGCTATAGTGCAAACTTAAAAAATCTTCTCCTCCGAAAGTGTGAGGCAGATTTTCAAATAATTTTGTAGAAATGTTCCTTGGGTGATCCTCTATCAGATTCCTTCAAGCAATGTTGATTGGTCGAAAAACATGGCCGCCAGGGGGCGGGGGCTATTTTGCCTTATATGGCCAAAGTATAAACTTAAAAAATCTTCAACATCTTCTCCTCAGTAACCAGTGGGTCAATTGGGATGAAACTTCACAGAAAGCATCCTCTTAATGACCTCACCAGAATTTCTTCAAATTTTTTGGGATCCATGCAGAATTCTTGTTTCCATGGCAACGAAACGAAAAAAACTTCAAAATTCTTCTTCTCCCAAACTGGTTGGCAGATTTTCAAATAATTTTGTAGAAATGTTCCTTGGATGACCCTCTACCAGATTCCTTCAAGCCATGTTGATTGGTCAAAAAACACGGCCGCCAGGGGGGCGGGGCTATTTTGCCTTATATGGCTATAGTGAAAACTTAAAAAATCTTCTCCTCCGAAAGTGTCAGGCTGATTTTCAAATGATTTTGTAGAAATGTTCCTTGGGTGACCTTCTATCAGATTCCTTGAAGCCATGTTGATTGGTCGAAAAACATGGCCGCCAGGGGGGGGGGGGGGGGCTATTTTGCCTTATATGGCTATAGTGCAAACTTAAAAAATCTTCTTCTCCAAAAGTGTCGGCCCGATTTTCAAATAATTTTGTAGAAATGTTCCTTGGATGACCCACTTTCAGATTCCTTAGAGCCATGTTGATTGGTCAAAAAACATGGCCGCCAGTAGGCAGGGCTATTTTGCATTATATGGCTATAGTGAAAACTTAAAAAATCTTCTCCTCCAAAAGTATCTGGCTATTTTGCCTTATATGGCTATAGTGCAAAATTAAAAAATCTTCTTCTCCAAAAGTGTCGGCCCGATTTTCAAATAATTTTGTAGAAATGTTCCTTGGATGACCCACTTTCAGATTCCTTAGAGCCATGTTGATTGGTCAAAAAACATGGCCGCCAGTAGGCAGGGCTATTTTGCATTATATGGCTATAGTGAAAACTTAAAAAATCTTCTCCTCCAAAAGTATCTGGCTATTTTGCCTTATATGGCTATAGTGCAAAATTAAAAAATCTTCTTCTCCAAAAGTGTCTGCCCGATTTTCAAATAATTTTGTAGAAATGTTCCTTGGATGACCCACTTTCAGATTCCTTAGAGCCATGTTGATTGGTCAAAAAACATGGCCGCCAGTAGGCAGGGCTATTTTGCATTATATGGCTATAGTGAAAACTTAAAAAATCTTCTCCTCCAAAAGTATCTGGCCGATTTTCAAATAATTTTGTAGAAATGTTCCTAGGGTGACCCTCTATCAGATTCCTTCAAGCCAAGTTGATTGGTCGGAAACTATGGCTGCCAGGGGGCGAGGCTTATATAGCTAAAGTGAAAAAAAATAAAATATCAGGTGAGCGATTCAAGGGCCATCATGGCCCTCTTGTTTCTTATTGGGTCATACATACTACCATTACCATTTATATGATCTTGAACAAAGTTTGTAAACTGATCACGCCCAATCTTTTCTGCATTTAAAACAGATTTAACAGCTTCAGCTGTCATTACATTTTTTGTATCTATTGCTACTAAATCAGATGAATGCTCAGCAAATGGATTTCCAAGCTCCTCAAAGCTAAAACGAAGGTCATACATACTACCATTACCATGATCTTGAACAAAGTTTGTAAACTGATCACGCCCAATCTTTTCTGCATTTAAAACAGATTTAACAGCTTCAGCTGTCATTACATTTTTTGTATCTATTGCTACTAAATCAGACGAATGCTCAGCAAATGTATTTTCAAGCTCCTCAAAGCTAAAACGAGGCCCTGACTATGTAGGGAAAAATCTGTTTTGTGAACTTCTTCCTTGCTCATGATGATCTGTATTTTGCTTAGTCGTGTCATTTGTGACCTCAGCTAATATTCTACTGATCTCAGGGGAAGATACTGTCCATCTATTTAAGGTCCCGGGCATTCTGTGATACCCACGAATCCACCATCTCCTTTGATCAATGCATTCAATTGTTCATGTACCTGATCATGCGCGATACACGAGAATCTTCTTCCCGACTTCTGTGTCACAAATTTCCCATTTGTAAATTCTTCATACACATCTGGGCAATCTGTTTCTAGGTTTTCAAGATCAAGAAGGTGTATGGAAAGCCACCTTGAATAGTGAACATGGTCTAAAGCAAAAATCCAGGGTAATAACTGTTTAAGTGTTTGTTTATATCGGCTAAAATTGGCTTCTCTCTGGGATTTCAAAAACTGAAAAAAATAACAATTCCAATTGCAGTGTTTGATACCAGTATTTGAATTGTGGATGTGCATCATCGCTTCTCAAACTAGTACACCATTCAGAAAATGACATGGCCAAGTCTTGAGTGTCTCCAACAGTTTCTAAATATACTTGATAAGCTTTGTGTAGTAAGATAAACAAAGCTGCTGCCATAATTTGGTGAATCCATTGACCTCTGGATGTGTTTGAGCCTCTTTGCACTACTTCCGCTCTTCCAGGTGTAACTACATTAGCACTTGTAAGTGCAGATAACCACCCACTACCTTTTAGCCAGTCTCCAAGGCATTTCAGCAAAACCATTTCAATATGAAGTCCACCCATCATTACAACATCTTTTTGTTCTCCGAAGATGGTTGGCCACGTCCATTGGATTTTTTTAGCAATGACATACAGTGGCTGGTCAAGTGTCATAACAGGAGTTTGTCTAGGATTTTTTAAGACTGGCCTGTCTTACAATATGCATTCCATGTTTGACCATTTCAACACTATGTGCCTCATCTCTAAATAGCGGTAGTAATGATGTTATTGCTGAGGACCGAATGTTCAGTTGCTTTTCAGCAAAATAACCTGACCAAGATATATATTCTTCGTTATCCAAGATGCCTTTGTTATATATATCTTGTACTTGTTCCAGCCATTCCATCTGTGATAGATCAATACATTCAATTTGATCTTTGAGTTTTAATTGTCGTGGTGAGGGAAACTTGTTTTTTATTAATGCAGGCGGTATATCAGTATATGACCCAGGTAGTGGCTTCGCTGTTTTCATGCCAAATGAACTTGTCATATCAAGGATAACAGGTAATTTTCTGTCACTATCAGTACAATGTTGAGTAAGAGAGATTGCTGTTCCATGAAAAGAATCTCTTGACGTGTTGGATGATGGGTTATGATCTATATTGTCAAGATTTCCTGTAATGAAAATGTTGTTTTTGAAGAAACTGGGGCATACAACACCCGATGACTCAAATTGTGTTATTAAACTGTTCGCAATGTCCTCCGTCATATGAAATACACAATCCTCTACCATGCAAAATGTCGATCAATTCTCGCTTCCTAGCTTTGCCATAAATCAGCAACCCTAAGTAAAAGGGAAGCATCGATTCTCGATCAGAGTTGTAACGTTGATAAGTAGTGTTTTTTTTCTTTTTCGTTTGAGCGTATTAAACACTATGAGTTGTGTTAAAGTATCCAAAATAGTCGAGGAACTTTCTGTACTGTTTCATTTGAAATATCACTGCCATTTAGGATCATTTCTACAAGTACTCTCAGTGATTGTGGAATTTCATGGTATTGTTGTTCTATTAGAGAACCACGAAAAGTGTACTTTGATTTGAAAATGTCTTTCCTAACAATTTGTGGAGCACGCATCAATATTAATGTGTCATTTTCAAAATTACTCTGGCTTGCTGCAAGTAATGTGCTACCTATATTCCTTCTAAACGACAAAATTGTTTCATAATTACTTTTGTGTTCTTCAAGTGATGGCAAAGCTGAAAGCAGTTTTTCTTTCAAATGGGTCGAATTTGAACTTGATTCTATGCCCAACTGTTTTAATCTATTTACATACATCTTATTAAGATCAGCAAGTTTGAAAATGTTTCTTTCTTGACAATTATTGTTTTCAAATGTTTCAATGTAACTGACTAGCTCTGCAAGTGCAGTTGCCTTGTTTTTCATTGTGTATGTGTCAGGTGTACACATAGAAGATTTTCTTCTTACAAAACTTCGGTATCTATTGTAGAAACTTGTCAAACATTTCTTATGATACAAAGAATCTGTTGCCGTCATGTCACCTGCAGCTAGCTTAGTTAACAAATGGGTGTCTTGTAGCTCTGTAGCAATATGTCTTATATTATCGTCTATAGTTAATGTTTCTACTCTATGACATTCACCTTCAATCTCATTACAGAAAAAGCAAAGATTTTTTGAAATATCCTCTATCTCAATGCTTCTCCTCAGCCTTTTCTTTACAGGGGAATGTTCCAAAACATCTGTGTTTTTTCTTTTGACTGCACGACTAATTTTGTTAGCACTACACTTGTCAAAACATGTTTTATGCCACACCGCTTCATGACTTTTAAGAGTTTCTGAAATTCCAAATCCAACATCAAGTCTTTGAACATCTTTCATTCCAAGTGGTAAGGCATCTAATTCATTTAATCTACTGAGCCGCTCAGCCAGTCGGTCATAGCTAATGACTTTAAATTTCTTTACCTTTGAAGGGTTAACAAGTGGAATTTCTCTTTTCTTTTGACACAAACAGCAAAGTGACCAGTTGGTAAGTTTCTTTTTTATGATGAGTTGAAGTCACAGGAAACTAGAACTGCCTTAGTAGACATTTTTATTTCTAAATACACTAAGCTTGTGTGATATCTGCAGAACAGAATCCGGTAAGTACAGTTTCATCATTAGTACATCTCTATTTCTCAACTGAAAAGAAAAAAAATAACAACAATGGAATATCATTCAAACATATGAAATGAAAGATAGATAGACGAGAAATCAGATGCACATACCCTTCTTCTATGAATAAAAAAAAAGCAGGCTAGGCAAACAATGTTATGCAATTAAACCATTTTTAGTAATGTATTTATATATAATATATATACATGCTTTTAAACGAACAGTGATCGCATGCAGTGCATTAGACAGAGATAGATAATGATACGTATACTCCATTAGAAAATATTTAAAACAATCTGTATCTGCTAGCCCGCACACACTCATGTGTATTTAAATAAAACTGCCAGTATTCAATTCTTCAAAATGTTCATGCTGAATTATTTCATAGTTTCAGACAGCGTCCTTCAGTAAAGGAATCTGTTTTTTAGATGAACAAAAAAATACACATACAAAAACTTGCAAACTTACAAACTTATTTCATGAATTTAAGCTTGTGACACAGATCAATATAATATATCATGTTGGTTCCAGATCTGAAATATAGAAGAATGGAACCCTGTTATACTTTTACAAACTAAGAAATTAAGTATTTTAAGATGTATGATAAATTGAAATAGCTTTATTTGATTTAAAATAGCAAAGAAAAAATGATGGTTACAATTATCTAGTATCCTGGAACGAAATCATGGCACGTATTAGCTTCCGTAGTTTAAAAAAATGATAAAATCCCAGGTTTGTATATTGCGGTAAAATACTAAATATAAATATATTGACTCATTTCTGTACAAGATAACATCGTATTTTTCGTGTTTGATACTAATTATTGTAACTAAAAATCGCCAAATGTGTTTATGTTGATGTTTATATACGTCATCATCGTGTTGCATTCTAAGTAGTTGTGAGCGATCAAAGGGCGTCTAAAGTTATTTTTTATACATGTTTGATAATCAGGTCAAATTGTGTAATATATTTAACAAAGAACATATGTTACTCACCTCTAATTTATCCCATGTAATACGGGTAAACAAATCGACGGCGAAGCCGGCGATGTTTCCCGTCAATAGGTAATGTGTATGAACTTTGCAAAAAATTTGTATACCGTCTTTCCAAAAATTGTGTCCAGAGCGAACTTTTCGATGCATGTATGCAGTCACGGTACTCGTACGTTTTCATTGGATGAAAAGAAAATATCGAAAAAAAAAAAAAAATCTAGAGGAAATAATTAAATATGATAATACATACACGATAAAGGAACGAGCATAAATTATTTTATGTGTGATAATTTGCGTGTAATAACACTCGTCGTCTATATTTAAAATGAGTCCAAATAAAAACTCGTATGGGATTTTTGACTTTCCGGATGTTGATAAACAAAAAAACATGTCTGGTACCCTGAATTACAAAATTGTTAAATTACACAAAGCAGAGGACCAGTTCATTCGGTTAACCTATCTTTTCAATCTCCTTCGCAGAGTTGTCGTTCCTTACACTCACCATACGGTGAGTGTAAGGAACGACAACTCTGCGAAGGAGATTGCTATTTTTCGTCTGCAAAGGTTTCAACTATGTCGGCGTCACCTTTTGGAAACTTGGCAGTTTAAGTCAGCGTTGTTTATTTACAAGTAAGTAGACACATTATTAATAATTCAGAGTGCTTATTTATTATTTAGTCGATTTATTATATTGAATCTGTTCTTAAACTCAAATTTAATTTATTTTTGGTTATTTTTAATTTCTATTTTGTTAGTGTGTTTATTTTTTTTAATCATAATTGGAGTAAAAGATATTTCCTATTGAGACAAAAAACAACATTTAGTTGAAATAGGGATTTTAATCATAGAAACTGGATGTTAGCTGATAATTTTTACTAACAACATATTTAAAATCATTTAATTCTTGAACTAAACATTATATCGATACTCTATCATGTTATCTATAAATAAATAAATAATATGTCAAAATGGTAGGTGTTATTTTGAATGAACATTGTTACAGTCTTAATCCAAGGTTACAAAGTAACAATATTTGTCAGAACCCTGTTTCCTTTGATCATCCATATTGTTCAATAAAAACACCACCAGCTTCTTTTAATGTTAATGATAATCACTCCTCCTCAAAGCCCAAAACAACAAAATCAGAAAGGTCTAAAAGATCAAAATTAAAAAAAGATAAAAAGAAATTTAATGCTTTGAAGAAAAATGGAAATGTCCAAAGAAAAAGACGGACAAAAGTAAATTTTCAAAAATCTAGGAAGAATCGTGAAATCCTGAAAAGTACAAAATCAAATGATGTCCAGACCTCTTTTAAGGAATGCAAGGTTAAGAAAAGTGTAAAAAAAACAACATGCATTATTTGATTTAAGGACATATACTGGTACATATAATACTGTTACCATTAATGAAATCACTAAATGTCCCTGGAGATGGAAACTTTTTTTTTTCATTCACTTAGTTAATTAATTATAAATCTATTACTTCAAAATTCTCACTTCACAGTGTTAACAGGGTTGAATGAGCACAATAACATTGAGTCTGTCTGATATAAGCATTTCTTCCAAAAATGATGATTGTCATAAAAAAAGGCAAAAGGTTACACATGAAAAAATGAGAAAGAAACTATCAACTGATACAACTGCAAATATAGTTGTTAATGCAAACATTGTGGAAAGAATATCAACACAAACAACTGAACAAAATGAAATTGTTAATGAAAACATTCAAACAACTAAACAAAATGAAGTTGTTCAGGGAAATATTGGTGAAGGTATTGATCAATGTAGAGAAATAAAGATCAAAAGTAACAAAACATATAGACATACACATAATTCCTCAAAGAATTTTTCTACTACAGTAAAAGAAGCACTCTTACAATAGATGCAGAAATCTTGGATTACCGTTCTGTTTTTCAGAATTAAATGAAACAAATAAACAAATAACAGCCAGACAAAAACTCAATTTAAGAAAAATAGTACAGGCTCAGAAGAAACTAAACATAAATGTTGATGATTTACCACCACCTGCACCGCCTTCTAACGACAGTCAATACAAGAAGGCAATGGATTGCATAAGAGCATTTGAACTTGAGCAAATGTCTTATAAATTTAATTGCTGTCATGTTTGTAATGAGCGAAGGCTTGAAATGAAAATGTCTAATTACAATTTATGTCTACGTTGCAAATCTGACAAATCAAGTATAAAAATGTTCTCAGCCCAAAATAATATGGATCCTAAACCAGCACCTGAAGAACTTTTTGATCTTACTCTTGTAGAGCAACAATTAATAGCAAGATTAGCCCCAGTCATCAACATTCATTTACTAAAGCATGGAGGTATTGCTGCAAATGGTCATTGCGTAACATTTCCACAAAATGTGAATGAACCAGCTAAGATACTTCCAAGGCTTCCAAGTGAAGTTAAAATCATAAGAATTCGCAAAAAGGGCTCAAACGACACTTCTAAAGAATTCAATGTCCAAAGATCAAAAGTATTAAAAGCACTTGAGTGGCTAAAATTATGTAATCCTGCATATGCTGATATTATTATCTGCAAATCTCGTGTAAATGCTCTACCTGAAAATGAACCTTTGGTTATTGATACAGTAGAAACAAGTGATTATAAATGTGACCCTGACAATGGTCCTGCTTCTGATCAAGTTGACCCTGATGACGTGGATGGGGAGACAAATTCTTGTGTTGGTCTGTCAGATATCACCTTTAATATTAATAACTCCACTATTAATCATGGCTTGCAAAATGAAGGCAGGAACATTACTACATGTCTATGTTTACATAAGTGAATATGTATTGTACGTAAGTTTAACTACACCATTTTCTTCTTGAATGTTTGGTAAATGTTAATAAACTCTCCCCTACACTACAGACTCAGTATATCAAATGCATGCACAAAAGTAAATTATTATTCTGTTCTTGTTGTGTGGCATGTCAGCTACTAAACTACAGGGTGGTAGTTTAGCTTCAAAACTAGTTTTATTATGTAGCCCATACCCACACAGACAGAAAATTACAAGCCCCAGCCCTTTCCCATATATTCACACACTTTTTATCACCACTGCAGACAAATTGTGGAAACATTGTGACTAGACGAGAAATTGCTAATGGCAACTCCTCCTTTTGCCTCAATGCGTTCAACTTGATTCAACATTCATACCCCATTTAAAGAGATTTTCCACAAAGTTGCCTATATAAATTTTTGCAAATTTGTCTGCAGCAGGTGATTGTATGTAGGAAAGGGTAAATGTATTATCAGCCAACTCCAGTGGTTACAGCTATGTTGTATACATCAAAATCTGACAATACCAAAATTAATTCTTACGGTTTTTTTTTTTTCATTTTCATTTAGTTCAACGGTCATTCTTTTGGACCATTTAGATCATTTTTCAAAATTCAAAATTTGGCTCTTAAAGAGGTGGCATCCCCGTGGCTAGAGCTGGGCAGCATTATATCTATTACAGGTAAAATGTTGGCAAACTGCTTCTTCCAATCATACTTAATTTCATCTTTAATAGAAAAGACTTTATTAAATGTTTTAGATAGTTAAAATCATTGATAATTATGTTTGTGGTAAACCAATCAATTTGTTTGCCCGCAATAGGTCCCAACTATATTCATATTAGCGATATAGTCTAATATTCTGTTCAGGTACAATCTTGTTTTGTTTTACTTTGTGGAGCGCCATGTTGAAACGTCATAAAAATGTGACGTCATCAATAAAATAATCGAGTATGGTGGGTAAAAATAACCATGTTAATTTTTTTTTTAATTTTTAAAAGTGGAATAAAAGCAAGATCCGGTGAAAGATTCATCTGGATCTTAATCTTTTATGTAATCGTAGACATTAAATAGCGTGTACACAAAGTTTGGTGCTTTCTTCCGGAAGCGAGCATCTGTTTCACTTACCCTCTGCACTATATTTACAGGTATAGTATGTGATTTGTCTTGCTCACATATGAAATGCATCGTGGTTTATTATTGTCTTTGAATGCATACCATGTTTTTGGATAAAAGGTGCATTTGTAAAATATCGCGGGGGTAATTTTACGACTGCATGATTTCGGAGAAAAACAACATCGATTTTGAAGAGGAGAAATCGATTTTCAATTGAGATTGATTGAATTTTCTAAATATATCGGGTATATGTATTCAGTGTGTGTAAACCACGTGACTTTTGACGTCATATTTGCATGGTCAGACAGCAATAATTGATTGCTCTTGATAAGAATGTAAAAACAATGGTAACTTTTTTTTTCTTCGACGAACCTGTTCTGAAAAACCTAAACGACTTATCAAACTCCGCTGAAAAAACGGAGATAGGGCTCTCTTAGCGGCGTAGACTGCGCCATGTTTCATTAAAAATGATGAAGAAATAAAAAAGTTACCTTTTTTTTTACAGCTAAACCGAAGTAAAATACATAGCATTTGTGACGTCAAAGTCATGTGGTATACACACACTGTATTTGTAAACATTGTTTCTATGCAGATTTTCTAAAAAACAATTCTGATCCGGAACTCACATACTATAGCTGTACTGTTGATAGCCAATTAATCTAAAATTATTTTCTTGCTCTTCTTTTCGCCGAGAGGAATCTGACGCGGTGAGTTGAAACCGGGGCAGGCCGCGGGTTTGATCCCCGTTCGTGGCCGAGTGCGCGTTGGCAAGGCATATTTACTCTCCATATACCTGGTTTGTTTAACCAGGGAAAATGCTTATCTAGGTCGTACGAAGAATACTTTATTTAAAACAGTCCAGTTAACGCGAGCACATAACATTTTATTTTGTTTCATGATTTTAAGATCAAAGAAACAGGAAAGTGATAACTACACATGCCGCATTGCCAATGCGGTGCTAAAATATATTTGCACCAATTTGTCGAAAAAGACGATACGTAGATACTCATAGTTGTTCGTGTCATGTAAAGCGTTAAAATATGACGTCATTTTACTCAAAGCGATTACGTATCTATTCACGTCATATTATATTTTAGGAATAAGCCGGACTTTATTTCTTCAAATGACCATCAACTGACGGAGATTATATGTTTGGAGCATATTTTCCTCAACTTCCAACATAATTTCATATAAGTGTTGCTTTGGTTGGGTCATTTGTAAATTGTGTTACTCATATTTAATTATATATGGCAATACTTTTTGATTTCTTATGGCCTGATAAGAAGATAATTACGCATAATTGTGCCAAAAGTTACAATCTACTAAAAAAAGTTCTTAGTTACAAAACTGTCCAAGCTATATAATGATCGGAAGACGTGACAAACCGATGGCATCAGAAAGGGGTAAATTGGCAACTATAACATTCTTACCCTCTGAAATTATTTTGTTAATGTTACATATTCTTTAAGATATATAAATTTCCTGAAGTTGTTTCTATGTTTGTTAACTCTTATCCTGTAAAAGTGTATCGTTTCTTGATATATTGTCACCAATAATCGTTTTTTCCCAGAAGACGTGTTGATACATAACAAAAGGATATGAATAATAATTTGTAAAACTTTATGGTCATAAATAACAGGATAAAATTTAATGTACACATGAAATGATCACAATTTTCCCCAAAGTGAATGTAATACAAATTAACTTGGAAAGTTGCTGATCGTTAACCTGTGTTTTATGCAGCATCCAAAAACAAAGCCAGGCAAAAGAGAAGCTACAGGTTAACACAGGAACAGCCTGAACATGTGTTTGTAGCATTTAATCGTCATTTATCGGTTGACTGTGTGTTTGTAACATTAAATCGTTATTTATCGGTTGACTGTTAAAGAAACAAAATATCAGTACCAAAATACCGTTTAAAAAAATGCTTTGACATGATGGCTTGAAACTGAAAAAAGTGATTTTAAACGGGCTGTCAAAGCCAACCAGGTACAGACCATACAGTGATTGATGAAGAACACGTTAAAACTATTTTTAAATATCTAGTAAAAATAAACCCATAACATTGATTGATTGAATGGGGTTTAACGCCGTTTTCAACAATTTCTCAGTTATATCACGGCGGCCAGTTGACCTACTCATGCATTTCCTGGTTTTCTCACACCAGTACTCCACACAACAATCTTCCCAAGCAACTGGCTGCTTTTCCACATAGACTTAGCCCATTGGTGGATGACGCATGTCGCATTGACTTTTGTCAATCGTCGGAAAGAAAGTTGGCCGAGCTGGGATTCGAACTCACAACCCCTGGATTGACAGCCCGCGTCGTTACCGACTGAGCTACCGGGGCTCGGCTCACATTAAAGAACAAAGACATGGTATAATAAGGCATCCAGTGTCCAGTGTGTAACCTTTGTATCTGTCCAGTTTGACTTTCGCTTAATATCAGACTAGATCGACGTTGGTATCTGTTACCAATTTAACAAACAAAAAACACACCAACAGTAAAAAAGAAACTATTGATGAACACATGTATACTACAAGGGATCTACATTGTCTAGAAAAATGCTTGAAGTTTTTACACACACAAATCAATGCAACATGTTTATTCTGCCATACAAATGGAGATTCTCCAAAGTTCCACTATGTGTAGAATAATACTAAACCAGCTGGCGAGAGAGTTAAGCAAAGTAAAGTAAAAGGTAATAAGATATATATATATATATTCGATAAACTTGAATGGTTAGAACTAGATATATATATCTTTCTTTAAATCAAGTTACAACTGAACTGCATGCACATATAAACATTTCGACCATTTCTGATATAAACGCAATTGCAGGAGACGAATTTTGAAAATATTGAGCAATTTTCTTTTTATAAATAAACAAGTCGGTCAAGGTGACCCTGAAACGCTAACCCGAGTACCCTGGCTTGGTGAAAGGTAGTAATACATTCTTAAAGTAAGTTGATTAGCAAGGGGAAAATGCTTGCGTCTTCTCGAGTCCAAAGAAGTTTTCTTAAATTGTGCGAAGTAACTTATTTTTTGACTCCATAAGACAAAAATGCTGAAATCGAAAAACGGCCTCTAGAATGTCCACAAAACCCTTGAATATATTTTGATTTTGGCCTGTTGACCTATTCTTCGATATGATAATACCTATATTTGAAATTAGCCTATGTATCGTCCAGAAGAACACATTCTGACACAAGTGTCCCCTGACTAATTAGCGCGAGAACTAGATAGGCCACACAAGTATTCAAATGTTTACGATAATTAAAATAAAACCCGAATACTAGGCGGCAGGTTTTGTTTTCTTAATGATTAACATATAAGCAATATTCTTTTCAACAAGTAAAGGCCCGTTTTGAAAATAATTTGGCCGAGCGATCAGACAGACCAGTCTCAAAACCAGCAAAGTATGATGATAGACTGGTCAAATAACTTGTTGTTAAAGATAGGTGCATCAATATTAATAAAATACGTAATTAACTTGATACCGAGAAAGGAACGGTCCAAAGAGTATTACTGTAGATGGCAAGACTTTTTTTTTAAAAAAATGAGAAAACCACAGAGAGTAGCAGATTCAAGACTGTTTCTCGAACGCTATGAAACGGAAGGTAACTGGTTTCTTTAACGCTTAACAATGTATGAAACATGGTTTTTGCATTATGATCGGGAATCGATTAAACCTCTTTCTTTTTAATTTCCTTTCGCAAATCCCGACCATGAATTTGGTCAGAGCCTTTGGCCAGTTATTTAGCGAATGCATTGTATGTCAAGCCCCTATTCACATACGGGATAACATTTAACCATCTATATAGCGTAACATGTCAATACAAATGACCTTACTCTTTTAAATCCAGCTATTATAGAATAATCTCGCATATTGTTGATTCGAACCGAGATTTACCGAATACGATATTTAACGAAATAATTTAAATATTATGCATACATAAAGTATAAGGAGTTGAGCGATATTTCGTTTATTTTAATTTCGTCTGGTCAGTTTTACCGAGTGTTGAATTGTTATGGATTAAACAGGAAAGCTGCATATTTTTTAGGCTTAATTCGATGCTAAATATGTATCATTTAATCGTTGGTGTTCATGATAACGTTGGTTGCGCCGATCGGATAAAGGCTAACGGAATATTTAACAGCGGATTAAGATTTCGTTTACAAAATAGAAAACATGATAAAATGAGCAAGCGCATGTCTTAATGATTTGAAATAATGATGTGGTATGCTTTCTGCGCCTTGGCAGGTAACCTTTTAACAGCAGTGGTTAAATTGCCATCATAACTGAGGATACACAAACTTGTTAACTTTTTCGATTTCATCGATGTCAATGAACAAATGTTCCCGAAAATATATTTGAAAAATTAATCTTCATCAAATATTGATTAAATTCATAACTATGTCACATGGGGTCTTAAATGAGGTTTCTAGGTAAGATTTGTTAGAAATAAACCTTTGGAGCAACCAATATTTTCATCCAAGCGTCATGAAAGCTCACCAGAACAGTTAACTTCATGTCACGAGCAATGAAAATACAACAACCTTCTGAACATTTCACAGGCCACTTTCTTAACTAAACGTTGATCAAATTTTATAAAATATTGTGAACAAATTTTCCATCCAAATATCACTAATTATTTTTAGATGTTTCACTGCGCAGTTCGATCACACAACGAGTTGTATGATATAACATTTTAAATTGACAATGGGGCAATGCAAGGGGAAGCAATTATTAGGACGAATTAAATACAAATGCATGGGACAATTTTAAGTTGTAATTTTTAATAATAATTTTCTACACTACCTTTTTTAATTGAAATACATATTTCAAATGTTTTATATAATGAGTATACATTCTAGTTTTTGCGATAGTATGAATATTGGTCCCGATTAATTTCTTAATTAATATATCAATGACAAACTGTTAGAGGGTTTAAGGCTACGTGGCGGCCTTTCTCCAGGCCAGGCCAGTCACTAATAAACAGAAATAATATTGATGATATATAGATATATTGTATTGACTTAAACTATACATTTCTCGTTATACAACATAAATATTATGAACATAGATTTCATGCACATGACACATTCGCACAATTATGGAATGATAGACCAAATAAATATGCACAGCAGGGTGAATGTACCAAATTATAGAATGATATACCAAGTAAATATGCACAGCTGGGTCATGTCCCCAATTATAGAATGATATACCAAGTAAATGTGCACAGCTGGGTGCATGTCCCCAATTATAGCATGATATACCAAGTAAATATGCACAGCTGGGTGCATGTTCCCAATTATAGAATGACCTAAACTTTATTGGTTTAAATGTACTAGTCGCAGATATTTTTTGTTTCATTGTGTAAGCACTATAATTTACCATGCTTTTATCATTTCATATTCCTCAAAACTACTTTTTATGTATTCAGAACTTTTATTTTATTTGTATTAAATACTGTAGACGGTTCGGTTTTTTCCCCACATAATTTGACAAGTAAGCAGTTAAAACATCTGAAGACCAACATTCTCATATAAAAACTGTTATTTTTCTAACATTTGCATCACGGCCACAATGGGGGCAGCTTTTACAAGTTTACAAATCTGTATTGTAGATAGATGCCACTGCCCAAAATACATATACATTTGCATGTGTGTCCCTATACATCGTGTAGGACAATATTTTTAAATACCACCATGTGATACTAGTACATTCTAGTTCATCAGTACCTGTACATACTTTTCAATCATGCAGAATATGAAATTATTATTTCATAAGTAATGTGACTAGTTTATAACAGTTTTAAACACTAATATTGTTCCACACCGTTCTTTGAACAGGTTTTTTCTTAAACAGTGTATAAGTACCATATACACATTGTCTGAATATGATCCAAATATTCCAAAATGTTTTCAACTGATTTTATCTTGACAGCAAATGTCTATGTTTCATACAAAAAAATAAATAATCTTACATTTGTTCATAAAATATTTCACACTGTTTTTCAACAAATTTGATCTCTTAACAACAAATGCACATGTTTCATTCATAAATATTATCTGAATACCGCGTCAAAAGTGTTCTGCACTGTTTTCAACATATTTTATCTTGACAGCAATTGTATATGTTTTATAGCATAAACTGCCCGAAAACGCCACATTTTTCTCACCTTTTCAACAGAGTTTTTATCTTAACAGCAACTGTATATATTTCATACACAAACATTGCCGGAACATGACACAAAGTATTCAGAACTGTTTTTACATATTTTATCTCGGCAGCAATAGTATGTGTTCCATAGTCACCAATATCGGGATAGAACGCTTAACATGTTTCGCATTGTTTTCAACATATTGAATCTTAACAGCAATTGTATAATTTATACACAAATATTGTCTGAATACTCCACCCAAAATGTATTTTTGCACTGTGATTGTAAATAAAGCACGGGCGTGTAGGTGCAAGTAAAAAAAATACCATTATAATAAATGTAATGGTCACCTTGCACACACAGACACGTACTTAAATCTCGTGGTAGAAGATATTTAGACTTTCATTATAAAGAGGAACTTTGGCACAAAGACGACCTTTGGGGTATATATCGGATAACAAAAGGTAGATACCGTAACATATAAAGACTTAGTGATATTTCAAAGAAAAACATGATACAATCTCTTAGGTGGTTTGAGTGCGTATTTGTACTTAATATTATGTTTGGCCAAATAATGAATTTACATATATGCACCCAAATGTATCACAGTGATGGTTAGCCTTTTTAGCTAAAGCCATGTTGATTGGTCGGGGTGGGGCGGGGCTATTTTGCCTTATATGGCTATAGTGAAAACTGAAAAAATCTTCTCCGATAGTGTCAGGCCGATTTTCAAATAAATTTTTAGAAATGGTCCTAGGTTGACCCATTATTAGATTCCTTCAAGCCATGTTGATGGGTAAAAAAACATGGCCACCACAGGCTGGGCTATTTTGCCTTATATGGCTATAGTGAAAACTTAAAAAGTCTTCTCCTCCGAAAGTGTCAAGCCATTTTTCAAATAATGTTGTAGAAATGTTCCTAGAGTGACCTGACCTGACCCTCTATCAGATTCCTTCAATCCATGTTGATTGGTCGAAAACTATTGCCGCCAAGGGACGGGGCTTATATGACTAAAGTGAAACAAAATAAAAATCAGGTGAGCGATCCAGGGCCCCCTTGTTTAAGACTTCTATAATCTGACTCTTTAGTTTAATGTCAAAATCTTCATCCCCACACACTTCTCTTGTCATTTTGTAGTTTATAAATCGACTGAAATATACAAGCAAGAAACAAGCTTCAAATGTTATTACTCAATACACAGGTATTTACTCGACAGTACACACTATTGTTTCTTCTAAAAGAAAATATTTTGCATTGATAATGAATCAAGTTTATGCAACCTATATGAATGCGTCACAGTGTATGCTGATAGGAAAATCAATACATTTAAAACAACAGCAGGGAACTGGAACCTAGTCAGTAAAGTATATCTACATTAATGTCTTTGTTGTAAATACTTCATTCGGACCACTGCATTCAAGCGTAGTTAAACGCGATACCTTCCTGAACTCCTGGTGTTTGCATTGCGAGATTGGATTTTACAGGCTGAACAATCACGTCTCAACTGTTTTGATTGCAAAGTTATGAATGATGTATTCACGTCCCAACTGTTTTAATGCAGTATTCTGAACGATGTATTCAGATATCTGCGCTCAAAGCATTACCACAATACATATTCATTTTTTTAAAAATGGGCACTTTTTTACACTAGTATTGCTCCCTTTAATATTTGTGATGAAAGACATGACACACATTAAGAATCTTCTTTTTCAAGTAAAATGTCGAAAGGTATCTATCACATTGCCATTACAATTGAATCACTATTTCGGGCATGTCATTATACCCCCCTTCGAAGAAGAGGGGGGTATATATGAGTCACTGTGTCGGGCAGTCTGTCTGTTTGTCGACCGGCCGGAAGCCAAATTTTACATGAAGCTTCTATACCAAGAGGAGATGTGCATATCCTAAAGGGGTTTCAATTGCATGTTATTTTACAGAGTTATGACCCTTTACTTATTTAGTTATGGTGTAGGTCAAGGTTAGGGGGTATTTATCATCTTCAGTGATAGTTCTAGTTAAATTTAAGAGTTGGTGTTAATTTTTCTCTAAATAGTAAGTCAATGGTAGTAAGTGTTGATACATCCATCATTATCGAATGAATATTGATGTTGATTGTTCAGTAACATCCATCCTAGTTGTTGAGAGAGATTTCATTGACACGACTTTTGTGCGAAACTCTGTTTAGGTTGACTGTTATTGTTTATATTGACAACCATAGTGTTGACCCCATGACTGTTGGTGTATTTTCCCAATTCTTGTTTGCTTATTATTGTTGTTCCTCCAAGCTTGTTGTTATATAAACACCTTCACGCTGTTCTTTTTATAACCAATATAATGTAAATCTAGAATAATATATAACACGGCTCTAAAAAAGAAACAAGAGGGCCATGATGGCCCTGGATCGCTCACCTGATATATATATTTTTTTAACTTTGGCCATGTTTTTCGACCAATCAACATAGCTTGAAGGAATCTGAAAGTGGGTCACTTAAGGAACATTTCTACAAAATTATTTGAAAATTGGCCTGACACTTTCGGAGAAGAAGATTTTTTAAGTTTTCACTATAGCCATATAAGGCAAAATAGCCCCGCCCCTTGGCGGCCATGTTTTTTGACCAATCAACATGGCTTTATGGAATCTGATAGAGGGTCACCCAAGGAACATTTCTACAAAAAATATTTGGAAATCGGCCTGACACTTTTGGAGAAGATTTTTAGCTCACCTGTGCACGAAGTGCTCAAGGTGAGTTATTGTGATGGCCTTTTGTCCGTCGTCCGTCAACTTTTTCTCCTCAGTAACCAGTGGGTCAATTGGGATGAAACTTCACAGGAAGCATCCCCACATTGACCTCACCAGAATTCCTTCAAATTTTTGGGATCCATGCATAATTCTGGTTTCCATGGCAACGAAATGAAAAAAACTTTAAAAATCTTCTTCTCCAAAACTGGTTGGCAGATTTTCAAATAATTTTGTAGAAATGATCCTTGGATGACCCTCTATCAGATTCCTTCAAGCCATATTGATTGGTCAAAAAACATGGCCGCCAAGGGGCGGGGCTATTTTGCCTTATATGGCTATAGTGAAAACTTAAAAAATCTTCTCCTCCGAAAGTGTCAAGCCGATTTTCAAATAATTTTGTAGAAATGTTCCTTGGATGACCCTCTATCAGATTCCTTCAAGCCATGTTGACTGGTCGAAAAACATGGCCGCCATGGGGCGGGGCTATTTTGCCTTATATGGCTATAGTGAAAACTTAAAAAATCTTCTTTTCCGAAAGTGTCAGGCCGATTTTCAAATCATTTTGTAGAAATGATCCTTAAGTGATCCTCTATCAGATTCCTTCAAGCCATGTTGATTGGTCGAAAAACATGGCTGCCAGTCGGCAGGGCTATTTTGCCTTATATGGCTATAGTGAAAACTTAAAATATCTTCTTCTCCCAAACTGGTTGGCAGATTTTCAAATAATTTTGTAGAAATGCTCCTTGGATGACCCTCTATCAGATTCCATCAAGCCATGTTGAATGGTCGAAAAACATGGCCGCCAGGAGGGGCGGGGCTATTTTGCCTTATATGGCTATAGTGAAAACTTAAAAGATCTTCTTCTCCCAAACTGGTTGGCAGATTTTCAAATAATTTTGTAGAAATGCTCCTTGGATGACCCTCTATCAGATTCCTTCAAGCCATGTTGAATGGTCGAAAAACATGGCCGCCAGAAGGGGCGGGGCTATTTTGCCTTATATGGCTATAGTGAAAACTTAAAAAATCTTCTCCAAAAGTGTCAGGCAGATTTTCAAATAATTTTGTAGAAATGTTCCTTAAGTGACCCACTATCCGATTCCTTCAAGCCATGTTGATTGGTTGAAAAACATGGCCGCCAGTGGGCAGGGCTATTTTGCGTTATATGGCTATAATGAAAACTTAAAAAATCTTCTCCTCCGAAAGTGTCCGGCAGATTTTTAAATAATTTTGTAGAAATGTTCCTAGGGTGACCCTCTATCAGATTCCTTCAAGCCAAGTTGATTGGTCGAAAACTATGGCTGCCAGGGGGCGGGGCTTATATAGCTAAAGTGAAAAAAAAATCAGTTGAGCGATTCCATGGCCATCATGGCCCTCTTGTTTAAGTTTTCACTATAGCCATATAAGGCAAAATAGCCCCGCCCCCCCTGGCGGCCATGTTTTTTGACCAATTAACATGGCTTGAAGGAATCTGATAGAGGGTCAACCAAGGAACATTTCTACAAAAATATTTGAAAATCTGCCAACCAGTTTAGGAGAAGAACAATTTTGAAGTATTTCGTTGCCATGGAAACCAGAATTCTGCATGGATCCCAAAAAATTGAAGGAAATCTGGTGAGGTCATTGAGAGGATGCTTTCTGTGAAGTTTCATCCCAATTGATCCGCTGGTTACTGAGGAGAAGAAGTTGACGCACGACGGACAAAAGGCGATCACAATAACTCACCTTGAGCAAAGCTCAGGTGAGCTAAAAAATCAACAACACCCATATAGGTTATCACAGTGACAATATCGCATCTTAACTCAACTCTGTAGTTACCGGTCCTCTCCATACACTGAAACCCCCTCGTTATCGCCATCCTCTTCACTAGGGGTACATTGACGGATGTATTTCACGTTCCATTGGTTTTATACAACACTGAAAGTACAATAAGAATTTTAATAACTTTTTCCCATTTACAAAAAATATGCAGCGGAAACAATTGGAATCTATAAACTTTTTTAAAAAGTTCATTTATTGAAACAATGAGATCATGTTTCGCTCACTTGAGTACCATGACAATGTATGATAAGGTGTTCATAAATAGTATATTTAAAACTTTTCTTAAATATGACCTAATGACCTAGTTTTTAGACGGATATGGTCGAAACTTCTTTACTTCTTCAACATAAACGGGAAGAGGAAAATGGACAGGTTTGTTGTATTTTATGACACACTAGAAAAAGCATAGAGATTTCACTAATGAATCATGTTTTTCCTGTTTAAGAACAAATCGCCCTTCTCGAGGGCCACATAATCCTTCGCCCCAATCTTATAGTACTCAAGCTCGATACTCTTTAGGCTAGACGGGTCGATTGGGGGTAACTCCGACTTTCACTGCTATGATCCCATGTCGCGTATTACACCTCACATGTACTTCTGACTCATCCCATCTTTTGCACCGGAACTGGCATAAATAGAAGAAGAATTAGATAGGTATATTGCTGTTCTGAACCTTTCTATAGACTCAAGATGGCGCTCGACTATGTTAAATGCCTTTTTAATGTCTCATCTATATGCAAACCATAATACAAATTATTTACATTTGTCTTACAACTGAGAATGTTTCCAGATATTGTTACTGGAGTATTAAGCTCTGTCTGAGTTGAGTGTGTTGCAACTTCTGGTTCTCTTTTTTTTTCTCATCAACTCCTCTGGACCATGCTGGCGCATTTCGAGATTCACATGCCCAAAAAAACGATAGCTCATCTTTGAACCAGCCAATCACTGACGATGAAATCATTTTTGGACGGTACCCCTAAGGGTACTGTCTATAGCCATGTGCATTTTGAGAAATCGTACAACAATTGGCTCCCTGATTATAAACAGTACGACAGAGTAAAGATGGGTACCAAAAACCGAGAGGGATTTTTTTATACCCACAACAAAAAAGTAGTGTCAATTATCAGGCAATATAACTGCTTTTCGAAAACATTGGTGAATCAAGATATCTGAATTGTGAAAAAGGACTATAAAAAGGCAGCATTAGTGGTTGAAGTATTACGTTTACAATTTTGCGTTGAAGTTTGAATTAATATATTCATAAACAATGTATGAATATATACCAAATTTTTACATGTTTCAATCAGAAAGAATTTAATTTTTAGAAACGAAATAATATTGACACTATTACAATTCATACGTTATTATGCTTCTTAAAATTTCGTTTAATATAAAATCGTAGTACGGCAATTTTGATGATACCACGTGATATTTTGATTTTCTTGTAGATCAGAAGTGATTTTGGGATGTTTGGTAGTATTAACAATAATGCCAAACGCTTCGATGAAAAACTATCTCCCAACTAATTATCTAGCCAATCGATTCATTTTACTGAAAGAGATGGTAAGGAACGACAACTCTGCGAAGGAGAACTTGCAACTTCCGTTCAAAATGAAAGTAGAAATCTGACAAGCTGCCCTGACGATAGATTGTTATTGTGGAGAAAAGATACATGAAGTTTTATATAGAGGAAGACTTGACAGGAAAGAAATGTGTGCACGCCTAAAATGTTCATTTAGTCATCAATCCGTAAAACGTTCGAGGTAGGTCTGTCAATTAAACTGTAATTTGGAGTGGATTTTTTTTTCGCCCTGTGCTGTATCGTTACCGAATATGAAAATAAGCTCACATGTGTTTCATGTACACGTATGTCTGAAAATAGCCCAATTCCTGTAGACATTCGCTTGTTCGTTTTATCATCTGACATCTGTTAATTATTTAAAAGGGTGGCATATGAAGGAAAATAATAAATGAAGGACTTCGGAGACTTCGTACATATATTGTACAAGTGTATCATCGTTACTGTATGTATACACTATTTAGGCTCATTTGAGGACTTAGGAGACAAAAGTGGTTAAGTGATGTGAAAACTGCTTTCAAACTTAAGTGTGTACAATTATTTGTATTAGGTCTTTGATGATATTATGTATACAAGTTTTATTATTGAAAAGAATGAAGAAATACAATGTATATTGATAAATGAATTTTCCAGATTTTGTCTATACTTAGATGGAGCATATGCATGAGGCTTTACCAAAACAGTTATTCAATTAACGCACAAAAACATATGTATATTTGTGTACGTTATGTTATAAATTGTCTAGTGAATCCATGTCTTACTGACACTTTGCCTTGACGTCATTTATAAAGTTATATTGACATAAAAGTAGTGAGGGTACGCCGTTTCTAGGTCTAAATTACATGTAAATGGTCAGTTAAGACTTGTGAGACTGCATAATATGATACATAGGCTCCTCTGAGTCTTCACTGGATCAGGGTGAGGTCACTCTGCCGATTTCTCATATATCCTGTCTCCCGAGAGCGTCCGAGACATTGCGAGTTTACAATTTGGTCGCCACTGATGAAAATACAGGAGACTGGATAATTTCACACGCTTCGTTATTTTTATTATTATAGACAATTCCGTGAAATTTCAACCTAAAGAAATATTTCTTATTAGACGCTTATACAGCTACACAAAATTTGATAATAATTGATAATAGTTCGTATTTACACGTTTCAATAATTGTGATAATCACGCGTCTGTCAATGTCGTCTCTACAAAACGGCGAATTTCAAGTGAAAATCGCCAATCGTGGGTACAATATGTCTCGATGATTGAGAAAACGGTATAACTGTTTGATTTAAGATTGCAATCGATGTGATGTGCATGAATCGCTTGTTTGACAGATTATATTTTCTTTTTAAAAAAACTGAAATAAAGCATCTCTTTTTGTTCACAAACTTTGCTCTTTTTGAAGATTTTAGTGAAAATATGGTTGAAATTTGATTTTCCTCCATATCAAAACGAGAGATTTATAGATAAAGGTCGGGATTTCCGAGCTTATATTTAAGCATTTCTGTGTAGATAAACTATTTTGCTAATGCCAGAGATAATTTTTTACTCGTAAATGAGAATACAAATGAAGTTACAGACATTTCATTTTGACTGAAATTTTTGCCATTTTCGAGAATATTGGTCTTGCAATTCAATACATGTTCGTTTTTTATAGACATTTAGAAAACACGATTTACCAACAATTAAATGTTTATTTCAATGACAAAGTTTCATATTTAGTGTTGGAAGGTTCTGTACTAATTTTTTATAAATAATGTACTTCAATTTTGCTTCTGATTAGAACTGAAAGCAGATATCATTGTGAATATTAAACTTTTTATATTTTGTCCTTATCCTGCATCTTCTATGTGCAAACTTCAGTCACTAACATCATGGCTCAAGTGGTTGTGAGTTCAAACAATACTCGGCCAGTCATTCCAATTGTTCATAAATGAAACTGTGGCAAGTGCACCTGCCCTGATATACATGAAAAAGTATTTAAATCGGCAATAAACATCTATCAATCAAACTTCCTATAACAGAAACGTTTTTAGCTCACCTGAGCTTTGCTCAAGGCGAGTTATTGTGATCGCCTTTTGTCCGGCGTCCGTCGTGCGTCAACTTCTTCTCCTCAGTAACCAGTGGGTCAATTTGGATGAAACTTCACAGAAAGCATCCTCTCAATGACCTCACCAGAATTCCTTCAAATTTTTGGGATCCATGCAAAATTCTGGTTTCCATGGCAACGAAACCGAAAAAACTTCAAAATTCTTCTTCTCCCGAATTGGTTGGCAGATTTTCAAATAATGTTGTAGAAATGTTCCTTGGATGACCCTCTATCAGATTCCTTCAAGCCGTGTTGATTGGTCGAAAAACATGGCCGCCAGGGGGGGCGGGGCTATTTTGCCTTATATGGCTATAGTGAAAACTTAAAAAATCTTCTCCTCCGAAAGAGTAAGGCTGATTTTCAAATAATTTTGGAGAAATGTTCCTTGGGTGACCTTCTATCAGATTCCTTCAAGCCATGTTGATTGGTCGAAAAACATGGCCGCCAGGGGGGGCGGGGCTATTTTGCCTTATATGGCTATAGTGCAAACTTAAAAAATCTTCTCCTCAAAAAGTGTCAGGCCGATTTTCAAATAATTTTGTAGAAATGTTCCTTGGGTGATCCTCTATCAGATTCCTTCAAGCCATGTTGATTGGTCAAAAAACATGGCCGCCAGGGGGCGGGGCTATTTTGCCTTTTATGGCTATAATGAAAACTTAAAAAATCTTCTCCTCCATAAGTGTCAGGCCGATTTTCAAATAATTTTGTAGAAATGTTCCTTGGGTGACCCTCTATCAGATTCCTTCAAGCAATGTTGATTGGTCGAAAAACATGGCCGCCAGGGGGCGGGGGCTATTTTGCCTTATATGGCCAAAGTATAAACTTAAAAATTCTTCAACATCTTCTCCTCAGTAACCAGTGGGTCAATTGGGATGAAACTTCACAGAAAGCATCCTCTTAATGACCTCACCAGAATTTCTTCAAATTTTTTGGGATCCATGCAGAATTCTTGTTTCCATGGCAACGAAACGAAAAAAACTTCAAAATTCTTCTTCTCCCAAACTTGTTGGCAGATTTTCAAATAATTTTGTAGAAATGTTCCTTGGATGACCCTCTACCAGATTCCTTCAAACCATGTTGATTGGTCAAAAAACACGGCCGCCAGGGGGGCGGGGCTATTTTGCCTTATATGGCTATAGTGAAAACTTAAAAAATCTTCTCCTCCGAAAGTGTCAGGCTGATTTTCAAATGATTTTGTAGAAATGTTCCTTGGGTGACTCTCTATCAGATTCCTTGAAGCCATGTTGATTGGTCGAAAAACATGGCCGCCAGGGGGGGGGGGGGGGGGGCGGGGCTATTTTGCCTTATATGGCTATAGTGCAAACTTAAAAAATCTTCTTCTCCAAAAGTGTCGGCCCGATTTTCAAATAATTTTGTAGAAATGTTCCTTGGATGACCCACTTTCAGATTCCTTCAAGCCATGTTGATTGGTCAAAAAACATGGTAAGCAGGGCTATTTTGCATTATATGGCTATAGTGAAAACTTAAAAAAAATCTTCTCCTCCAAAAGTATCTGGCCGATTTTCAAATAATTTTGTAGAAATGTTCCTAGGGTGACCCTCTATCAGATTCCTTCAAGCCAAGTTGATTGGTCGGAAACTGGCTGCCAGGGGGCGAGGCTTATATAGCTAAAGTGAAAAAAAATAAAAAATCAGGTGAGCGATTCAAGGGCCATCATGGCCCTCTTGTTTAAACTAACCCCAGTCGTGGCACGAGTCATGGTTGAAGGCCTTTGTGCAAGGTGCATTGTCTAGAATTGTTTTGATTATCACAGAATCAATATTATGTGAAATGTTGCTGTTATATTTAACTGAAATAATGTTGAAAACGGCGTAAAACTAATTGTCTACAACCAAATTCTATGTCTAAAAATCGCCTGTGTCTACCTAGGTTCATATTGGAGCCGAATAGCATCTTAGATCTTTCGAACTAATCAGTATAATTTGATTTATTCTCAAAAAGCAACAATGTACCATTTGCGCATTTACCCACCCCCACATTCTTATTAGGGAAATTACTGTTTTGAAGCAAATCACTGATTCCATTATAATCTTCATTTACTTTATGTTTACAGGGACTATGCCAAATATATAAATATGCCTAAAGTGAGAAACTCGAAAAGAATAGGTCCAAGAAGAATATCAAACACAACTCAGAAATACACACAAGCTATAGTCACAATGATTTGAGAATAACAAAGAACCTAACCGGGATTCGAACTCGCAATCGCCTAGATCCTATGGATTGAGTTACAGCAGCAAAGAAATGCCAACAATTATATCCGACTGCATTTAACAAATACAAAATATACTTATATATATGAAAATTAACCCCGGAAGTTTACAAACCTAAACTTCAATTATTCAAAATAAAATTTCAAGCATAACATTATATTATTACTAGCTCTATATAAAGTTTTATAGTAAATAGTATCCACCCATAGTAGGTGGATAGAAAACACGAACTTGACTCGTGTAATATATATCAGCCAATTAAATATATGTGTGTTAACATTTATTTATACAATAATTTTATTCGTTTATATATTTGACAGTTGTTTGTAACGATTTCAAAGCTCGTTAGACATAATGAACCGTCGTTTTTGTAGAACAATCAAAGGTCATAGAAACAATCAAATTTCCGGTAGTGGTCGGACACTACTGTAATAGGATCTGTCGGCGAGCCTTTTGAGCAGACATAATTCGATCCCTTCCCTACATACTCTGAAGTTGACGGTAAAGATATTTTCAATATTATTCATCTGCTGCAGATTTGGTGTATGTTGAAAACGGAGAATTGAAATGGTTAATTTTGACCAAATTTCCAAAAGGATTTTTGTTGTAAAACTTTTATATTATATATTGAAGAAATGTTTTCAAACCTGCTTAAATATCCCTTTTAATTCAAAATGAAATCGTAGAATTTCTAAAATCGTTACTTGTTTTTAGCTGAATGTATTTTACCACAATTCATTACCTCCAAATACAAGACACGGGAAAGTTTGTGCATAATGAGTACAGCATAACTTCGGATGTTTTACACAAATGAGCCACGTCACACACAAATCGCAATTCGGAGGTTATATTGTGAATTGCAAATAAGATCAAATTGCATATTAGTATGGTCGGTTTTTCGTCCGGATGCGTCTGCAGAGGCTTACTGTACCGCTCAAAAGCAAAAACAATTTTCGGCCATGCCTATAAAGGCTTTCTTACACCGGCACTCCACACAACACTACACTCTCTATGACAGCACATACATATATAAATAAAGTTGTAAACGTTGTGACAAAAGGCGTAATTCACAGATTAATCGAAAATGAATACATTGTACTGTTCTTTATTGAAAACCAATTAAAGGTCATAAAACCCAATCATATTTCCGGTAGCAATCAGACACTACTTATGATCTACCAACAAAGCACCGCCGAGGCTGTGATGCGCTGATCAGAAGCAGCAGCCGACTAGGGGTAATAAACATAACATAACATACAATTTATTAGCATTAAATTTACAAAATGTGTAGCCATAAACAAATACAAATTTGAAGTCATGGTGAAGACAGGTTACACACATACATGTATACAATTTTCAAGAAGAGCATAATATTATGTTAACTAGCATAATTGCGTTAATAATCGTACAATGTATATTCAACTCATATATTCCTGTAATGGATACGAATTATATATTTATTTTAATAATATATAAACTTTTTGTTTACCCTCTCGATTCAAATGCTTTATGTAAATATTTTCCTATATTGTTTATTGTTTTAACTGATGTAGAGGACATTAAAGAAATGAATTTATTAATATTTGGCCATTTGCAATAATAACTTTTAAAGTACTGTTTTCTTAAAACAGTAAATTTTGGACATACTAGTAAAAAATGGTATTCATTTTCGATCATACCCATGTAACAGTTTGTGCAAAGCCTTTGGTGTTTGTCTATTCTTAAGTGTCGTCCTTGTTCAATTGCTAATTTGTGACTGGAGAGTCTGAACTTTGAATAAGATATTTGATATTTTCTTTCTCTAATGCATGTTAGATAGTTTTCTAATTCAAATTCAAATTTGAATAATCTATAGGATTCTAATCTTTGGGAGTTATTTATTCTACTGTACCAACTTTGTTTGTATATGTCTAAAATACGTTGCTTTATTTGACTGTAGGTAGTTTCTGTTGAATTTTGATTCATCCATATATAGCTTAGTCCTGTATTATCTAATATTTGTTTAATGTTTTAAGCCCAGTTAGCACCATTATAACTGATATTGTTCTCCGCGTCGATATACATCATTTCATATATTTTATCAATTAATGGATTATTACTTTGTTTTATTTTATCCAATATTTTATCATAAGTAACTGTCTATTTATTTTCATAGGGTATCGACCCAAATCACCATATAATGCATCAAGGTTCGTAGATCTATTTACACCAAGGACTTTTCTTAGGAATTTAGAATGTATTTTTTCTATATCTGAACATGTTCCATTTCCCCAAATAGATGCATTGTAGTTTAAAACTGATCCTACCAGGCTATCAAATAAACGACATTTATCATTTGCATATAGATTCATTTGATTAAATATTATGAAAAGGTTATGGAGTGCATAAGAAGCTTGTTGTGCAATTCGCTTATGGGTCCTGTACCAAGATCCGTTCTTGTAGAAATATATACCTAAATATTTAAAATGTTGTACAACTTCCAATACTTCATCCGATAATTTAAAATCGTAATTAGTATGTTTACCCTTTTCAAAAATCATTATTTTTGTTTTTTTAATATTAATGGTAATACCCCATGTATTGCAATATCTTTCAAGATCATATAGCATTGACTGTAAGGGCTTCTGGATTTTGTGCGAAAAGGGCAGTATCGTCTGCAAATAACAGCATGAAAAATTTTACCTCATCATATGTGAATATTCCATCTATGTTTGAATCAATATTATTTATAATGTTATTTACAAACAATAAAAATAATAAACTTGAACTTGGGTCTCCCTGTTTAACTCCTATTTTTGAACTTATGAAGTCCGAATAAGAACCATTATATCTTACACAAGATCTAACAGTTTTATACATTGATTGTATTGCATTGGTAAATGTTGTACTTATATTTAAAGACTTCAATTTATTCCATAAGAATATTCTATCTATTGTGTCGAAGCATTTTTGGAAATCAACAAAGGCACAATATAATCTCTTTTTAGAACTAAGGGTTTTTGTGATTATTGCATTTAAAATGAAAATACATTCTGCAGTACTTTTGCCTTTTTGAAATCCAAATTGTACGTTATTTATTACTTCGTGTTTATTACACCATTTAGTTAATCGATTGAGAAGTATTGTAGAATAAATTTTTGAGATTATATTAATCAAAGTGATTCCTCTATAGTTGCTCGGGTCATCTAGGTTACCGCCCTTGAAGATGGGTATTATGATTCCTCGACCCAATTTTCTGGATATTCCCCTTTCATATAAATATATTTGAATATCTTTAGTAGAAACTCCGATATAACATGAAAAGAACATTTAAAAATTTCAGCTGGTAAACCATCAATTCCGCTACTTTTGTTATTATTTTGTTCAAATACAGCTGTTTTCACTTCTTCGGGGGTGATTTGTGAATCCAGATAGTTATCTGTGATTTGATTACCAGATGATATATTTTTCGCTAATATTAAACAGCAAGTCAACTAATTAGTGATTGGCGCATTTTGACACATTGTTTCCTTCTTAATTTCTATATGATGCCATACAGGTTGTACTGTTGTAATAAAGACATTATACACATGGGAAGGTAACACGGCCGCGGTGACATCATTGAAAATTGTTGAAATAGTGTCAAAATCTAATCAACTATAACAGTTTTGTACACAGTTTTGTTGTGTAAAGGATTTGTGCCACACCATACGAAAGGGGGGAAAAAACGTGTGAGGCAGAGATCAGACTGATCATGAATTGTTGTGTTTGCTTTTTAATTGTGAATCACACTGTAAATTTCTTGGGAAGATTCATGACCAAACAAATACCACACAAGTATGCAATTTGATCTTATTATGAAATTAACACTGAAACTATCCAAATGCGGAATTTGTGCTGACGCGGTTCATTTGAGTAAAATCATCACGCGCTATGACGTAAGCATTTCCCATAGGCTCTCCCAAAATTCGGTGGTAAAATCTGTGACCTTTTGTGTTTCTGAAATTGGACGATTTCATTTGGATTATAAGGGATTTTTATGCAGGGTTTGTGAGAAATTATTTTACAATTCATTCTTTAACAAACAAATAAATCTTTTGAAAGTTTGGTCAAATATAAAAAAATGAATTTACCATTTTATGGAACACGTCGACCATTTTCTTGTTGAAGACGCGTTTGTAGCAGACGAAAAACATCGTGAATAAAGGAGACATTGCTCAAAATTAGCAGTTTCTCCTTTTACCGTAATGTTTTCAACATTACCATTATGTTTTCAAATGACAAATATCTGTGTTATATGTATGTTTATACGTTGCACGTATAAACATTTATATCAGAGCCGACTTTTATTTGAAAAGACAAGCATCACTATGATGTAAATCTATCCTTTAACGTTTCAACATCGGCATCGTAGTACAGACTGGCCATTCATTCATAATTTGGTTTTGTTTACCCTCTCCGTGCAAAATTAACCATTTGGCGAGCATAAACTGGTCAAGACGTTGAGATTGATTATATACGTTGGTGTTTGTTCTTAAATCAGGATTTAAACGCAACAAATCCGCGATTTACGGACAATACCTGCTTTTTCGTAACACAAAAGACGATGTCTTGGAATACATTTCACACACACACACACACACTCGCTCTGATAAATTACCTAATTTAACAAAAAAGGAAGCAACGCGGTGTCGATTTAAACCTCTACAGTACACAAAAACCTTATCGAGGTTTACATATCGACTTTTTCCTCGATAAAATGCGTACAGCAGGACGATAAGTTAATATTGGAAATCTGACGATTATCGTAGAGTGACCTCACCCTTTAATACACTCACCCTGACTGGATACATATGCATTATAACCCCAAATAACTTAATGCAGATCAATAATTGCAAAGTATCTATTATAAACGGAATATTTTATTATTCAAATCATAGCATACATATATATTGATAAAGAATGGTTTTGTCCTGAAACTGTTAAAAACATATCTACGCATTTGGTCTGTTTCTCAGTGCTTTTTTCTGAGTTGTGTGCCATCAGATGGTTGATGTCGTGGTCAGATACACTTTTGAAGTGCTTACTTGGTGGCTCTTGTCCATTACTACACATATTTTCATACAAAGGGGCATTTTCTTGAATCAATGTATCACAAGGGAGGTTTTCTATGTCAAATGATTCATCCAGATATGCCAAGTCCTCCTGACTTAGCCCAGAAACACTCCTCAAAAAGTTATTTATTTCTGTATAAGTACAGCTGGATGATTGTTTTTTTGTGTCGTCCTTTTTTTTTTGTCAGGGTTTTCCCCTTATATAAGTGTATCACTTCATAAACACTTGTGAAACTTTAAAACCTTTATAAAGATACACACTTTTGTTGGATATTCGAAAACAAGCGTCCACCAGTGGAGTGGTCATGGCGGATTGTTGTTTGGTCGAAAACGTTTCATAGCCTAGTACTGGTTTGTTTACCCAGGGAGCACGAATAAGTTATACAACTGAAAATATTATTCGTAACGGTGTTTAACAGGAACAAAATAAATTACCAAAGGAAAAACCTCAGAAATTGTATACTATTTCCTCTTTATATCACTGGAATATATATATATATATATATATATATATATATATATATATTTAAAACAAGAAAAATCTTTAAAGAAGTTAAACGACGATCAATATGAGAAAACACTAAGAAATGGAACATGCGCATATTATTTGACTTGAATATCAGAAAGGTTTTGTTAATAATCAAAACAATCAGTAATTTTTCATGAATTATAAAATTCGCGCAATAATGTTGTATATCTAAGAATTCAACCGCTCCTTGACTTGGAAATGCATTATAATCGTGAACCAGTTGGAACATTGTTCAATTAGAACATTGTTCTTTAACAGATATAGAATCGGTAATCGAGTGTAGCTTGCGCGATTTTTGTTTATCTCTTTCTTTTTAGAACCACGTGTCGGCCAAAATAATGTAAACTCTCAGAAATTATTAAATACTAATCGGAAAGGATGGAATCAACGTGTTTATATCTTTATCCCAATATCAACTACTAAATCATAACAATAATCTATGTGTTTACCAAAGGCTAATCGACTAATTCAGTTTCTATAAATAGATTATTAAGCAGATAATACCCCGTCACATGACTGCTCCCAAGAGGTGTATACATTTCAATTGACGATATATAACTGAAAACTTATCATGTTTTAAAAGTAATTAATATTTTGTTATTAAATATTATATTTCATACTTTTTCACTGATTTTTACCACTGAAATTTATTTTTTTAAGGAAAACAATTAAAGGTTAGTATGCAAAACATTTCACCTTCACCTTATTAGTGCCTCTCGTAAAATCGCCAACATAACTATGAACCAATCAAAACGTTTCATGTCCTTTATTTCTTCGACATTATTCATTAAATACAACATTTGATTGGTCTACAACCTTAGATCATTTGTTTAACATCTAGGTAAAAACCCAGGTTAACCAGCTATCGCCGAAAAAAAAATTTGGATTGGGAGTCTTCGCTTGAAAGAAGGTATTTGCCCTAATATATTAAACATATAAACAAATGAACAAACTACATGATTAAAAATATTTCTCATGACGACATGTCTCTGTTACTCTACAAAAATGCATTAAAGTACTATTCAAACACTTTTGACAATTTCTCTCCTATACCAAAGAGGGATTTGAGCGTGATATATCACACCGTATAGCACTCTAAACTTCCGGTACTATGTTTGGCTGTTGAAATAACCTCCCACGTATTTTTCATACAACGTTTCGTAGTGCGCATGCGTTACTACGCCGGGCTTGACATTTCATGAAAGAAGTCACGAGCTTTTGATGTAAATGACGTTTGGAAAAGTTGAATTATAACGGTGACGCGATTGTTTTAAATGACGTCATGCATTACGAACATTTTTGACGCGCGTGCCATGTAACAGTATACCGTTAACCGGTCAAAAACGTTGATTTAGCATGAGACACTAACAAATGGCCCATGATGAGTATATGGAAATTTGTAAAAGGAATAATGAAAATAAAATGTTCATAGACTGTTAATAAAACGGATTTCAAAATATTTTGTTATTTTAAAAACCTCATGAATATTTCGAAAACAAAAACATTGGGGAGTAAACATAGAATAGCCTACATGTAATGTTATCAAGGAATACAACGTCATGTCATAACATAGTTCCCCACTAAGTTGTATCCCTTTAAAATATAAAAAAAGTGCTAGAATGGAAAATTATCTCATTTTGAGAGATACCGGCTCTTATATCACAATTTGTCGTTCAGGTTTGTATACATTAATTACTCAGGCCGGTCGGCCTTCGTGATTAATTTTTACACACCTGAACTCCAAATCGTGATATTAGAGCCGGTATATCACTGAAAAGGAGATATTTTTCCTAATTCTAACACTATTGACATTTTTTCTATACACAAAGAGGGATTTGAGCGTGATATATCATACAGTATATCACTCTAAACTTCCGGAACTATTTTTGGCTGTTGAAATTCCCACCGGCATACTTTTCATACAACTTCTCTTAGTGCGCATGCGTTACTACGCCGGGCTTGACATTTTATGAATGAAGTCACCTGCTTTTGTTGCAAATGTTGTTTGGAATGTTGAATTATAACGGTAATGTTATTATTTGTAATGACGTTATGCACGTGCATGACCAACATTTTTGACGCAAGTGCCATGTAACAGGATACTGTTAACCGGTCAAAAACGTTGTGTTAGCAAGAGATAGTAAAAAATGCCCGTAATGAGTATACGAATAATTTAAAAAGGTATAATAACAATAAAATGTTCATAGACTGTTAATAAAACTGATTTCAAAATGTTTTGTTAGTTGAAATAATCAGTGAAAAATTCCAAAACAAATACAATGGGGAGTAAGAATAGAATAGCCTACACGCGATTTTATCAAGGAAAGCAACGTCATGTCAGAACATAGTTCCCCCCAACTAGTATTCCTTTAAGTAATAGATCAAAGCGCCGATGGCACGGTAAAAGTAACAAGCAGTATCTCGGAGTAGGCCTTGCGATTTTCAATATATATAGGCATATACGATAATGGTCGGATCTCCAACTCAATTCGTCTACACTTTCAACATTGATTGCTAATTGACGCTAGAACGTACAGTCTTATCATCTAGACGCTTTCGTATATTGAAACAACTACAAAATAAAATGTTTATAATATTGAGATTTAAGAACAATCGATAACCATTCTCGCGAGCTATTTATAAAACCCTTTGGAATTTCCAGACGCCAAACCTACTGCGTCATTGAGATGTTTTGAGTAACATGAGAGTTATAGAACGCGCAATGATATTTATTATCTGCCCAAACATGAAGAAAGATAGTATTTAAATAATTTAACTCTATGTAGATATTATCTCAATAAATCTCAAATCTTAGTATCAATCCGGTACCAAAGTAGCACTGCCATGATTATTATTAATCGTGTTTCTGCATCACTGATGGAACTATATATTTGGCGGTTTAACGGATGTAGGTTAATTGGTTTGCAGTAAGGAATAACAAGTCAAAGGGCTGCTAAAAACTGACTATGTTTTTTTCCAGTTGTTGTTGTTTCTGTTAGCATTGTGGCGATTGTCAAACCAATCGTCACAATGCTAACAGAAACAACAACAACGACAAAAAAAGTGTTTCGTGATTAATTACTACACACCTGTACTACAACTCGTGATATAAGAGCCGTTATATCACTCAAAATGAGATATATTTCCTAATTTTGTTTTGACATTTCGTATTTAACCCCGAAAAAGATTAAATTAAATGTGATCGTAGAGCCACATATATTCATGCTCCAATTTTAATTTACATCGATTGCGAAACAAGCTTTCAGCTTATATTAATCACGTTCGATGTCTGCTTCCTGGAGATTTAACTAGAACTCGCACCGTTTGTGTGGAAAAATCACGAAGTCAGAACCCACTCATCACGGGACTAGAACCCGGGACCTTTGGTACGAGAGTCCGACGATCTACCTCTGCACCACTGTCTTCAACAAGTTCTATTAAAACATTCGAGCACACTCAAGCAAAACGAATCAGTTTTTGCCCGTTCTGTCCGTCATCCGTCACACTTGTTTCTGCTCAATAACTGAAGAACGCTTGGGCGTATGAACCTCATACTTGGAATACAGGTTGGTTATGACCAGTAGATGACCCCTATTGATTTTTATGTCAGAAGGTCAAAGGTCAAGGTCATGGTGACCTTGTGAGGTAAAAATGGTTTCCGCTCAATAACTGAAGAACACTTCGGCCGTGGAACTCCATACTTTGTATGCAGGTTGGCCATGCCCAGTAGAATACCCCTATTGATTTTGAGGTCAGTACGTCTAAAGTCAAGGTCACAGTGACCTTGAGCTGAAACGATTTTTCAGCTCAATAACTGAAGACTGCTTGGGCCCAGGATTTCGTACTTGGTATGCAGGATGGTCATGACACCTTGCCGCTCAATATATTAGCCGAAAATGGTCGCTTCCCACTACATCTCATGAAACTTAACCAGGTCGAATTTGATTGAACTTGGTCTTTCTTTGATGTCATTTTGGAGGATGAAATCCACTGATTCTGTAAAAAGATCTGGGAAAAAACAGCAGTACGACATTGTTTACGAAAGTAGTCGACACCATCCCTCTCACCAAAATAAATCGTGTAACAATCAGTGCTATGCATTCCTCCAAGAACAATCAACGACACTTTATTTTCATCATCATTAAGTATATATATATATATTACGCTAGAATGTGAATTACATATACAAAAGATCCTGACAAGACATCTGATAACTGTTGAAGGACAGTGTTATTAGACTCAAACAAATCGGCCTCACACAAAAGGCACAACCTCTAGTTTTAATTTCATAGAATTATATTAACAAAGACTTCAGCTAATGTTAAATACGTAGACAATTCTGTGATACGTCTAACCGACCATTAGCTTATGTCAGACGATGGCTTGTAATTGCATACCTGCTATTAACTTTGACCCCCTTAGATGTATTTGTTATTGTCAGCTTGGAAAATATCAAAGTGACAATTTATAAGTTGGCTAATTTAAAGTATGAGTTGAGATCCAAAATAAATAGGACTTTCTTTATAACTTGTGTATTACATTCGTAAATTTTGATTTTCTTTTCTGCTGTGAATATTGCCAAGTATAGGGATGAACTTTTGTCACAGAAATGATTAAAGGCACAGGCGGGAGGGACGGACTGTATTTATTCAAAAATGGTCTATATATCTCAAACGTACACCGACAAAAGATAATGAACATTTGCAAAACAACATAGTTTGATGCAGTATTGTTTTAAATAGTTCAATGTTATTGCGCCGTGAATACCATCATATTACTTCAATTGAGCGTTAATGTTCAACATCCTCATATATATATATATTGCCATCAAATGAAAAGAAAATGAAAACAAATGCAAGATAGCAAAAATAAATCACCATGTAGCTAAAAAAAAAAAAAACAATGATAACAAAACTAATATATTCTTTCGAAATCATAATTCAATGGAGTTTCCCTAGATAATGCGGCCACTGGTAAAATACAACATGCAAATTGTTTATGGTTTAGAGTTATATATCAGTGTTGAATTAATGCCACCTGTTAAGATATCCGGTTCTGACTTTGGCAGGTCTCGTTTTACATTATCAGAATTTTCATTTGTTCACAAATAGTTCAACACATTTTGGTGAACAGATGGTCTGGAAGGTCTTTGAGCTATGGCTACTGAAGACGTCTGTTGCAAGAACTAGATATAACTGTCACTAGGAATTGTATTCATGATTGTAAATGGACTTTTTCCTTTTCAAAAGGCGACGACGGAATGACGTTTAATGCAGCCATACGATTGAACCATGATGATTCTGAACAATTTCAATACATTTATACTGTTTTTGATATAATCCACAATTCCCTCATTACATCGCCGTACTCTTCTATTCTGAAATGTTCTGAAACGGTTATAACACTTGTATCCCTTAATGTCAAATTTGGATCTACTGCTATTCAATGTTTCGTATAAGAAAATGATATCATGATTAGACAGTGATATAAATAAATTCCTGATCTTCTAACACTGATCGGGTAAGTCCATTTATGTTCCCGTGATAGAACAGATAGTTCAGCCTCAAAACACAACTGCCTCTGATTTTCACGCAACGGAACACCATCTTTATACAGAGCGTCATACCTCAACCATGCAGACCAGCCCCCACGTTTAGCAGTCTCAAGTGTAGGTAACAGTGCCTTCCAGCGTTCGGCAATCTCACGCGGGAAATGCTCATGAATAAAGGAAGTGATGCCTTCAAGTACCCGTTTATATCTCTTAAAGCGACTGAAATCCAGATGG